>CM065053.1:132303833-132706333 GCA_032883995.1 Coronaproctus castanopsis
CCCAAATTTCTTTCACTGGAGCCAACTTGCTTTCTTTTTTCCTTTCCTCCCTGGTTTTGTTATCATCAAACCTCAGGCAGTTGATAAGGAAGTTAAATCTCTCTCTAGACATAGTGGCCCTGTGTACCTACAGCCACAGAATAAGTCATCAAACATCATTTGCGTAGGTAGGTGATTGTCCATAGCGCCCGAAAAGATTAGTAAACCTATTAAAGCTTTTAACTCCTTCATGGATGCATCAGATAAAGTGGAATTTATTTTAGAATAATTCTGTCTTTGAATTTCAATTTCTTTGTTCATATTTTGTAAAATAATTAACAGAATGTTATCACTGAAAAAAACATTCCAAGGGATCAACATCCGTATTTTTCGTCGGTCCAGGTCGAATATGAACTACATTTTTACTAGGTGTTTTTCCAGTTTGAAGTGGTTTCTTCGTAATCCATTCATATCCACTTTTACCATATAACTTTTCTTGCTCAATGTTTACTAAAAGCTGATCAAATTCGATATCAGCTGGATCTGCCTGTCTCTTTTGACCTCTCGGATCAGTTGCAGCTGTATCATTTGATGATATGTTTTCAGAAGGTTTCGACTTTTTACCTTTCTTCTTCTTTTTAGAGGCAGCTGGTTGAGCAACTAGCCTCTCTGCATCTTGAATTTTGTTCACAGTTTTAGTGTTGAGATCATTAGCATCTTCATCACTCGCATCACTAGCAACAAAAAGTCAGGATCATTGTCCGTGTCATCGCCAAATAAGGATTCGTCTTCACTATCTATGTCAAGATTATCTTCTTCCCCACTTTCTTCATTATCACATTCATCTAGTATATTCAATATTTGATGCACATTTAGTAGTTTGTTAGAATTCGAAGCCATATCTACTCTGTAATATGAAAGAATAAGGAAAATATATTGATAAAAAGCGGAAAATAATTTTAATGCTAAAACAATAAAGATAATACAATTTTCTACTCGTCTGTTATTAATAATATATGTCCAAATTACTCCCGTGAAATGTTGCAGTATTAATAAAAATACGTAATACGTAGAAAATTTTTTTCTATAGTTACTAATACACGTAAAATAAGCGTGGTACCGCTTTAAAAGAACTGTATTATAAAAACAAATACACTATCTACACATAAACTGGTTACCACGTCTAAGACACAACTGATTGTTGGAAGCACTGCTAGAAGGAAGGAGAGTTTGGGCGTTGAAGAAGGGGGCCGGTAAATGTATTTAAAAAATGGCGGTACACGTCAAAATAGCGTATATTAGTGTTCTAGAATTAATTTAGATTTTTAGCTTATACCTTTACATTGATATATATTTATATTTTATTTTAGTTCTTTATTTTTGTCGTTTGATTATAAGTGTTCATATATTTATTTACGTACCATATTTAACGCTACAATTATTTACATCCAACCCAACAAAATAGCAAACGAATGGATTTGATAATAATTACAAATATGTACGTACATAAGTAAAGAAATAAATAAAATAATGATAATCATGAAACGAAGCAAATGATTTTTTTAATATTCCAACTCCAACATCGACAATGTCCGTCTAATCAGTTTATTTAGCAATCTTAGCAAAATCGTTTAAAAAATTATACTGAAAAGATCTTTGCTAATTCAGATTTCAACCAAAACATTCCAGAATTTAACAGATTGTAAAGGCTGTTGACAAAGATCAACCGCTATTCCTGCAAAATTCCATCCACGATTGTTTTGCTACTAAATGTCGTATGTTAGCAGTCTTTTTTGATTGTTTTAAAGCATTCGATGTTATATAGCGTTACAAGGTTTTAATAACATTAACTTGGCTTTCATGGAATAATACCTGTATGTATATAACACATCTAACTGCTATTGAATACCTGTATGTATACAACACATCTAACTGCTATTTTACTGTACGTTGGCTAGGATTTTTGAAATCATCAAAAACGAGTTAATGGGTTATCTCAAGGCTCTGTACTAAGTCCAACATTATTTAATTTAACCATTAATGATGTCGTTGAATAAATAAAATTTTCAGAGAAATGTTCCTTACCAGATAATTGAATATTCTTCACGTCATGCTCAGATATAATTCAAGGCCAGCAAATCTTATAGGAAACTATTAATACATTATATAGATGGCCAGTCTTAAATTGAGTCTCATTCTCTACCAGGAAAACCACAGCTGTTCACTTTTGTAGAATTAGAACAGAACAGAACAGAACAGAACAGTTTATTGAATAATTTACAATTATGACAAACAGTAAAAAGAAAAAATGTGTACCGCTATAAGCTTACCACACATCTACGTAAACAGAAAAATAATTTTAATTACTTAAGCATAATGATAATTACATACTAACAGGAAAATACAAAAAACCTGTCAAATAAAAACCAAGCACTTCTTCAAGTATTATTACGATTAAGGAAATTACACATAATTAATAAGAATTACAAATTATATGGGTTACATTAATAAGTGAACCTAAACATATTTAAATTGGAGAAAGTAAGAACTAGGTATACAAATATTTATTATAAATCTAGTTATTGCATTAAATTTAAAGCAAATTATGTTTAAGTCGCCTATGTTTATATCTGGTATACATGAAATCAAGTTGCTTGGAATCGTAATTTCCGATCGACGCAATTAATTCATTAGTGTGTATTAAGCATTTATCACAAAAATGATTTGCTAAATAAAGTACAAAATCTCTAATATAGGGAATTCGAAGATCAGCATGCATGTCAACAATTTTTCTGTACCTGGGTGCATCTAGAATACATCGTAGACATCTATTTTGCAGAAGCTGCAACTTATTGTAAGTAGCAACAGAAATTGAGCTCCAAACTGGGCAGGAGTATGTAATCACCGGGCGAACAAGTGTTTTGTATAGCATTAATTTATTATTAATGTTAACACGCGACTTGCGGTTAAACAAGGGATAAATCGTACATATAGTTTTGTTAGCTTTAACCATGACTCGATTTATGTGTTCTGAGAAAGTTAACCTCATGTCTAAAGTAACACCTAAATAGCGAACATAGTTTGACCATCGAACTGATGCAGAATTTACTTCGAGCATCGCGGGAAGTAAAGGCCTTCTACGAGTGAAAAATATGGATTCTGTTTTTTCCGGATTTATATCAATTTGCCATTTGTGAAAGTAACGTACAGTACGATTTATTGCTATTTGCAGCTTGTTACGTATTGCAGTAGGCCTGTATGAGCTACAGAAAAGTGCTGTATCATCGGCATAAAGAGCAACCTGAACATTTGCAAAGGTGGGAAAATCGGAAAGATATAAGATAAATAAAAAGGGCCCCAATACACTTCCTTGTGGTACTCCTGCTGAACACGTCTTCATAGTGGATTTGTCATTATTAACTATTACATAAAATAATCTGCTGCTTAAATAATTCGAAATTAATTTGATTAAGTATGGGGGAAAATGGAATCGAATCATTTTATAGATAATTCCTTTATGCCACGTCGTATCAAAAGCTTTCGCTACGTCGAATAAAATCATCCCCGTATGTTTGTTACAGTTGAAATTATGTGTAATGAATTCAGTTATTCTAGCGATCTGGTGAGTAGTTGAATAATTATGACGAAAACCAAATTGTACTTTGGGAACAATCGTATGATTATCAGAATGACTTATTAGCCGAGAGAGAATTATTTTTTCTGCAATTTTACTCAGATTGCTTAACAAGCTGATTGGACGAATATTACAAATTTGAGTAGCGTCCTTACCTGGCTTGGGTAATGCAATGATTTTACCCACTTTCCAATTAGAAGGAAAATAACCACATTTAAACATTGCATTTATGATATTTGTAAACTCAACAATCGCTTTTTTAGGTAAATTTTTTATAGCTCTAGTTGAGACGTTATCATTTCCCACAGATGTTTTGAGCTTAATAGATTTAATGTTAGCAAAAACTTCTCTCGGTGAGGCATAATGAATATTATTGAGTGTGCTAATATTTTTTAAGTAATTTTTGACAGATGATTGAATTTTATTAACCTGATAGGAAGAGGCTAAGTTGAAATTACGCATGTGAGCTTTAAAGTATTCTGAAGCGAGCAGTTCAGCTTTATCACGATTTTTATAAACGTGGCGTTGATCATGCGTATCATAGAGAGGTGGGAGACATGTATGTCGTTTATTATATTGCTTACAAACTTTCCACAGACTGTTGTCATTAGGTGATAGTTTAGACAGAAAGTTATGAAATTGATCATTTTTATATTTATTCAGCAGAAAACTAACTAGTTTATGTAGAAGGTTTAATATATATTTTAAATTTCGGTACTGAAAGTGGAAACGGTTTTTGACATAAAGCCTTCGGATATGATTTTTAAATTTAATTATCACCACGATGTACATAGGTAAACTGTTATATGGTGTGTGATTTATTATTTTTTTAGGTACAAAGTATTCAGTGGAAGTAAGAATTAGTTGAGTTAAATCGTCTAAATGCTTATTAATGTCAGCGATACTATGAATGCGCATGTTTAAATTAATACTGTTAGATATAAACTGCTTAAATCCAGACCAGTCCGCATTTTTATAATCGGGTAGAACGCATTTATCTCTTTCAACCATGTTATTAGTAACAATTGTGAATATCGGGTTGTGATTAGAGGACAGCTGAGTCATTGAGATAGGAGTGGTAATTGAAACATTTTTAACAACAGCAAGATCGATGATACTAGGTCGAAGTCCCGCAGCATCAGGGAAAAAAGTAGGGTAAGCAGGAGCGCAAATATTGAAATTTGCTCGTGTACTTATATCATGAAGTATATTACCAGCTGCGTTGTTAGCAAAACAATTCCATAACTTATTTTTGGCATTGAAGTCGCCTATTAAAATAACTTTATTATCAACTTTCATCAGAGTGTGAATATCGTCAGAAAATTTGCGCATGCAATTAGGAGGCTTATAAACAGCGAAAATAGAAATGCTACGAGTTTTCCTGCTGTAATTAACATTATTACTAGTAGTGTTGTTATATCTATTATTGTTAGTATGATCGAGATAAAGTTTTACACCAATAGCTTGTATACAGTTTAGTTGTGGTGTGATGATCTCTTCAAACCGTAAATGCTTGTGTATAAATAAAGCAACCCCACCATTTCTACGGCACACGTCCTTCCTACAAATGTTATAACCGGGAAAATGTAATCTGCAAGAACTATCCAGTTTAGTTTCAGACAATGCGATAATATTAATTTTATTTTGTATAGCAAAGTGATGCAATTCATCGTACTTGCGTAGAATGGAATTACAATTCCAAGCAACTATACGAATTTCATGTATTAATGACATTTAGTTTAAATAAATTCAATAATAGTTTCTATAACGCTTTGTAACTTAGTGAAAATGTCTGCATGTGTCAAAGATTTCAATTTGGTTATAACAGATTTAACGATATTAAAAATTAACTTAATATTAAATTCACGAAATAATGATAATAGATCGGTTATTGAAAAATTATTATTCTCATCATCAGTACGCACATCGTTGCTACGAGTCTTAACTGCAGAGGAATAAGACTTATTATGTCTATTTATAATGCTATTAGGTAAATTTACATTAGTATTTAAACCTGTTTGACGCTGTGTGTTGGAGAAACCTGTCTTCGTAATAGAAATATGTTTTTTATACTTCGCATTTACAATTTTTTGTATAACACTACATTGTTCAGAATTAGCAGAATGTTCCCCATGACAATTGGCACATTTTATAATATTAGTGGTACAAGAAGAAGTTGAGTGGGACTTACTACATTTAGAGCAACGTTCGGGAAGCTGACAGTTTGGTGCTACATGACCAAACCTAAGACAACGAAAACATTGTAAATATAACGTTTTTCTTACGTATTTTTCCCATCTTATAACACATGAAAAAAGCGTCCTAATATCTAGAATGCTTTGCATAATTGTATTGGGCGGAAAAGTTATTAAAAACACCGGTAATGGTGTTATAACAGTAGTATCATTTTTTTTATTAAATTGAGTAACTGAAACGACATCAACAGATGTTTTTAATTCTGCTTCAATCTCACTACTCGTAAATGAAGAGGGCAAACCCTTGAGAACCATTTTAATCGGTTTATGTTCTTTTGGTAAATGCGTATAAAAAGGAATGCTAGCGTTTTTAAGAAATGAAATTAAATTATTGAAGTCATCATTTGTTTGTACAAAAATAGACGTATTAGTTCTATTATAATTACGTATTTTAAAATTATTTTTGATTATTTCTCTTATGTTCTTAAACAAATTCTTAAGGTTTATTTTATTATCAATATTTACAATTGTGATAGGAGGGTAAGAAGCTTTATTATTATAATTGTTACGTATAGTCGATTTTACGTTAATTCTATCGTTATTATTATCACTTACATTGTCATGCAGCGTTTGACGAATAATAGTTTCATCGATATATAAAGGTTCAAAACGATTTTTATTACAAGATAAAGTAGCCGGTTCTTGTTTCGATCTTTTTGTCTTGCTTCGTCCATTATGCCCTGTGGAGGCATGCCATTCAGAAGTATCATCTTCTGAGCTAACATCACCGTCGGAATTTCCCACCATTGCGTAGATATTTCTACGAATACTCGATTTTGCTGTATGATGTATACCAGTTGAAGTTGACGGCTCACTACCATCAATCAACATATTATTTACACTATCATCGAAGTTAGCAGTTGTAGTACAACCACCTGTGGTGACAACAGCGGACTTACGAGGCGAGCGCGTTATCATAACTTCACGTAACGAAAGAACGAGCGGCTAGCCGCAACTGCCGATAAACGAGAGGGTAATCAATACGACGATAGCGAGAATAATAATACCGTATATATCGTAAGATAACAATGAACGCGAGTAACAAGCATTATACACGGAACAAATTAGAAACTGTAATGATGATTAATAATAAACCGAACAAAATATAACACAATCACTAAAAGTTTAAAAAGTTGTAATAATTTGGTGCGTGCTTGAAAATGACGTAACTGTCGAAAAGCTTCGCGATTAAAAAACTTTTAGTGATTGTGTTATATTTTGTTCGGTTTATTATTAATTAATAAAATCACTACTCTCCAATATATTCAACATGTAATCATAATGTTTGTCTCTATTTAAACAACATTCCAATTTGATCGAGAGAAGAAATAAAATATTTGGGTCGCATGCATGATCAAAATCTCACCAGGAAAGCTCACATAAACGGATTCAAAAAGTCAGGCCTAAACAAATTAAATGTTTTACGAAAACTATTACACACATCAGACTGTAGATCCTTACCATATTTTTACAGAAGTCTAATCCAAACAATATGTGGTTAGAGCGCAGTAATTTGCAGATAAACAAAGCCCGCCATCCTAAACGCAATAAGATTAGCTCTAGGATATTTCAGTACTAGCTTTTCTTTTGCTTTCCAATCAACATCTTAAAATTATAATTTCTTGCCCTATGCGATGAAATCTAACAATTTATCAAAAATTTCTGAGTCAACCTGTTTGAAAAGTATGACGACAGTCTACACGGTGACATTCAAAAGTCACATTATCTCACCCGAGAGATTACCTCCTACGGCTTCTGATTCATTATCTAACCAAGATTTTTTCCTTCAGGTCACGTTATTTAATCAATGAGATTACTTCCTGTGACTTCTAACTCATTCACTGATAATAGATTATCACTGCGCAATCTCAATCCTGTACTGTTACCATTTTTGATAATGCTCGACCAGTCTGTTCAGTCTTAAGATGTATTTGTTGTATTTTTTATTTATATCTATATAGAAGTGTTTTCGTTTTAACATGCATACATTCCAAATAAAACTGCCTGATCTGCACTGACTCACTGAATGCTTTAACATGTCTACTAAAATTCCACGATCAGTCTCAGCACCCAATTGTTAAGGAAATATCTAAAATACAAGCATCATGCTCTGGAAGAACGCTGCTGAGGAAATAACGCATCCTATCCAAACGATAAATACACAACATCGAATAAACTGTTCCATCAAAGAAGATATTAGCTTGTAATCATCATTCCGCCCAAGCAAGAAAGAAGAAGCACTATCTCGATTTCACATTGACCATGCATAAATTACTCACTCATTGCTCATGAGCAAATCCTGATCACCTATCTGTAAAACTCGATTTTCGCTTCTCTCTATTCAACATATATAAGTTCGCTCCACATTTTTCTTTCGTCTACCTTGAAAGAACTCGAAAATAATAATGCAACTAATATAAATAAATTGTTTGCTTATCACCTCCTATCCTAATTGTAGAATCAACTTTTTTGAGCCTCTGGTCTTTGTTGCAGTCCGTAACGCGTAAATGGAAAGATGGTATACAGTAAAATTAGAAAAAATGCCTTAAAGAAGAAATTTCAAAATTCATTAGAGGCAGAAAAATTTTTTAAGGAAATTATTCATTTATTGGTCAAATATACTTAATGTTTCTTTTTCTGTATGCTTACTTTTTCCTATGATATTACGGAATTCCTTGTATTAGAGTTCGCGTAATGGTTCACCGAAGTGCATATTTTTTTATTAACAGAATGTATTATGTTAATAGGAACATGATCTTATGTGTAATTTTCGGTATTAGCAGGTGTTGTGGGTAAAGATGGATTGCAAACTATTGCTATTTCATATACCGATTACACAAGAAAATTGTAAAAAATCCACGCTAAATGTCAAATGTCTCTATTAATTTTTTTTTAAATCTTATTGGGCTTTCGTGATGGTTTACCCATTGAGCATATTTATTAAATATGCTAACTTATGCTATTTACTCTATATAGAAATTATATATAAATATTTTCAAACATAAGTAAAAAGTGATATTGGTAAGAGTAAGAAAAAATAAATGACCAGGGACGCGCAATAGTTATATTACTATCAATGAAATTAATATAATAGAAGGAGAATTCAAGTATTATTTAAAGAAAGTAAGTAAGATATATTAACAGCAAAATAAATATGTAAGAAAATCAAAAGGTTGTGTAGTCTGATATTTTGAACATGGTAGTATGAACACTCGAAAAAGACATGATCGGCATCGGCTACCATGTCTCGATAAATATATGCAAAATAGGGGAACAATATGAATTTCAAATAATGAATGTGGAAGCCGATTACTACCGAGAAATAGTCTGCACACTGTTGAAATAAACTTAAGTGACATATTCTATCTAATTGGAATATTGAGTTTATAAAACTAACCTATCAAGGATATAGAGGGTATATGATAGATTTAAACTTGTGGGCACCATAGAAAACTGAACACAATGCTTGTATTCTTTATGAACAATTTTGATAGTAGATCGATACAAGGAGAGTATGGAATAATAGGGGTTAAAGGATTAAAGGAACTGACAGTAAACAAAGGAGTTAACCATGATGCCCGAGTCGCCAGGGACCCATGCAAACAACTGTTATTCCAACATTATGTAACTGAATTAATCTATAATGCAACAGTGAAAGCAGAAGAAAAAGTGCCTATGGTTAAACATAGCCAGAGGGTTCGGTTTTTATCTAAATTATTAAGGGTCCTAACCGGGGTGTTTGCAAAAAGAAAACTGTCAGTCTAGAATACATCGGATGAATAATATCAAAGAATTAATAATGTTATTTATTATCGGTATTGAAATAAAATCGAACGCTTTCTTGATATCCAAATCATTACACAAGGTACTTTTATCAATAGATACATAATAAATGTCTGAATATTTGTGTAACAATGTGAGAAACTAAGATTATTGCTTGAAACTGTGTATACCATAAGGGAACATATTTTGGTTTTTAAACCATCAGTTAATTATATTTTGCAAAATTCTTACATGCACGATGCAATGGAAATAGGTTAGTAGGAAGTATACTCACTCCAGGAAGAGGGCTTGAGTTTGTTCTTTTTTAAAAACTGGGATGACTATGAATTCTGCCCAATCATCCAGATAGACTGCAGTGTTTAGAAAATAATTAAAACAGTTTAAAAGGACGGTGCCAACAGAAGTAGAGAATACATTTAATATTCAATATGATGTAGGAAAAATTATTATAAAAAAAGGATAGTTGAAACTCAGAGAAGGTGATTGGGTACATTAGAGTTGATATCAAATGTGGTGGCCGAATTATAAGAAAAGTTGGAACCCTGTTTAATTAATATTAGGAGTGTATGGAGAAGTTATACAGAATCTACAAACATATCGAATTGGTTTTTGTTCAGCCCTATAGAAGATGGATTTGTGCTATGTGTACTATTAAGTATTTTCACTTTATTACAATACATTTTGTGGATTGAGTATGGTTTATATATTTCACCAACCGTTTTCAACCTTCTTTTTGATTGATAGGAGGAAATTCTTAGTTTCAATTTCAACTTTCTTATATTCCAAGTAATCATAGAGCTATTTCAAAAAATAACTTAAAGTATTGACTAAGCTTTTTGTTGTTCAAAATCTAACAAAAGATAATATAATAATTACTCAATTTTGTTATATAATATAGGAGGAGCTAATTTGAACAAAAAACACTGTAATAGACCAGAAACAACAGAAATATTGGTACACAGATGATCACTTAATTATTGTATTATATGATTGACTGGCCATATTAATCTTGTACATCTGTTGAATTTATGTTTAGTATGTAAAATTCAGTTAGGGTTTTACTAAAGTAAGTTCTAAGTACTTCAGGGATGAAAAAGTAATGAATAATTTTCTAAAAATATTAGTACTTCTTTTATATTACTCTGAATATTCCAGTAACTACTTTGTAGTTTTTAATGTGTATTCAACATACTTATGGTGAATTAATTTATATGTAGAAAGAAAATCAAAGGCCTATCCGTATTTACTAAGTTCAAGAGAGAGATAAGTTTATACGTAACGTTAAAATAATAAGCAAGAAACAATTATTTAGTAAATAAAAACTGTCATTAAAGATAAATGGCCTTTTAAGTTTAGTATAAAAATAATTATATCTTATTTGAAATGTTAATGAAATAGATAAATCGTATAAATGTAATTATTAAAATTCTTTAAATTTTAGTATTAAAATATTTTAAAATGTTTAAATTACATGTTTTACGCTAAATATAATTCAAATAATTAAATCATGAAATTTTATTGATTTGAAAAATTTTATTCAAAATTTGTTATAATTATTCTATAAAACATTTTGTAAAAATTACTAATGAAGTT
The DNA here is from genome assembly GCA_032883995.1 of Coronaproctus castanopsis. NCBI lineage: Eukaryota > Metazoa > Arthropoda > Insecta > Hemiptera > Monophlebidae > Coronaproctus > Coronaproctus castanopsis. The sequence goes on from CM065053.1 coordinate 132,315,078, forward strand.
TTATGACGTCAATTCCAGATTTTTGAAGTTTGTAATCCAATAAGTTAGATATTATTTATAATTAATTTCCCCGCGCGTTTGTGTCGGAAAGCAGATAATATTTTTACTATCCCAAGAATTGTTTAATGTAATTCAGTTTTTTTCCTTTTTTTAATATATGCAACATTTAAAATAGTGATAACATAATGCCGGTAATCGAACTTAATAAAAAAATGTATAATGACCATACGACTTATTTAGTTAAGGCAATAGAACATTTCAGTGGTTCATATGAAGAATTTTTTGAACATCACCTTATTAAAAACATACCTTGCCTTATACCAAATATAACAGAAAATTGGAATTGTATGAAAACGTGGGTTTGCAATGATATCCCAAATATTGATTATTTGAAACAGAACTATGGTGAGTTCGATATGTTCTAGTTACTAATTTATTATTTTTTTTTGCAAAATTAAACAATAATATGGATATTTTGAATAATTGTATTTTTGAATATTCAGCGACTAATATGAGTTATTTTATATATGTGGAAATTTCTTATTTTCGTTTAGTTCTTTTTATCCTTGAGGTAGTACAAATTGACATTACTATACTATAAATATTTACTTGGGTTTCAATTGATCATCTGTCTTTCATATAAAAAAGTTGTTTTGGTTGTTTTTTCAAGTGTAAATACTAATATTTTTACTATATCTGTTTTGTCGGCTGTCGAATCACATTTTTAATTATCTTTGGGGGTCGTATTTAAATAATATAATTTTTAATTTTTGTTATAATTTTATTATCCTATTAGTTTAATATTTTCAATTCAAAATTAGCTCTTAAGTTAAAAATGTTACTTATATTACTTAAGTTGGTGTTATGTTTTGTTTATATTTTTGTTTATAATTAGCTTCCTAATTTATTTTTTAAACCTTTAAACAACCGTTTGTTTTTTTCTATTTGGAACAATGTTATTCGACATGATTCAGATTATTGCGTTTGTAAAAATTATTTTCCTATTAAGGCATTTATATTAATAACCATTGTCTATTTGATTTGTTACTTAAAAATTTGATTAATTTTATTTTTAATATATAATTTTAATAATAAATCTGAACTAATCGATTTGGTAATGGAATCTTAATAATAAACTCATTATTTGTAATTTATGATTTTTAAATTGATATAAATGTTCTTCTTTCCATTGGGAAATACATTTATTTTTGTACCCTTAATATGTATGTGCTTTTCTTGGTAAAGGGAATGCGACTGTGGAAGTAGCAGATTGTTCTGAACGTTACTTTAATGCTCAATGTAAAACAACAATGCTGTTATCAGAATTTCTGTGTTATTGGAAAGATTGTATAACATTAGGATCTTCACATCAAAGCCGTTGTTTGTATATGAAAGTAAAGTTCTCTTTTATTATTATTTACCTAATACCTTAGGTGAAATTCGCTTTACTCATATATGTTAAATATTTATAGTTGTCATAAAAGTAAATTTATATAAATGAGTAAAGAATTCAGAATTGTATTCATGGAAGTAATGAATGTCTTTACTTTTTCCGATATAGAACATATCAAGTATGTGTAACCTCTATTTATATAGGATACAAAAATGAATACTAAATAAAAGACCAATACTGAATAGATATTATATATATTATCCGGACTGCCAACCGCAAGCATTTTTTTTCATACTGATACACGAGCGCCCCAGCAGTTGCGAACGTATGACCTGTGATAAATATTTGCCCTAGCTCGCTGCATTTTTTTGCGCGTTTTGTCAACGTTCTATTTGAATATCTCAATAAGAAACCGCAAAAGACTAGGAATTATGTTAAAATCGTTTCAAAAAACTCCTTGTCTGTCTTCACAGGTAGACATCAATGAAAACAACAAATTCGTGAGAACAGTAAATAACTGGAAGAGCACTATATACTGTGTATTACGCAGCTAAACAGTTATGTTCCAATTGTTATGCTGATGAGATGTGTTGTGGTCGTAATTTAAAATATTGGTGAAAGAGGGTGGTGTTATCGCTTAAAGATAAAATTAAACCGTATTGATTCCTTAAAAAAAAAAGGAGAAACCGGTCATATGTTAGCTGATGCGGCAGCGCTAACATGGATTCGAATTCTAGATATTGTCCTATAACGAGTTCAACTCCGCATCAGCCATACGAAAGAAGAAGAAGTTAGCTGATAAGTACGGTGTAGGTACTTCTACAATAAACGATATTAAGAAAAATGACAACTCAATTCTGAGGTTCTGATTGTGACGATGAGAGTAAACATCGAAAAGTTATGAAGAAACGAAAAAATGGACTTTTAGAAGGCTTTGTATTGTTGGTTTTTACAAAAACGATCAACTGAGCAACCGATATCTAGTCTTTTGCTCTGCGAAAAGGCATTGCAGTTAAATTAAATAATAGATGAAGATGAATCGTTAGTAATGAATAATTGTACAGATTTAAATCTCGTCATGGAATTCGCCAATTGAAATACAGGGTGAAAAAATGTCAGCTAATGTAGATGCAACTAATTCTTTTAAAGACAATTTTAAAAAAGAATTGGAGGAAAATGGTTATGAATTAGACTTTGTTTAAACCCTGATGAAAATGGATTAAATTGGAAATCATTACCACAAAATCTCTAGCTTCTCGGCGAAGAGATTCAGCTCCATGTTATAAAACTAGTAAAGAACGAGTAACAATAATACATCAAATACCTTTGCTTCTAATCGAAAAATCAAAAAACTATAGATGCTTAAAAAATGTTTTCCACTAATTTCAGAAACCAAAAAGACGCATGAATAAACACCGAAATATTTACGGACTGGCATGACAACACGTTTTCCTAAAGTAAAAAAATTCAAAATGCAAGTTGGTAAACAAAAGAATGTCTTACTTTTTCTGGATAATACACCAACCCATTATTTGGCTGAACTGTTAATAACGAAGAATAAAATGTTTAAAGTGAAATTTTTACCTCGTAATGTAACATGTTTTTTATCTGTTGATGAAGATAACGTAGAAACCGTTTTGTCTTTTTCCAAGGAAATGAATTTAAATGAATGTTGTAATATGATTATATATGTGTGAGATTTGGTTGAAAGAAGAACTTTGAATAAAGCTTGGAGCCGACTATTAAAATGGAGGCACGAATATAAAAATACTGAAAGGGATGATTTTCTCTTAGAATATACAAATAAGATAATGATAAATATGGAAATATGACGAGAATGCGATGCAGATGATACAAAAAAAGTGGCTCAATTGTGGCAGCAAGAATGAAAGTTTCCACATCAAATGCCAGCAAATGAACAGAACGAAATATAAGAAGATGAAACAGAAGAAAATGTAAATGTAGGAAATGATACAGGACCATTTCATCCGAAAGTATTTCAAGTCCCAGGAACAGTTTTAAAATGGTTAGCAAAACAAGCGTGATATCGTGATTTATTACAATTAAAACTCGTGATGTAGCAGGAATAAAGAGCAAAAATTCCTTACATAAAATGGTAATTACAAAATATTTTAAACAAAATTATTTACGATGTACGTTTATCGATTACGTATTTCATAATTAAGGTAACCATATTTTAATAATTTTTAGTAAGTGCACACATATATACGTATAAAAATAAATAGTCAGTTAATTTATTTGAACAAGTTTAGTTTATTTTTCTTGTTTTGAATAAACACCTAACGCATATACTTAGCCGTTCTTTTTAAAGTTAAAAACAATCGATTTTCTTTATGTATCCATTGAACTAGATATCTGGATTTTCGACTCTCCGGATTATTTACGACAGCAATTAGTCCAGATAATTTAGTCTTTACTACTTGAAACTGAAGTGCAGAAAAATTTATATTATACTGTAAATTTAGCGTTGGGGAATATTCTGCGATATTGTTTAGTTATTTGTTGACTAGATCAGTCCATAGAAGATTATTCTTAAGATGGTGTTGAATAATGTAGATTTTAATGACGTAAATTATTCTATGGACTGTAAATCCTACTGATGAAATCCAAATTATTTTATATTTACCTGCTTACTTTAAACGGTTTTCATCGCAAAGTTACAGTTGTTTTATATAGCGGATGTTTTATGCTTGATAGGCATGTGCACATATTTAATTACAAATAATTGTGATTGAATATTAGATTTTTGTCTATTTATATTATTTATTACAGCGGTAAATTTTAAATAATATATTGTTAAAGTGTTGTTATAAATTATTTAGTTTTTATTATTGCATCGTGTTAATCAAACTTGATGAACGTTATTCTCATTGATTTGTGAGACCGTATCAAATTATCAAATTTAAGTTAAAATTTAAGTTCTTTTTAACTAGTTAATATTTATTTTAACGTTAATGCAATTTTACAGGTCTAGCATGTTGTTAGGATACGACGCAGCAGGTTGGTAAATCCAATTCAATCTTAAAGTTTTATGTAATTGAAATGTATTGTTACACACAATTATAAGTTACTTTTTTGCTTCGAATATATGCTCATAATTTGTAATTCTTCTCGTTATATTGTTAGTGTTTTATTATTCTCAGGACTGGCATTTTATGAGAGATTTTCCTGATGATGCGACATATACGGTTCCTCAGTATTTTAGTTCTGACTGGCTCAATGAATATCATATTTCAGAAGCTGATGTTAATGATGATTACAGATTTGTATACATGGGGCCAAAGGATTCATGGTACATACACTATATTTCTGAATGCGATTTTATAACGTGTTTAACTGAATCTTGTGATACAGTATTATTTATTTTCTTAGTAGTACTATATTTCCTCAACAGACGCTGTTGAGTTTTAATTATCTATTGTATTATCTTATAAAGTAGCGGTTCCAGTACGTGACACTTTTATATTCATTTTTTTTTTTTAAATCACTGAATGTTTCATTTTTGAGTTTTAAAGATATCTCTTAGCAAAAGAAATGTTTGGAAATTTTAATGGATGCTAAATAGAATTACAATAGTAAACTACTGCAGTGAACATGGAATATCATTCGTAGATATATATATGGCAAGGAGATACGAGTGTGCAGATGGACAGCTTGAGGACCTGTCTCTTAAAAGTTTTGCAAAAATCCTATTTTAGGCCGCCGTAAAAGCATTAAATCATTACCTCTTCAGTAACGTTTTTTATCCAAAGGCTAAGGGGGCAACCCACACAGAAAACAAAAACCGTTGCCCTGTGGTTAGAATATTTATCTGAGGCCTGCAGGATTAAACCCCAACAGAAAATCCGGTGGAAGGCAACGGGAAGCCACCCCGTATATTTCCTAACAAAAAATGACATTTGAAAGATCGGACAACAATGCTGCACTCATGGGATAAACTGAAAATAGTGAGTCAGGTAATGGGCGATCCCCTGTAGTAATACAGAGGGATACGACTTCCCCTGTGCCCATTTGGGTGTAGAACTCTGCAGGAGGGAACACACACGCATCGAGTAAACGATTACAGAATACATATAGAATTGGAACGTGGAACGTGAGGTCAATAAAATATGGAAAATTAGCAAATTTAAAACAAGAAATAGAAATGTTAAAATTAAATATTCTCGGAATAAGTGAAGTATGAAGGCCAGGAAATGGCGACATGTGGAGTGAAGATTACAGATTTATTTACTGTGGCGAGGATAACCGAATGGCAGGAGTTGTAGTTGTCTTAAACAAACATGTAGCAAACAAAGTGAAAACTGTTTGCGGATATAGTTAAAGAATCATTTTAATAAAAATTGAATCGGATCCTAAAGATTTGGTGTTAATACAAATTTATATGCCAAAGAACACGCACACTGATGAAGAAACTGAAGAAGTATATCAGCAGATAGAAGACATTTTAGTAGATATAGATATCAAAGACAATTTAATGATTTTAGGAGATTGGAATGTGGTGGTAGGAGAGAAAGAAACAAGAAATGTAGTAGGTAAATATGGACTTGGAAAACGTAACAATAGTTGTATCAGCCATGATCTAACCATAATCAACATAATGTTTAATCAACCAAAAAGGAGAATATACATGGAGAGCCCTTGGTAATGTTAAAAGATACCAATTAGACTACATTATAGCACGTAGCAGATATCATAGCCAAGTTAAAGTTTGTAAAAGCTATCCAGGAAGCAGATGTAGACTCCGATCACATCCCAGTAATAATGACGACCCAGTTACAGATTAGGAAAAAAAAAGAACCAGCACATTTAAAAGATAGAACATAAGGAAAATTAAAAATGATGAGAAGAAATGGGAAATTATTTATCGAAAATAGGATATCCAAAACAGATGGGAACAATATATTGAAGATCTGTCGACTCAATGTTGGAAGAAGTAGCAGATCTAAAAGAAGAAGAGAAAGACCCGCCTATACTAAAGAGCGAATACTTAAGGCAAATAAATCGGTAGGAGTTGATCAAATTCCTGGAGAACTGATTAAACTATTAGGTGACAAAGCTAAAACACAATATTTAGGCTATTAAATTACATACATATGGAAGGTACTTACTAACAGATTTTAGCAAGGATTGCTAGTGCCTATACCAAAAAAGCATAAGGTGTAGGAATGAAAAGATCAGAGAACATTGAACTTACTACATGTTCTCAAAATCTTGACGAAAATCATATATTTGTCATACTTCCCTGTTCAGTGGAAAGTATCAGAAGTTATACTTATACCAAAGTATGGAAAACCACTTAATGAACCCACCTCGTACCGACCGATCAGTCTTTTACCAATTATGTCAAAAATACTAGAAAAAATAATGGACATAATTGAAGAAAAAGGTCTTATCCCAGATCACCAATTTGGTTTTCGAAGACAACACTCAACGATACAGCAAGTCCACAGAGTAGTCAATGCCATCAACCAAACATTTGAAGAAAAAAGTTATTGTGCTGCACTGTTCTTGGACATCAGTCAGGCGTTCGATAAGGTGTGGAATACTGGATTATTATACAAACTTAAACAACACTTCCCATACCACCTGTATACTCTCATGAAATCATACCTTCATGGAAGACACTTCAGAGTGCGATATGAAGCAGAGGTTACATCACTTCACAAAATAGAATCGGGTGTGCCACAAGGGAGTGTTCTGGGTCCTGTACTGTACCTCCTGTTTACAGCTGACTTGCCGACCTGTCAGGGTACTATCGCTACTACATTTGCTGATGATACGGCTGTACTATCCATAAGCAAGGATCCTTTAGAAGCAACTCGACTACTACAACAGAATGTAAAAATGATTGAGAAATGGACAAAAAAATGGCAGATAAGCCTCAATGAAACAAAATCACATTATATACTATTTACAAAATGTAAACGTAATGCAAAACCAATTACTGTGAAGGGTAAAGAACTGCAAGCCACCGATTGTGTAAAATACCTAGGAATGCACCTAGATAAAGGGGTAACTTGGAAAAGACATATTAACATAAAAAGAAAGCAATTGGACATTCAATTTCGTAAATACTATTGGCTTGTTGGAAGAAGATCATCATTATCTATACAGAATAAGTTACTATTGTACAAAACTATCTTCAAGCCAGTATGGTCGTACGGTATCCAATTATGGGGTACGACATCCAGCTCAAATATTTCTAAAATTGAAAGATTTCATTCAAAATCTATACGTATTATGATCGACGCACCTTGGTACATTAGAAATGATGACATATATAGAGACGTAAAAATGGAAACCGTGGAAGATGTAATTAGAATATACAGTGAAACGTACGCACAGCGCCTAAGATCGCATCCTAATTCGCTAGCAACAGGCTTCCTTCTATCATGTAGTTTGGAATATATTATTCAGATTAATAAAGAAACAAGGCGTAGACTTCAGAGATCGGCGATTACTGTTCAAGCTGTATAAAAATCAATAAATACTTATAGGCGAACAAAAAGCAAAGATAGGTAAAGTGTACACCAAGATTGTAATCTTTCGCCATTACTGTTCAGTGCATATATTGAAGAGGCAATGAAGGTTATTTGGAAAAAAACAATAGCGGATTTAATATAGGTGGTAGAATATATAATAAGATAAGATTTGCTGATGTTATAGCAATAAAAGCGGAAACCGAGAAAGGCTGAAAGAATCCCTAAATGCGCTGAATGAAGCTCTACGAGAAAGGTGTAGATTGAACATAAATACCAAAAAGACCAGGTATGTACAAAAAACGGTAAACAAAGAACAAACATTCTATTGAATAACCAGAACATACCAAGTGACGGAATTTACATATTTGGGAAGTATAATATCATCCGATGGTAGGAGCATCAGAATATAAGGAGAAGAATAGCGATCGTAAAAAATTCTTTTATGAAAAAATCGTTTTTGGTATCAAATAACCTATCAGTTAATGTCAGAAAACGGTTTATAAAGAGTTTTATCTGTAGTATGGCGCTATAGGGAGCAGAAACATATGATTTTAAAACCAGAAAATGATAAACTCCTTGCATTCGAAATGTGGTGTTGGCGTCGAATGTTAAAGATACAACTACCAATAAAAAAGTTTTACGAGAGATAAACGAGAAACGAGATATCCGAAACACGATAAATTTGAGAAGAAATGGAATGATCGGACACCTGATTAGACATTCGGAATGGATGACGACCTTAATCGAAGGAATGATGAGCGGAAGACGAACTAAAGGCAGGCCCAGAATAAGATACATGGATCAAATAAAAAACGACGAAAGTTATGCCACTGTAAAATCACGTTCTTGTTTCCGGCAACTGATCTAAGATGACCAAACTAACCCACCAAGCATAACGTTGAGGAGAGAAATAATATATATATATATATATATATATATATATATATATATATATTTATGTACATCTGTCAATCAATGGAGGTTTCAATCGTTTGACTAGTTCGCCCCATCGCAAAAATATTTCATTTTTTATATGGATATTTTCAGTTTCTCTAGCTAATGATGTATCCTATGCATGAAAATCTATTTTTAAACATAAACTGCTGACCATATAATTTTATATGTACCATGCTAAATCAAATAAAAGAATATGATAAAAATAATTTTCACTTAGAAAATGAATTTTCAATTATTTGCTTTTGTTGTACTACACTAGAAATTCTAGGATTGTAAAAATTTTTTACTGGTACTTTGCATAACATAATAATATCTTATAGTATCAAATAAATTTATGTATAGGCTGAATATATTCATGTATGGACACTGTGATGATGTTCATATGTTTAGCATGTATATAATTGTTCACATGTATAACTTCATATCATCATTTCTCCTCAACTGCTGGGTTGGTGGGCAACATGGCCTGCAGCTAAACAAATAATGCATCTTTTATCATCACATAACTTTGTTCTTTTATTATGGCATCCATAAATCGGGTTCTTAGTTTTACTTTTCTTAATTTTTTTAGCCATTTACAATATCCGATTTGATGGCCGATCACACTATTTCTTTTCTTTTCAATCATATTTATTATCTCCGGTTGTTCTGTTCGTTTAAATAGCTCATTATTTGTGATTTTATCCATCCATGATATTCTCAGCATCCTTCGATAGCAACAAACTTCAAACTCTTGAAGTTTTAATCTTTCTTTTTTATGTAAAGTCCATGTTTCACAGCCTTTTAGACAAAAGTTAATAACCTAATCTATATTACGGGTTTTTGTTTAATTTTTGTTTAGTTTTGAAAATGTTTTTACGTAAACATTATTCTATGTCATTTTTGAACTCGACCTTTGTGAAACACTATTCTCTCGCGATAAGATGATTTGTTCGCTGTAATTATATATTCTAAACAAAATGCTTAACACGAAATTGATTTATCGAAATATTGATTAATAAAATTAATTAACCGTTATTGTTTTCTATTGTGTAGATAATAGTAAATGTTAAAGTTAGGAAATGTTGGTGGGTATACATTTTATGGCATGTTTGTTATGTACATATTATTATTATTATTAATAACGCTTTATGTAATAGTCAGAAAAAAAAAGGCAGAAACGAAATACACGAAATTTTAGTTTATTTTTTATTGTTATTCATGTGATCACATTTTTTTCTGTTTTAATAAATTCGTTGAGTCGAAATTGCCATTCATGGAATTTCATTGACGCAACAATGCGAACAGGCTACTTTCAAAATTTCTTCCTTAAATAAGTTTTTATTTGGTATCACTAAAAACCAACATGAAATGCCTACGTGCATTTTTTGCCTCAATTATAAATTTTGTCGGTCGATTTTTTTTAGGACTCCTTTTCACGCGGATGTGTTTACATCGAATAGTTGGTCTGTAAATATTTGCGGCCAAAAGAGGTGGATATTGTTCCCTCCGGGCGAAGAAAATAAACTCAAGGATAGGTTTGGAAATTTTCCTTACGACGTTAATTTGAACGATCTAGAACGACGTAAGAAAAAGTTGAATTTAAATTATTATGTTATTATTCAAAATGTCGGCGAAGCAATTTTCGTTCCATCCGGTTGGTTTCATCAGGTTTGGAATACGGTTCGTACTTCGTACCAAGTTATTCTATTTAATACTGTCATTCTGAAGAAATTGTTTGTCGTATACGTTGCTGTATTTTTTATGAAATGAATTTTGAATGTTTTATAGTTTAAAATTAAACATACGTGAATTGTAATCGAATATGTTCTGACAGAAACATACTATATCAATAAATCATAATTGGATTAACGGTGCAAATATCGGGAATATGTGGTTATCGATACAGTCCAATTTTCACTTGGTTAAGAAAGAAATAGCGGACATAAGAGATTGTGACGACTGGGAAGAACGTTGTCAAGTATTGTTGAAATCTTGCTTCGGTATGGATTATAGAGATTTACATATGTTTTTAACTTGCATAGTGACACGTAGGTTGCAAAGTTTACGCGAAGGAAAGCTACTTTACATGTATAGCGGATGGGAATTAGGTACGTACCACGCTTTATTCGATTTACAGAAAGCTCGACAAATTTTACAATATTTGCTTCGTCATATAGATGATGAAAATTTAAATTTTTTATGGAATAAATAAACACGTTTATAATTGTGCTGTGTACAATTTTTTTCCTTCGAAGTAAATTAATTTTCTTTATCCTCTTCAGATCCAATAATGTATTTGGGTATATTCTAATATACCATTTTCAAGCGCTTGTATGTATTCTGTGTGATTTTTAAAATGCTTCTGATGTATTACAAATTAAATATAAAAACCATAAAGAACAACATATATATCGACCAGATGCCCAAAAGTTTATAGTTTTCTTCCGGTAGTGATTAAAGCAAATGTTGACATTCATGATACGTTTGTATAGATCCTGGATAAAACAGATAAGCATTAATAATCCTAATGTTATCGGTTTTTTATTATGTATATGATATCCGTTATCAGTTAAGCGGATTTTATTACACCGATTATTATTAAGGAGTGGGGGAGAGCTGTTGAAAAATGATATGTTTAAATTTTAAATATACTGTTGGACCTTACAAATCGATTTTATATTGTTGTATTTGATCTGGAAAACGGTTCTCTCGTGTTCATTGTATTAATTTCAAGTTCGTTTTTTTAAAGTTTTGTTTTCTGTTTATGTTTTATTTTTATTTTATTTTTACGTTAAAAATCACTATTTAAAACTTTTAATAGCGCGCCGGTATAAATTACGAATTTAGTTAATTATTATGAATCGCGTTAGTGATGATTATATTTTGCATTGGATTAATGACGGTAACTAATCGGAAGTTCATATAGACGATATAGATTTAGATGTTAATGATAGCACGTACATCTTTCATTTAGAACAGACTGATATTGAAGGACCATCTAATTCTAGTGAAAGAAGTATATTCACACCGACTACATCATTATTATCGGGTATTAGTTGTTTGACTACTGAAGTACATGAAAGACTGCTACAGTTTGCCTTCAAGTTCCGAATGCTTTAGCCACTATAAATAAAGTTATAGTGTTGCCCGGGGTGAACGACGTGAACGCGCATTTGGGTTTCACCCCAAAAATTACTATTTACCCCCACCTCAATTGTCGCCACCTTTTACAACTCCTTTCCCATCTACACTTGTAACACCTCCTCGTAAAACAGGACGCAGTACACATTTACCACCGAAAGAATAATCTGTATTTCTTCACAATTGCATTTACTACAGATACCATTTCTTTACGTTTTAGCTATTTATTATTATAGATTAAGTAACTATTTATTATTTGTAATGTGGTCGAGGTTGTTATATATATACTCCACTGTATAAATTTTTATATTATGTAAAATCAAATGAAAAAAAATATAAATTTTATCATTTTTGATGCGTATTGTGCAACTTTTAATCTATTCAGAGTTTTCTAAACATTATTGTAACTGGTTTCCACTAGGCAATGTTTCGCTTTTCGCATATTTTATGTTTGACTAATTTCGTAGTATGCATCAGTTGCATGATGGTTCTTAAATGTGTCTCGCGGTTTGACTAATTCATCGTATTCTTACAGAAAATGTTTATAATTCACGTTTTGCCTTTTAATTCATTGCGGTTGCTTCATGTAGTATATTCTATTCGGACTAAGCTCATAGAAAATTTTTTAAGGGCGTTGATCGTAGACAACTTGTTATCAGTCTACAGACTTGGTTTGATGCTACACCTATTTCGTTTTGTGCCGAACTGCCTCAATTATACATTCATCGACAGAGTAAAAAAACGTTAATCAGGATGTTCTTCTTTTAATAGATTTTATTTTTTATTACTCTTTTACCATTAATAGATACTGAGTGTTACTTTTGTTGAGTATAGTTCATTGTTCTTCTCACTGATTATTTTCCTAAATAATGACACGTCTACGTGGTTGCCTTTTATAAAGTCCACACTTTCCACATCACACTAGTCATTACACCGTCTTTTATCTACTTCCGCGATGAGGTTAACTTCAAGTTACAATGTGTTATTTATTAAAAAAAAACTTTGCATTGAATTTTTCGCAGTATTCAATAAATGTGTTTGTAATGAGATATAAGTTTTTCATTCGTCTTGGGTGTAGTGATATCAACAAAGAATTCGCAATTTTCGAACTTTGACTGTATATTTTTAATTACATAATATATTTATTTTTTAACAATTATTCAAATTGCTTTTTTGAAATTATGTCGTAATTTGTCTCTTCCTTGCTTTGGAATAGCGACAATTATAGAAGTTTTCCAAAGCATAACAGATAGTAGTCATAAAAATATTCTTAATCATTATCGTGTGAATTAAATCGAGTCCGGTTGATGACTTGCATATCCGATTTTTAATGCAAATAATAACTTGTTTGAGTTTATCTACTTTGTAAAATTGATCTGGGTGTAATTTAACAAAATTTGTGCAGTTGTTAGAATAACAAAGAGTAAAAATGATTTCGATTTTTCCTAGGAACTTAGTAGTATTATTAGGTTAATAGTTCAATAAAATCGATACAATTTTCAGTGTTAAAGTTTATTATTATAGATACATGCTTAAAATAGGACTTGATAATAGTCTTCATTTATATTAACGAAGAACCCGTCGACCATTTATTTCTAGGCACATTTACACACACACACACACGTACACACACATACATGAATCCCCCACTATTTATACATGCACATATATTACACAACAAATAATAAAAACTATATGGTTAATTTTAAAACGTAATAGATTTTACGATAAAATATACGCGAATATTTGATACCGCATAATAAAAAATACACTAGCTCATGCACATTTCCTATAATGCATTCGTAAAGTGTTCACTTAATAAATATTTTCATTATAATTCAATAAAAAATTACTACTTCTAATATTCCTTAGAGAAAATTTTTAAAATTTTACATTTAAAATTAATTTTATATAATAAAGAAGGGGGAAATAGAAAATAATTTTTGTAAGGAATGCAAGTTGAAAATCGTTTCGTGTTTAATTTTTTTTTAACTTATTAATTAGATTTATTTAAAGATGCCTATCTTTATGCAACTAATAAAATGTATATTCTAAAAGAGAAGAAATCGTTTTATTTTTCTTTAATTGATTACAGTACAATTATGATTTTTTATATCCACATAATAACCTACAAGAGATTATCCAACAGATTCATCACCAGATGCATTAGAAGCAAACAACGATTATATTAGTACTGAAATTAGCAAATTATTTACATTATCAATAATAAAGATATATATAATAAAAAAATATAAAAATAACAGTATCTCAAGCACTTTTTACAAACTATATGAATAATCGGGTTTCTTAATCCAGCTCTTAATTGATGTATCTAACAATATCCCAATATCCCTCATGTGAAAATATTGACTGTACTGAAAACATCATTTATAATTTTAAACGAATATATGACAAATAGGTCGTTTTTAGACGCTGTGCATATCTAATAGCGTTCGATAGACTTTTTACGTGTACTGATGATTACAACATATTATTCACTGTGATTTTATGAGAAATTATGTACTAGTATGAATAAACTCCGGTTCTTATTCCCTATTATGTACAAAACTATTATACAATTTACCGTGTTTATCCGTTAATTCTCAGCGCCCTACATTTGTCTTTTTACATTCTTCCACAAACATCTAAAATTGTACACAAACTTGATTTATTTCTTCGTACATTACGCTAACACAAAGTTTTATCTATTTTAAATATCCACCTAGTTTTAAATATAGTGAAAAAATAAAATACGTTTAAAAGTAGGAATGAAAATAAAATTTTATATGAAATAATTAATTTTTAGGACAATCTATAGACCTTTTATCAAACGATATTAAATAAAATTATAAGTGTAAATAATAATAGTGTATAATCGTAATAACAATGCAAACAGAAAGTTAATCTATACAGATATTTTAAGAGTGTATAAATATTTACCAAATCATTATTAAAGAAACTAGAAGATTTAAAATAATACTGAATTATGTCGTATTTTTTATTTACACCAACATATAGAAAAATATGACTTGCACAGAACGTTTATAAAAAATCATTATATAAATAAATAAATACATAAAACCACAAAATTAATCTAGTGAAACATTTTAAAACGCAGTTTTCAGTACATGAAAGTTTATTTACCATGCATTATGCAAAATGTTTTTTTTTTTTTTACTCTTACGGAAACTCGAAAACATTAAGATTATAAAACATGATAGAAATTTGAATAATAATTTATGTTACTGGATAAAAATTACTGTGGTGCTGGAGGAGGTTGATAATTATAACTAGGATATTGGGATTGAGAAGCTGGATTTGGTGGTCCTTGAAGTCCTGGAGGTCGTTGAAATTGCTGATAAGGCGGCTGTGTTGGAACAGGTGGATATGGTTGAGGATTATAACCTTGTTGATAGTTTTGAGGCGGATAACCATGTGTCGGTTGTCCTTGATTTGGTGGATATGGTTGAGAATTTGGTATATTCTGATGAGGCGCTGATGGACCATATCCACCAGACTGAGAAGGACCTTGTGAAGACGGACTTTGCTGATACGGAGATGTTATTGGCGCGGCTGTATTTTGCCCAGGTTGAGATACAGGTGGATAATTTTGTGTATTAGTAGATGGGTAGGTTTGTGTGGATGCCGAAGGAGAAGCAGTAGTTTGTGAATAAGAAGATGGCGGAGCAGATGTTGTATTAGAATATACAGCATTTCCTACTACCTGATTAAATCCGCTTTGAGGTGGAGGTGGTGGTTGTGTGGCTGACGAGTTTTGTGAAGAAACATTTACTGATGGAGGATAACCACTTTGCTGATTACTATAATTTGGATAACCCGAAGGGTAGCCCATACTTTGACCAGTTGGAGGTACAGTTTGAGTAGTAGGACCGTATGCTGTAGGTTGCCCGTAACCGGGTCCATAAGGAGGCTGCTGGGGATTCGGTGGATATCCCGGAGAATTCACATACGCTGGCTGTGGTTGACCACCTGGTGGACCATAGTTATTTGTTCCTGGCGTAGAAGATACAGGAGATCCATAATTACTGGGCGCTGGTTGAGGGTAAGGAGCCGTATTAATTGGTGGTGGATAATTTGTTGGAGCTGGATAAGCAGTATTATTTTGATTTCCCGATGGAGGCTGTTGAGCTGAAGCACTATAGCCAGTTTGTGGAGTCTGTTGATTTTGGGTAGGATATTGAGTATTTGGAAATCCTTGATGAGGATTTTGCGGTGGATAGCCCTGTAAATTAGCTCTGTATTGTTGCGGACTCGCAGGATTTGCAGGTGGCCCTGAAATATAGAAGTAAGTAGTTTAAAAGATCGTGCAATTTTTATAATAAGCATATTAAAAATATATTACTAAGGTTATAGCAGCTAAAAAATAGTTTTTTTTTATATTTTATAAAAAAATTTGTATTAGCAGCCACCCACCGATAAGTGCTAAAACCAGACATAATAATTTTTCAGAAATGTTAACGTGAAGAGGCAATCCATTCAGTGACATATTGGCAAGAATGGACATGTAATTAAATACCGTGTAGAGATTATTCTGATTCAGTCTTTTTGTGTGTTGTTTTCTTGTTTCATAACGAACGTCATCATAGTGATTAATTTCTGTGATTACAGTCGTAGCATTTAGATTTTTATGCAAATCATAATTTTTTACGAATTATGGTGCTCGTTATTGAGCGAAATATTTTGTTCTGGTACTTTTCTATTGCTTTTATGTGTTCTTTGCGCAACACATACATTTATTTCGTTTACGTATGCAATTGTGCGACTATATCGTATCCTTTGCGTTCACTATTTACATTGTTTACGCTTATTTCAATATAAGTTCGCTCATATTTTATTTATCGCGGCGTTATCGGCTAATCGTTTACAAGTAACCAGATATCTCGACGTGTAAAACCACCGTCCAGTTAAAATTCCTTATCACGTATAGAAATTGGCGACGATTTCAAAGTACTCATCAGCGTTGAAATTATAATATCGGATTTTGTACTACCGGTGAGATAAAACCAGTTTTATTCTATTTTAATATATTCTATTTATAATTATTTTTACTATCGGATTATCTTCGTTGTCGAAGAGTGTATGTGCAAGGTGCGTCTTACCTCTCCTCTTCACCCACACTCTTCTATAGCGTTAACGTACCTCGTCGTTTTGTCGCCTTCACGTTCACGCGCACGTAAAGTAGAAAAATTAATGAGATGATTTGTCGCGCACCCATAAGTGGTACATCCTCAAAAGCCTCTACAAGAACATCTAACCAGATTAACCCGTCTTCACATCTCTCTGCCGAAGTACACGTTACCAAGGGTATTTTTAACCACATGCAATGATAAATCGGCAACACATAAGCACTATTCTAACAGTAATCGCAATATATTATCACACGAAACGTCATCTCTGTCATCGTCAGTCAGTCTTGTTCATGTACATAAATCCGCTTCTATAGGTAATTATTCTATTGAAAGACAACGAAAATTGGCAAAAGCCAAAAACATATCTAAAATCACAAAATAATCAATTATCTCTTGATAATATAAAACCAATTTACAAAAAAAAAACCGTAATATTTTTCCATTTATACCTGACGTAAATTGCCATAATATAATGATAATAACAATGGTTGTGGTTATAGTAATATTCATAATGATAATAACGGCGCCGTAATGAAAACAATTGAAACTAACAACTCAAATTCTTCGTCTAATGATATAAATTCTAACAAAAAAGTTTCCACCAATAATGGTAAAAACATCCAGAACTACAATAACTTTAACAGTTTCTATTAAGAATACCCGCCATATACTTATTTTTGAAATCAACATTGTCAGGAACGACTTCAGACCCACACAGTTATCGTGCCCTCATAAATGCTATGAAAGACAATAACTACTACTTATTATTATTATTTTTTTAATGGGGATGTCATTACAGCTTACCCAAAACTACTTATATTACACGCATTCGGTTTAAGAAGTTCAGAGTAGTGTTAAAAAACCAACACTGTTCCACTGATATAACTGAATTCTCGGATTAATTGGAATCAAAAAGTTTTAATGTAATTCGAATTACGAATATATTAAACCATTACCTATGTTTTTTGTTGTTTTAAAACCCTCTGTAAATAATGATGAAATTTTTAAGATTAGACGATTTAAACAACAGTTGTTATGGCGTAAAAGCCCAAAAAAAGACGATGTGAGCGCTATCAACTTTTTGGGCACACCGCTAATTATTGTAACCTACTTTCTCACCGTGTAAAATATGCCGGTAGACATGACTGTGTTGCAAAGATACTGCTGAACCTGCAACTTGTGCACTATGTGAAGAAAATCATTCCGCAAGTTAGTTTATAAACAGCAGACTATAATATACGTGCATTTTATGCTAATATTTGAGTAAATAACTATAATAATTCTTATTCAAATCACAGCAGTCCTAGGAAAATAGTAAACAGTAGATCATAAGCAAGAGTTACCAAAATGGATACAGTGATAAAAACTCATCATTCAAGGAAGTTCATTTGGAAAACAACGATAATAGCAAAAATTGAAATAGTGGTAATAGTAACAATAGTTCTGATATATCATCAATGTTGTCCTTATTTTTGAATGAATTTAAAAGTGCGATAAATCTAATATCCTTACTAATAAAGATTATTGAAAAATTACTACTTTAATGACAAGAAATATAAATATTATTACTCAACAGTGCTATGGAATGCTAATGATATTGCTAAAAAAATGAACTAGAGATTTTTCTTCAACAAAACGCCATTGATGTATTGATTTTTCTGAAATACATCTAGTCAGTAAAAGTTTTAAATTGAACGAATTCAATATATATTCTGCTCATCGTCCAAATGGTACAGCTTATGGAGTTACCATGATCATGGTGGATAATTGCTGCAAACAATATAACAAGTTTTCTCACAGCACAAATGCTTATCACATAGTTGCAGTGAATATAGAAATATTTGTAAATGAACTCAGTAGCAGCGATTTACTATCATGGAAGATTTCAAATACCACATACAGAACCAACACTATCTTCAAAAAGTTAGGAAGTAAATTTATACGCGGCGGTGATTATAATGCGAAAAAGAGTACATGAGCTCACGTCAAATAAATTATTCTAGAAAAAGATTCCTGAACGTATAATGTCGATGCTGACTAAACTCTGTACACAAGGATCAACAAAAATCTTTACTCCAAAAGAGGTTTATATATGCCTACATAAAGCACCTCTACGAAAATGTCCTCGTATAGATAACATCTTTGGCGAAGTTCTCCCACATCTTTCACCAAAGTCGGATCAAATGTTCTATATATTCAGTGGAATATTACGTATTGAATATTTTCCTAAAGCGCGGGGAAAATCAACAATAATAATGATACACAAACCAGACAAGCTGCAAACGGACGTTTCCTCTAAGGCCTATTGGCGTGATTTGTTCGATATAAAAAAATCTAGAGTATCTAATATCAAATCGCATTAAGCCTATTTTAAATAGTCATTGAATAATACAGAATAATCAGTTTGAGTTTCGTACATTAAAAAATTCGTTCAGTTTGGGTTTCGCACATTAAAAAATTCGTCTCCGTAAAGTAGCGCAGTCAGACTATCTTAGCATTTGTCGACTCGTGTCCAACTCAGATGCAGTGCACGCAAACACAGCAGTCTAAAATCACTTAAATCGGTTAGTTCAATGAGCACAAAGCTGGCGCTTGCTATTTAACCCGAATAAGTACCGACATGTTATATTTACAAATAGAAAAGTCGGGTGTCTAGCTCTGAAAATTAATAATGATGAAATTACCCAAGCAAATTCAGTACGTTACCTTGGTATGTTATGGACAAGAGGTTCTAAGACCGTCGTTGTAAATAATCTATACAGTAGACATGCCAACCAGCAGTTCAGACTATCTTAGCAACATTTGCCGATGAAATAGCTACCCTCGCATTCACTCAGATGGAATGTAAACGAATATAGCAGTCCAAAATCACTTAAATCGGTTGGTTCAACGGGCACAAAACTGGCGCCTACTATTCAAAACGATTACGCGCCGACATATTACATTTACAAATAGAAAAGTTAGGTGTCCAGCTCTGAAAATCAATAATGAGAAACTACTCAAGCAGATTTAGTACGTTACCTTGGTATGACTATGGACAAAAGGCTTACATGACGACTACACTTGACACAAACTAAAAAAACTATCATTACTAGTGTAAAATTGCTACATCCATTGTTAGGGCAAAAATCTGTTTTAAATTTAGCGAATAAACGGACCATTCTACACCTTTTCATGATCGCCCTTCTTTTGCGTTATGGAATAAAGCTGTATGGAAGTACCTGTAAATGTAATTTTCGAAGAATACAACAGTAACAGTCCAAGATACCTGGTACTATCAAGTCCGCTCCAGTCTACATCTCCAATTGACATTACATAATGATCCTAAGATTCCATATCTCAGTGACATGTACACTCAACAGTACAAGAAATTATTTGACAAGTTCGAAGATAGCAACAATCCCATCATCCGCAGGATGCACACAATATGTCTTCCAGATAATCTTCCAAGGCGCCTATGAAGAAAGTGGTACCGTGATGCTATTCCGATCACCTAATGGACTACCGTTTTCATTTTCTACGCTCATCCGTTAGCACGCCTTATCAACTCCTGTACTTGATCACTCCTATTATTATCATCATTCCTTCTCAATTTCAACCCCATCGTATTACTCTATCTTATTTTCTCACAATTTTATGTTCTAATGGAGGCATCAGATTAACACCGGTTCTTTTATTTGGTTCAACATTGTTTGCAACAAGTGCTAGTACAATGTTAAAAACAAAAAAAATAGTTGTATCATCTTACATTAACAATTATTTTTTCTTAGCGTTAATTTTCAGGTTAGTTTGGTTCAATCGCATGTCTAAACATTTGGTAATTTTTTTATCAATTAAAAAATCTATTTCAGGAAACACCAGTTCCTAGTGGATATCTTGAGCGAAATATTCAGGAAGACAATCGAACAAAATTGTTTCTCTCTAAAATTCGTTTTAACTTTATTGATTAAGAGAGGAATGTTTGTTTCTAAAATCAAATTGATTAGGTAGAAAAATTCATATAATGCAAATTTTATTCTGGTCTTATTTTATGTATTGCTATTTTTATTAAATATAATTTTCCGCATTTGGACAATCTAACTTTAATGTGTATTAATGCATCCTTTTATATATTAATATATATCCATGTAATAGGCTATTAATTAAAATTACTTACGTTGTGGCGGAATTGGTTGCTGCGGTTGCTGTGGCCTATAATTATTTGGTTGTTGCGAAAAATTGTTCATAGTTTGCTGAGGGTTATTTTGAATTTCTGTTGTTGGTGGAGCAACGGGCGCATTCTGAGCAGGGGATCCAGGGGGATTAGTCATTCCACCAGGCGAAGCGCTGGGAGTTGACTGTGGGGGCTGCGAAAATAGATAAAACTACGGTAACATTTACATATGTTATAATCAAAGTTTATCTCTGCTATATGCTACCAAATTCACTTCGACGTTTTTTACGTCTACATCACATAATTATAACAAAAATGTAAAATAGTCATTAAATATTTATAAACTTTAAACATAGAAACCATAAAATACTTGAATAAACAAAAGTGAGCAATTTTTAACAAAAAAATCAAAGAAATAATTTTGATTTTTTGATTGTTCGTACAGTATATGTGTAAATGATAAAATAATTAAGATTTGTTATACAAACTAGTTTTTAAAATTTCAACTTATTTGTATGCATCAGTTTTATATTCAAATCCCTTAAATATTTAAGTATATAAATTCGTTATGTAATTTGACAACAAAGTTATAATTAACTTTTGTTTTCATTAATCATAATATGAACGGTGCTCAAACATAAAAATTAATTATTATATGTGCTGAATAGTAAATAGTGATTTCAAGTATATAATAATCTAGCACCTCATAATAACATTAATTTATGAATGATTTTACCGGTAATAAAATTTGAATGTTCTGACTAGCATCAGCGATCGAAGCTAAATACACCAAATTTCTGTGTAAAGTTTGCTGACATCTAAATTAAGGAATAAATAATATAATTTTGAAATAACTTAATATTTATGTACTAATTAATAAAAAGTAAATTTCATACTGATCACTATTGTGATAATTTTGATAGAATTTTTCACAAGTATGATACAATATATATTAAAAGTACTTTAAGAAAATTTATTAAATTACAGTTTGATACCGATAAATTATATTTTTTACCACTTATAAAAGCGAATTAAAACTGGATAACTATAACACTATACAAGAATTATAAAATTAATGTTTAATACACATACTGCATAGATTCTTGCATTTTTCCTTTATTTTGATAATCTTGTATGCTTTGAATAAGCTGAGTATTTTCATTCAACATCTGTAACCAAAGTACGTACAATATTTGTTCAGATCAGTAAATTTCAAGAAACATTTGCATATAAGAAATGTTTCTTGAAATTTACTTTTATATAAGAAATGTTTCAACGAAAAATGATTTGAGAATCTGAAAAATGGAATCCAATTATTGTTATGTGCAGTGTATTATTGATTTGTGGCGGAATGAATATAAGATCATATAATATTTTTAAAAAAAGTTACCATCTGAATTTGCGCAGACGTTGGATGACGACCTCGTGGAGCAAAAATAACAGCCATATTTAGAAAAGTATGATTTTATTTTCAAATTTTTAACACTAACTATATGTAATCGTCTTTAATTTTTACACAGCATAATTGAAGTATTCGCAACAAATAGTAATACTAATTATTTAATTAACCAATATCACAGACAAAATCCGGCTAAATAGAAAACAATTCCTCCTGAAATTTTTTGCAGTACATATTTCACACGCAAGTGTTAAGGAATTCAGTTTTTAACAGAATAAATTAGCTTCTAGTGACTTTTTAAAATAATTAAATGTTTAAAAAGGTATAACAGACGGACTAATTTGATTTTAAATTTTGCACGTTTTTCATGGAATAAAGGTTGTATAATGCGTACTTCACCATCACAAATGACTGATATTAAGTTAGTGGAAAAAATACTATCTAAATTGTGTTATTTTTTTCTTTTAAAAATTTAAAAATTTTATGTTTCATAATCGTACTATTTAAAAAATATATTTTTGTTAAAAAAACAGTTCTGAAAAATTTTTTTGTACTGCTTTTTATACCTGTGATTTTCTCTATGACTTTATCTTGCAAATTTATGTTGTAATAACTCGTGTTTTGTTAATTTTTGTGTTGTGGAATTTATGGCCTATACTTTAGTTAATTATTTCAAGTTAAAGATTTTGAATTTGTAATGTGTCAATATAATTTAATAATATGAGTGTTGATGTTAATAATTTTTTGCCGAATGGCGTTGCTGGAATAGATTTAAACGTAAGTATATTAGGTAATCTATTAATTCAAAAAATTTGAACTAAAATTCCGGCACAATATTTCTTTTGCAAAACTGAATGTCGAAATGAGTAATACAATTTGACAAAAGTCCGTTCTGATTTTAAATTTGTTTCCTCTATTTATGTATAGGCTATATGAAGAGTCGATTTTGCTGTTCGTGGAGTAATAGTTATGTGGATAATAATGCCGATTAAAAAAAATAATTATTAAACATTAGGCAATGTCTAGTTTGGTATTAAATTATTTATATGTTTCGCGTGTATTTCATCGGTATAATAGATTTGGTACACGTGGTTGTAAATTTGGATTGCATGGTAGCAAACGAATCTCTGTATTCTCACATGTGTCTTGGCAAAATCTGGAGGTTAGTGTTTATATTAGAAATGTACTTTTGTTGGGAAATTAATTTTGATTGTATGTAAGTCGTGTACGATTACTAATATTTATCGGTATATTCAAGTCATTAATTTTAACGTCTTGAATACTATATTGCAGAAGTGATTTCAGACCCATCTATTTCTATCTAAATTTAATGTTGCCAAATCTAAATACATGGATTTAAAATTTAAGTGTTTAAACTTATTATTGTGTTCCTAATTTCCTTGACTGTGCATATTTTGCAGGGGAAGGTTTGATTTTAGTAAGGTACTTTTTTCAGTTCGTTTTATTTTAGTGTTAGCTAAATAAATGTTGAAAATCCATACTGAAACACTGATTACACTATTTTCTGCATGTAGTCATATATTAAAGTTCTATATGATCTCTATAGCGAGTTGGTATTATTCATTTGATGCTTGAATTTTTTAACTAAAAAATTTTATTCGGAAATTATGAATATATTCTGATTTCTTCATTTTTGTATCAAATAATGTTAAATTGCCTATAGCCGTATTTTATTTGTAGTTTCAGGATTTAATTTTGTGCGTATGTTTACATTTAATGATGTGAAAGTTTTTGGAATGTCATATAATTTTTTACAATTAAAAATTAAATATTTCGACTGAAATGAAAGTTAAAAGTAAACTACTTTTTTATTTGTGTGCTATCGTTCGTTGGTTCCTTTTTTCTCATTGGGTACTTTCCCATTATCTATCTGCAAAAATAAAATAATTTATGCGCACCTATGAGCGAGTAATCACATTAAAAATTTTTGATTAATTTTCCTAATAAAGGACACCACGATTTTAAATATGTTTATTGTTTTAGTATTTTTTTGCTTAGTAAATTTGTGGACTTTACCAACCATTGAAGAAATAGAACTACATGTAAATGTTGGTGTTGCGTATTATCATGTCGATCTCAGGTGAAGAGATAACTGGTTGGGAGGATCAAAGTTATATGTCACGATAGTTATATTTATTTATTACTGGTCAATGAATCCTTTTGTGAAGAAGAATTAAGTATGTCAAAAAAATAGAGTCGTAGGTAGGAATAATTTCATTAGGGAAATTTGCGTAACAGCGTTGACGATGCCGCCTCTAAATAAGATTGGTGGAAAAACATGATTATTGAAATTGAAGAAAACATGTTGACTGAAACAAAAAATAAAGCGGAAGGGTATTTTCACAGCAATGAGTATTTGATGGGATATGTTGAGAAAATAAATGTTTTATTCAGAAACTACTCGACAGATATTTTCAAACTTTGATGCAATCGAATAATTTTGAATCGGGTTCTACCATATACTCCGGAAAGCACACTGCATTCAACATGGGAAGAAGTAAAATTTCAACTTTTTAAAATGAATTATCAATAAAGGTTTTTCGACATCGTGACCGGTATTGATACACGTAATGTCGAAAGGATGTGAGATAGCGCTTAATGTCGAAACAAATGGCATGGATAAAGTAAGGTAACATTTGGATTTTTATTTCGCTTGTGAAGGAGCCAAATCGGAAGAAACACATTTTTGGAAATCTTGGAAACCAGAAGTGATGTATTTTTTCGGAAATGCGGCTAATGTAATTTATCAGTGTAAATAATTTACTGTTTGTTTCCTATTAACTTTCTTTAAATATTACTTCTTTAATATATTTACATTTTAAATTGGTGTGTACTACTAGATACACTGTCTTATTGCAAATGCTTACTCCTAGATACAAATGAACATTAATGTGATTACTCGTTAGATGCACATGAATTATTTTACTTTTGTAGATAAATAAATGGCAAGTATCTCCTGTTGCTTTCATTATTACACTACATAACGTAACATGCATAAAGTATAACCAATGTATCCTGAGTTAATATTTAAAAGTTATGCAAGTGATTTTCGTGATTTTTATTAGAACATATGTATAATCGCGAATTAATTTATTTTTAGTTATATCATAATGCTACGAATACTTCAACTGTTTTGTGTGCGAAATTTTTGTTTTGCGTTCTATGTGTACTGTAAGACGAGCAAAAAGTGATGATATAAACATTGATAAACAGATGTGCACACAGCAGGGTGACTGTTTATAAAGAAATCTGGACAACATGAAGTCAAGATTGCGCTCTTCTAAGCATAATACTATAAATATACCTGCGCTTTCATAAACGATCTCAGTTTGATAATGAAAACTGTTTTCGAAACGTTACATGAAAAAAAATACGAACATGGTTTACACCGAAAAAATCATAGACACGTATTGGATATCAACCATGAAAGTTTAAAAGTGTATTCAATATAATATTTAAAATATTTTACCATAACACAAGGATTTTCTGTAATTAAATTGTTAATTTATTAAATTAAGCTACGTCCTCTATAGTTTTACTAATGATATTTGCGTAGTGGAAACATTAGGAACTTAGGAATGATTTATATTTAAGATACTAAGGCTTCTTATCAAGCATTGTCAAGCATATTAAACGTTAAGGATCTGTTACCTGCTAGTACATTGCGATTCACAAATCATTTTGTTGTCAAATTCTGTCTTCAACTTAGAGAAATTCAACGACTTCTCATATCAAACCGACAATCCACAATCTTATCATTTCTCCTTTGAATTTTCTTCCTTTGATGCTATTACGTCCTAAACTTTACGGAGTAACCTGCATATAATGTATCGCCCCTTCTCCATTTCGAAAATTCAGAATTCTTTCCGATGTAGCTTTTTTTGGGCCAGTTTGGTAATCAAAGTAAGTTTTTAAGCTTATTTAAAATAGGTGCTTGATATGGATTTTTGATGGGGACCGATTTTTATAAGCAGTTGAAATAAACTTTTATCAGTATTTCATTAATCTGGTCGTTTTTTGATAGTTGTTTCTGTATGAGAATAAACACATCAGTAAAGTAGGAAATTATGATTTTAGAAAATTACTGTTATGTGTATTAAATATAAATATCGTATATTTATGTAATTTTTTAATATAACTTCGTATATTTATATTTTTCATTTTTGATCGTATATTGTGTTATAAAATTGAATCAAGATGCAATTTACAGTATTACTAATTTTTGCGTTTTTTTTTTTAACATATAAAACCGTTTATTTTGATCATTGCCCTTTCATATTTGTTGATTTTATTTTTTCAGCATTGATATGTATTTTCATGTAGTTATAATGTTGCATTTAATAGAACTATGGTCAAACACACATACATGTCGCTATTTGTTATTTAATATAAATTTTCATATGCTTAAATTTTTATATCGTATATTAGACAATTAGTAAATACAGTGTATATTTTGTAAATATAAATAATTAAAAATTGATGCAACCGAAAATAACTAAAAAATATTCTTTCAATGACATACACGAATTTCCAAATGCGAAGAATTAAGAACCTCTAACATTTGCTGGCATTTAATGTTTCAAATATGTAAATAGCCAACTTACTTAAAAGAAAAATAACTATTGCATATATTATATTTTAGATGGAAGAACATATTAGAACTATTTAATTGTTATGTAGATATTTACGGTTGAAGTTAAAATAAATACATGTTTCGGAGAAGATGCATTTAGTTCCTACTAATTTTTATTTCGTTTACTTAATATGAATTTTATATATATATATTTTTTTCAGAAACAAAAGATGGCTACACATAAACGTGGGGATAAACAATCGGGTGACAGAGAGATTGTTAGGGAGCTCAGTCCGTGGCCGAAATATATAGAGGTAATGTATTTTGTAGTAGCAAAATTTTAAAATTTCTTAATGAATTTGAGGGAACAAACAATTTAATTGGTGCATAAATGTGCATTTTTAACGAGTAAATTTTGGTCTTTTTAAAATTTAGCTTAAAGTAAAGTAATTACAGGAAAGAGTAATTAATGTATTTGATATGTTTTTCAAATGAGCTACATTTCCATCTATGAAGTTTGATAAATTGTCACATCATGTGATAGGAGAATTGATAAAGTAAACTTTGTGATAAGATTTATAAATGCATATATGTGTTGTTTTATTCAACTGGTATTGTGTTTATAATAAAGATATTTAACGATGAGTTTAATTTATAAGCTGTGTATTCAAAATTTAAATGCGTTGATGGTGGTAGCGTTTAATAAGAATAAAATTACAGTTGTACTTGTATTTCTCACAATACATATAAAATGTATTGTATTGGACGACAAATTTTAATACAACCGTAAAGAAACTGACTATTCCCTCACAGAAAAATTATCCAATTATTTTTATTAATTTTCCGACGAAATATGAGTTATTTCAATCTCCTTTCTTTCAATATGTTTCTTGATGAAATGAAGTTTTACATCAAAATCTTCAGGTTGTCAGTTGAATTTGCAATTTTTATTGAACTACCATTATCTTCATATATAGTTGTTGTTCCCCATTCAGTTCCTAATTATTTTAGTTTTCCTTTAATACATATTAGCTTTTTACTGTTCCGACAAGTGCTGCATGCTAGATAACGTGACACTGTTTCGCTTCTTTGTTTTCCAACTACTTTTATTACATATCCTGTTGTTGATCTTCGATACTTCTCTAATCCATCTGATTCGGCATATGATGCATCTGATACGCCACAATAGTATCATCAGAATTGTCATCAAAAACTATTTTTAGATTTTTTCAAAGATCCAATAATTCGTAGTACATATTTATACAACTGATTATTGAGAATAGTACTTTTTGGTATTAGATTCGTTATAAAACAAATGCCTGATTTTGTCCCCTATGCAAGGTAGAGTAATGATCCAAGAATTTCTTCTGTATTTCCAGTGCTTTCTTTCAGGGACGGATTAAAGGTTCACGAGGCCCGGGGCTAATATGCAAATGTGAGGCCCCCCCACCTTAGCAATAAAAATGTAATGTAAAAAGTTGCTTATATGAAAAATAAGGATAAGATTAAAATATCAACATTACTTTTATTAAATAGGTATAATATTATTACATTGATGTACAGACATATTCCAATTAAATTATACTTACAAAAATAATATATTTAATTAAACATTTTTTTCCTTTCTTTTTTTTTGGCGAAGTCATTAATTATGTCGGTAAAATCTAAAGATCTCAGTAAGTCTTTTTCAATGCACATGATCGTCAAAGCCGAAAGTCGATCTTCTAACATTAACGATCTGTACATGTTTTTTATTCTTTTTAATACAGAAAAAGATCGCTCGGACTCAGTATTGGCTATCGGAATAGTTACAAATAATCTGTAAGCAATAAAAATATTTGGAAAAATATCGGTAATTTTAGATTCCATCATCCAATTCATTACATTTAATGAATATAAAGTGTTATCATTGTGCTCGTAATTTGAAAAAAAGCCCATTTGTTGATTTTTTAATAACGGTATAAATTGCTCAAGCTCATTTAATAAATTTATTTCTAAATCTTTGGAATAGACGTCGACTAAATTTTTTGCTTTGAGACGAATTTCATTTTCATCCATAAATAGTAATTTTGTTAAAAAACCAAAAATATTTATTACATACTTATAGGCTTCATGCCTTTTTTCAAGTTCGGCAGATAATTTATCTATGATGACATAAAAAGTATGTACTCGAAATGCATCAGAACTACTTTGATTGACAACATGCTTTTCACCACTAGATAATTTTTTAGTTATTATTCTTTTTTTTGCCTGAGTGTAGTTTTGATTAATCAAGCAACTTAATTGCTTAGCTTCTATTTCTATTTCGCAAAATTTTTCTCGCAAGTTTTTAATATAATCTATTAAAGAAGTGAACATATTACACGCTATATCTAAATCTAAATCTACTTTTTGAAAATATTTGTTAACAATATTAAATTTGTTAAGGATTCGATTCCACAGTATCGCCATAAATGCATTTTCATATTTAACTATATTTTTTAATAAAGATTCTGCTTCATTTCGCGTGTCTAATTTTTGTTCCGTATCTTCCAGCAAAATGGTTAGTGCCTTATGAATACCATCAAAATTTTTTACATAGTCTCTTGAAGCATCTCCTCTAGCAGACCATCTTGTTGTTGATAAGCTTGAAAGTTTAGATTGCTCCATTGACAAAATATTCCATCGATGTGTTGATGCAGTAAAAAATGAATAAAGCCGCTGAAGAAGACCAAAAAAATTGATAGAATGTAGGCATTCATTTACACTGTTCTCACCTACCAAGTTGAGAGAATGTCCAACACAAGGAACATAAAAAGCTAAATTATTTTTTTCTTTTAACCAAGCTTGTAGGCCTGAATATTTGCCAGACATGTTTGCTGCGTTATCATATGTTTGTGCACGACAATCAGCAATATTTATGTTATTATTTTTTAATAATTCAAAAATTTCGCAACTCAGTGATTTTCCGGTGTGGCTTTTAATCGGCAAAAAACAAAAAAATCGTTCATAGATACTTCCATCCAAATAATAGCGGAAAATCACAGACAATTGATCTACGTGAGTAATGTCAGGCGTAGAATCAAGTACGAGACCCCAATATTTCGCCGCTTTTATCTCTCCTATTATATGGTTTGATATTCCTTCACCAATCGATGTAATAAACTCTTCGTAAATAGTTTTCGATAAATAAGAGACATTTCCTTTACCTTTATTTCCGTAGGTATCGATATGGTTTTTTAAAAAAGGGTCGAATTGACTTATCAATTCCAAAATTCCTAAAAAATTACCATTGCCAGGTGACCCTATTTTTTCATCAGTTCCACGTAATGCAAGACCTCTTTCAGCTAAATATATAATCACCGCAATCACTCTTTTCAAAACCTCGGTCCAATAATTAATTTCATTTCGCATTACACTTATCATCGCATTATCCACATGCGAATCTCTTTGTAAAAAATTAACCCAATCAATCATGCTTTTATTGTGTTCTCTACTGTTTTCGTGACTGCAAATAAATTCTTCTCCTTTTTTCCAATTTGAAAAACCTTTAACGAAAACGTTATCACAAACCACAGAGAACATTTTACAAGCGAAGCAATATATATTTCCTGTTGACTCGGAAAATATCAACCATTTTCTTTCGCATTTTTCTCCATTATTCAAGTTTCGCCAGTAATATTTTGAACTAAAATATCTATTCTGATTAGTATATTCACGCTTCGAAGATTCAAAAGAGGCATCTTTATTTTGAAAAAAAGAATAGTCTTTCATTGTATATTTTTTTCTGTCGTCATCCTTAAATTCGATAGGCCACAGTGCCGGATCCTTTAATACAATACCTAAAAACAATTGATTTGATAATATTCGGAATAAAATTTGATAAATAATACTTTTATTATTTTATACATAACATATTGTTTGTTTCTAATAAAAATAAATATTTTTTATTTTATGGCTTTGTATCATAACATAAATATTGCTTTTTCATATTACTGTTTTCATACATACATAAATAAAAAAACCCGAAATAATGCATAAATAAAAAAAATAAAAAAAGCGGCGTTCCGCATTCAAAGACCCAAAATATCGCTAAAACAGCATACAATGTAAACTAAGCTTTTTAATAATCAATAGGTACGTTGATCCGCACAACATATTTACCAAACAAAATTCCCAATACTAATCATAAAAATACTGGAGAGAATAGTTTTTTTTTAATAAATACCTGTAGTATCTCTTTTGTCATTCGAGCTAGATGAATCAACATTTGCATGTGTTTCAATAGTTTCGTCCGGTTGCAGATTGTTTTTATAATTATCGCTATTAATCGGAATATCACATAAAACTTCTTTATCGCCACTTGTGATCGATTGATCTTTTTCAATGTTGTCTGTATCGCGAATTTCGTTTTCAATTAATTTTTCACTATTTTTTTTAGATTCTGTTGGAAAAAAACTTGTTAATCTCGGTAATTTATTTACAAACTCTTCTCTTTCTGCTACTTTTCTTCTTTTTTGCGCTCCGCTTTCAAATTTTCGAGACATTTCAAAAATATACCACTGAATAAATATCTAAACTACACAAAAAGTTTTTAACTTGGTACAGTTCAACTGCTATGTTACGAATCGTACGGTGCACGTAAAAATATGCACGATCGTGTAAAACAATTGACGTTTGACATCGTGTTAGGTTAGGCGCATACGCGCGTTTTTAGTACGTTTCATCAACGTGAAAAAAAAACGTCGTGTTTTGAGAATATCTGCTTACCATGCAATTAGCGTGAGAAACGCACGAAAAAACGCAGCAAGCCGCACACGGACGGATTTAGTTCGTTTGCGTTCCGTTTTTAATTTCTGAGTATATTTGTGCGCATATATATCACACGTATATATCCGGTTCACACACGCTGGATGCCACTCGATAAAAGCATATTGTACAATTTCATAACTAGTTTTTCTAATTATACAAATCATATATTTCTCATATCATTACATATAGTATACTATTTTTTGTTGAGTTATACTCAAAAATATATTCTTCACCTTATGAGGCCCCCCTTAGAAGTGAGGCCCGGGGCTATAGCCCCTTTTAGCCCCCCCCTTAATCCGTCCCTGCTTTCTTTACAACTTTCATTTTATAATTGTAAATTTTTTCTATTAAATGTTTCTGTTTTTTAATTGTTCTAGCTTATGCTCCAAAATTATTTTTTTAATATGTTTTTGGTTAATACATATTTTGTTGTCTCTTGTATCAGTGTTCAATCTAAGAATTTTTTTGGCGTTCCTAGTTAGTTCAGTAACAACTTTATCATTATCACCTATAACTAAAATATAATCGACATGCACTGCCACATACATGTCATCTAACAGGTATAGACATTCATCAAATAAAGACTTTTTAAACCCAATATTCTGAAGAGGTTTTTTAAGTTTTTGGTTTTTACAACGTGGTCATTGAACGCCTCTTTTAATTTTAATACACAGTTATTATCTAGGTCAAAATTATCTGGCCGATTCACATATATATCCTTATTAATTTATCATTAAGGAAAGCTGTTTCAACAACTAAGAAGTTTTAATTTTCTTTTTTGTGCTACACTTAAAAGAACGCGATTGTTTCATTGCACAAGGTTGGAGAATATGTTTCACCATGCTTTCCAGTTTGAAATCCTTTTGCTACTAGATGAGCTTGGAGTGTACCATCATCTTTTATTTTTAATGCCAATTTAGAATCAATGAACTTCTTGTTAATTGGTCTTTAAACAATATATCCCATGCTTTATATCTTTCCATGCATCCAATTTCATTCACCATGGATTTAATGGGTTTAGTGATTTTCGCCTTATCTTGATTTAATTTTAATATCATAACATAATCTTTCAGATAACTTGACGATTTAACTATTCTTTCAGATTATGTTCTATTTGTTCACTGTGTATTACATCTTCATTAGAGCTGTGATCATTATTATTATCGTCATCACTATTTAAAAAGGTATATTCTATATTATTTTGTATCACATTATTGTTTAGAGATGGAAAAACATTCACATTCTTTAGAAATTTTACATTATGGGAAATAATTTCTAAAGATATTCCACAAACGATAAAACATTTTTCACATACTTCACTTAGTTTGTTTATTATTTTTTTGTTTTGGAATTATACTAAGCAACCAAATCTTCTTAAATATTTGTATGATACATTTTTACTAGTCCATCTTTGGAAAGGTGTTTCATTATTAATTGCTTTTGACGGAATTCTATTTAATGGAAATATTGCACGCAATAATTCTTCATACCATGAATTTAATTAATTAAAATCGTAGGATGCCAATTTGTTATGATGTATATGGTGCCGAAGGTTTGAGTATAGTTCCATTTTTAGACATTAAATTAATTACGTTTTTATTTATATACCCTCCTAAGCCATTATCACAAATAAATATTTTTACTTTACACTCAAACAAATTTTATACTTTATTAAAATATTCTTCAATTACTTTAAATGAATCATCTTTTGATTTTAAAGGATATACTTTTGCGTATCTTCGTTAATTAAGGTTATGAATTATTTATATTCATATTACTTTTTTATTTCGCAAACATCGAAGTGAATATTATCAAATGGATTTGTTGCTAATTTTCCCTCCTATTTATTAAAAATAAGTTTTGGAAATTTTGCTTTGATGCATACTTCACATGTTTCGTCTTTATTATAGTATTTATCAATTAAACTGCTTTAAAACGTTACTTCTTGGATGGTTTAGTTTATTATACCAGATCATGTTGACATTGACTAATTTAGCTTTATTACTTTGCAATGTGCGCATTCCAATATTTGTATCAAAGTTAAATACTTGAAAGAAACCGTTTTCATAGATTATTCCTTTATTATTATTTTTAACACGTTAAATACGTTTTTATTAATTTGTGACACAGAAATCACATTTTCACGTAATTCTGGTACATACTATACATATAGAAATGTTAAATACTCATCAAAAATAACTTCCATATCCATAAGATAATAATGAAGAATCTTCTTGCGCTACATCGATTTGTCCCGGATTTTCAAACTCTTTGTAGTTATTTAACAAACGATTATTATTAACACAATGTTGGGTTGCACCGGAATCAATTAAAACTGAACGCTTGTTTTTCGTTCATATTTATTTTCATTCACGTTTACAGCTTTAACTGACCACAGCTGCGAATTTAGGTTCCGATTTTATCTGTTTTGGTTTTCTACAAAATTTGCAATATGACCTTTAATTTTGCAAGTTTCACATATCTTGTCTTAAAAATAGCATGTAGCATATTTATGTTCTAAACGACCACGGTTAGTACATTTAATAGAATAGTGCAGATAGCTTTATTCGGATTTTTTTTTATTTAGTACTTTCTATTATTATTTGCGTCTTAATTTCTTCATAACTAATATTCTTTTTGTTTTCAAGAATGGTAATATTGTTTTAAGTTCACCTGGGGACTTTAATGCGATAAATAAGTTCATATAGATAAATTCTTGATCCAAATTTAATTCTAAGTTTGCAGATTTTTTTTTAAAAGTTAATCATAGCGTTCGATAAATTGTTCTACACTTTTAAATTTATCTATTTTATTATATCCGAACTTTTTTTCCACATTACCAATGAAATGTACATTTAATTTTTGCAATTTCTGAAATTATTTGCAAAACATCATCATCTACTGTACACAATGGCGGTTCCTGGTTAAAAAATCTAGCGGTTGCAAGTACACCTCTCTCCCTCGCCAACATATATACACAACATTTTTTTATTTCACACAACATCACAAAATAACATTAGTAATATCAAAGTCGACAAAGTGTTAAAACAATTACAAGAACCTTTTAAAACCGTATGTAGTTAGATTATCAATCACAAGGTAAAAAATTTTAGTACATTAAACCGAAATATATTAAAAATTTATTTCCGAATGAAACACAATGTATTCAATTAGAAAAAATATATATATTTGTTTAAAATATTAAAACGAAACAATTCGATTAATTATATATAATAGTTAAAAATTCTTATTTTTTAACAATTTACACAAAACAATCCTCTGAAAATGAAATTATCAGTTGCCATATAAATTCTAACGCTCCAGTAAGGAAGAAATTCTACGTATATTAACATAAGTCAGTAATAATAAGAACAGCATTAACTGTAGAGCGGCAATGAAACAATTAACACGCGGAAATGTATACAATAAATGAAAGAAACGCCAATAGAAATTTGAAGAAGAAAAAACTAATCTCTGAAGAAATTAAATATAAGTCGTACGCTCGTTCGTTAGTTGGCTGATAGTATGCGCATGCGCATGCATATGCATCCGCAATGAACAACATAACGAGAAAAAACTATTCTTCCGCGTAAAGTGTGTGTACTTTAAGGACGTTGGTTGTAAAATAATTACAATTACAACCAATAGTCGCCAATATTGTAAACTCTACATACATAGTAGCATTACACACAAAATCTCCATATAACTCTGCATACGACTTTCCGATGCCTTCTTCAACTAACTGTTGTAACTAGGGATTTCAAAGCATTTTTTAAAAGATGTTTTTTTAATAATATATTCTACGAAAAATTTATAATTAAAATTTACTCGTTTTGTTTAATCTCTATAAAATAATTAGTACTTTTAACTATTTTATTACATCATCAATTTTTATACTATTCTGTATATTGTGCAACCATGCAACCCTTATGTACGAGGCACTGACTGTACATATAAAATTTTTTACCTGAGGTTTGTGTTTATCATTTGATGTAGTAATACCGCCTGTCCACTCTTTTGTGTTTATTATATGACTATGCTCGTAATTACCATAATACGTAGTTTCCATTCAAGTTTAATTTCGGAATGCATTCAAACTGTTCCATATTAACTAATTTTAATAGACCCGTGTTCTACTAAACATTTTAACACGATATTAAGCACTGACTTTTTCATAACTACGGACTACTATTACTATGTTATATTACGACAGAATGTATTCCACCTTTTTTTAAATATATATTTATTACATAGGAAACATGTTGCAATGTATAAACATAGTACGGGTTATGCATAGATACATAAGTTTACTTCGCATTATCACAGTATATATATCAACAGTTTTTAATCAAATTAAAAAAAAAACTTTAAACTGTTATACTAAAAATGATTATAGATATGATGTTGGCATTATCATTTTGATTATGACGTTTTTGGTCCTATTTCAAGTATTAATATATCCCCAATGTTGAAATGACAATATTGTGCGTATTATTTGACAAAGCTGATTGATTTTATTAATTTATTAATGTGGATGTAAAAATAGGAAAGACTTCAACTTTGGGATCAATTGAAAACTGCTTACGAAGAAGATATTGCAGCTAAACAATCAGTATTAATAAAAGTTACATTGCCCGATGGTAAAGAATTGGAAGGTAATTCCTGGCGCACAACACCATATGATATTGCCAAAAAAATTAGGTTCGTTAATAGTCTCTAAATCGCGCGCAAAATATAATCATTTAAATATTTTTATCTTTTTCCAAATTAATTATTCGTTATTTATAAACGAATATGTCAAATATACATATATGTTAGTATTTTATAAATATATATATATATTTAAGTCATTGTTATAAATGTGTTTAGTAGCCAATCAAAAAATATGAATTATCTTTTACCATATAAATCAACATGTATTACATATTTGCATATGTATTTCAGTCAGGGATTAGCTAATAATGCTGTTATTGCGTCAGTTAACGGTATCCTGTGGGATATGTCTCGTCCGCTTGAAGAATCGTGTTCGTTGAAATTTTTGAAATTCGAAGATGAAGAAGGTAATTCTAAATTGACGTATTTAATGAAATTTCCCTTGTGTTAGTATATAGGGAGTATTGTTTAAAATTATATTTAAACAGCTTGCGGTAGTAATTTTAATAGTAAAGAAAATACTTCTTACAAATGCATATTTCGCCAGTATTTCAAAATTTGAAATTTAGTTTCTCAAATTCTAATTATTAGAATTAATTTTAAGTATTATTGTACTTGTTACAATCGTTTAATTCTTAATGATGTTGTAGTAATTATTAATCGCTAATCACCGTGCATTGAATAATTATTTAAAATTTATGATTTTCTTAGCACAACAAGTATTTTGGCATTCTTCAGCTCACATTTTGGGAGAAGCTATGGAACGAGTTTACGGAGGTCATTTGTGTTATGGACCTCCAACAGAAAATGGATTCTATTACGACATGTTTATTGAAGAAAATCAGGTAATTTTGTAATGCTAATGTTAAAACAAATATATTTTCACTAATATTGACATATTTTAAATGTGTATATATATTCTACATAAACTAGATATCAAGTGCAGATATTCCTGTTTTGGAGAATGTTGTAAAGAGTATTTTAAAGGAAAAACAACCATTTGAAAGATTAGAAGTTAAGAAAGAAGTTTTATTGGATCTTTTCAAAGTGAGTGTAAATACACAATTGCCGGTTATTAATTTTATATATATATATGTATGTGCATTACGTGTGTATGGATACATAACGTGAATGTTGTACATTAATATCTTATGAATACGTTTTACATTAATATGTTATGAATGCGTTATACACATTTATTTAATGATGAAAATCAAATATGGTTGTCAATTTTATTTATTTTTTATTATGTGCTATAATAAAATTCCACTTTAAAAATATGTTGTGTAGCCTTACATATTATGCGTTAAACATAATTTCTCTCACTAACTTATTAAAGTTAACAACGAATAGGTGATGAATATAATTGCATAAATTTACTTGAACACTGTTTCAAATAAAGTATTTTAATGTTTTATTTAAAAATGTTAATATTTTTATTTTTTCACAGTATAATGAATTTAAAGGTAGAATTCTCCGAAATAAGGTTACGACTCCGACAACAACAATTTATAGATGCGGTCCTCTCATTGATTTATGTAGAGGTCCGCATGTACGTCACACTGGTTGTATTAAATCGTTCAAAGTAACAAAGGTAGATAAGTTTTTTCATAATATTTATTGGATGTGTGTGCATAAAGATTAATTAAACGTAGTAATATTTATGTTTTCACACAGTTAATATTTACTTAATTACTTTCATTGTGTTATCCGTTTTGAATGATAGAATGCTTGCGCACATTGGGAGGGTAACGTACATGCCGAAAGATTGCAAAGAGTTTATGGTGTATCATTTCCTGATTCGAAACAGCTTAAACAGTGGGAACAGTTACAGGAGGAAGCCGCAAGACGCGATCATAGGAAGCTTGGAAGGGTAATTTTTCTAATTGTACAAATTATTAAATGGATAA
Organism: Coronaproctus castanopsis; assembly: GCA_032883995.1. NCBI lineage: Eukaryota > Metazoa > Arthropoda > Insecta > Hemiptera > Monophlebidae > Coronaproctus > Coronaproctus castanopsis. The sequence continues at coordinate 132,353,704 of CM065053.1, forward strand.
TATACCATTTCGTTTTTATTTATTTTTACATAATGTTCTGCTTTCAGGAACAGGAATTATTTTTTTTTCATCCGTTAAGCCCGGGTTCTTGTTTTTTCCAACCTAAAGGTGCGTTTATATATAATTCTTTGATGGATTTCATAAGATCGGAATATAGACAACGAGGTTATCAAGAAGTAATAACACCTAATATATATAATGTGCAATTATGGAAAACATCAGGACACTGGGATCATTACGCAGTAAGTCATTTTATATACTTATATGTATATGTTGTGTGTGTGTGTGTGTGTGTGCCTTCTGATTAGTCGAACCGGTCGAGATACGGTCAAGCGTTGTTGGATGTGTTCGAATTTATGTGTGTTGTGTATAAAATTATTTCATTTAGTTAAGTTCGTTAAGTATAAACTGACTGATAACATAATCTTTAATAATACGCCTTTATTTTGTCAATAACCCTATTTATTTTGGTTGAATTTTCACTCATTTCAGTGTAGATAACTACACAAATTATTTTCGAAATTTACACTTTTATTTTAGGGTTATTTTTTTCACATATTAATTTGAATTATTGTGCATAGCACGATGCTCACGGTGAACCGGTGAACAGATTTCCCTTCGGATCGGTCGTGATATTGATGGAACGAAATTGAATAACTTGTAGTCGAGGTTACATTAATCGTGAAACACAGTATTTTGACACCACTTCCTATTTCTTGAAACGAACGTTATTTAGTACCTAGACGTCTAATTATTACATTTAAATATCTTAGTATAGGATTATATTCTATTGTTGATGTGCAAAGAAAATGTTCATCATCAGATAGTTAAATACTACGAGAAAGCCTGATATAATGTTTACTTAAATAATTTTTCTATTTTTTTTTCTCGATTAAAAATTATTGTACCGAATCTAAACTTCTAACGCTGTTAATAATTTTTTAGTGATTATAGAATGACCCAGAGAAGACGGATGGTTTTGTTTTTTGATAACGCCGTTGGTAAGACTGCTACAACGGAAACCGCGTGCTCTACGTTTAGTCTACACACGAGAGATCCGTTTTTGTCCAGTTTCATTTATCATAGCATCCTATAACGAAGAGTGCGCATTTTGCGAGAAACGTTATTTTCGCCGTGAATCGATCACGACAGTGCAAAGAGAGTTTCGAAGATTCAAAGTTACACGATGTTTTTTTTTTTGTAGGGATACCTTAAGAGCCACGTTTACGAAACAGGTCCACGAAATCTGAAAGACACCTGAACGATGTTGTGTTCCACAAATGATTGTTAGCTAATCCCTCGTTTTCCTATTTTTCCCCCATATTTTAAAATAAAATTTCATTCAAAAATTTTGGTCGAATAGTTTTTGAATTATTCAAAAAACAACAAAACCGCCCGTTTTCTCTGGTTCACCCTATATTATAGCAAAAACGATTTTGACTGACTTGCTTGCCTTCGGAGTGATAATGTTTGACAAAGACCATGAATCATTGATTAAATTTTTTGCGTAGCAAGAAACAAAACGTTAAATCGTTAAACATTTCAAAACTGACGCCTAAATACATAATCTGTCTTAGACATAACCGATCGGTATGTTCTACAAATGAGTAGACATTTAATTTAGATAAGTTTCGTAGTTGACGAGCAAATTCTGTATCATTACGTAATATTTTGTGCATTTATAACTTTTTATATCTTTATTTTTTCACATCATTAACATCTTAGTACAACATTGTATACGATACAAACTTTGTTTAATTTTTTTTTTAATAATAATAATAATAATCTGAGGGAAATTTAATTTTTGTTGTAGGAAAATATGTTTTCCTTTGATGTGGAACATATACCGTTTGCCTTGAAACCTATGAATTGCCCTGGACATTGGTCAGTACAACTTTGTGTTTTGTCATTCAAACGGCAATATTTGTATTTTTAAATTTAGCAGTTCGTATTTCCTTTACTGAATATTGTGCTCTGATTATTTTTTCTAATGCCTTGATATTATTTTGCAAAAACAGTACATAAAATTGTGCTAGGTACACGAATTTGCGTTTAAAAATGTATTTGTAAAAATAGCTTATTTTTACTGATACTTAAAAATTTATAAAACGTTTATCATTTATATAATTTCTACGATGGGGTTATCGCTTTTTATTTACTCTCATTTTATATGTTCGAAAATTGCACTACAACATTAGCGATCTAATTGTTATAATTTATTTCACTTAAATAAAGTACTTTTCTTCAGTTTAATATTTGACGTACGTCCAAGATCGTGGAGAGAATTACCGTTAAGATTAGCTGACTTTGGCGTATTGCATCGAAATGAAATATCTGGTGCTCTTACCGGTTTGACTAGAGTAAGACGTTTTCAACAAGATGATGCGCACATATTCTGCGAAGTCGATCAGGTATTGTCTTGTATTTATTTTTTCCTAATATTTCATTTGTAAAATATTTTTGTTTTTATAATTATACTCGTTAATAAAAAATTCTCGACATAGTTACGTTTATCGTGTAGTTTTCAACATACTATGTTTAAGCCCAATTTTAAACGTCGTCGTAAGATATACATATATATCAAATTTATTTGTACAGTTCACGCAGTTTATGATTTTATTGTTATGTAAGAACTAGAAATTGCGTGAAATTTTCATGATATTTATTAAATCACGATTTAATTTAAAATTATTTTAACGAGTCGTATTGAATTACAGATTGAAAAAGAAATAAGCGGTGTTTTAGAATTTCTTAAGAAGGTTTACAACACAGTATTCGGTTTTACGTTTCAATTAGTTTTATCCACAAGACCAGAAAAGTATCTCGGTGATCTGGATACTTGGAATAATGCGGAGAAGGTGAGTGCACGCTTTTTAATCGAACGAGTGTATCGGTGCGTCGAGTATAGAAAAATTTATTATTTCTATATGGATGTAAAGATTGATTAGATTATTTGCGTCATTAAATACTACTCGTTATTTCACTGGCACGATTCGTTAAAATTGTTTACCATCCGTTTTATTACGTTGTAGTAAATTAACTTATTTTGATCTTTGCTCGATGATTGAGTGAGATTAAGTTAACCTTTTATCAATTATATTATTATATAATTAAGCTGAGGCTAAGAATAACATTTTATCATGTAATTAATAACATATTTTGAAACATTTTAATGCAGATTCTTATTCGTCTGTCGATAAAATTGAAAAATCTGCCAGTTCTTGATGTTTTTATATTTCGCATATCATTTATATATATATATATATATATATATATATATATATATATATATATATATATATATATATATATATATATTAATGATATGCGAAATATAAAAACATCAAGAACTGGCAGATTTTTCAATTGCTGTTCTGAATAAATGTTAATAGCGATGATTCGCGATTTTACGCTTTAAATTTATTAGTTAAATTTAATTAATGTTTCATGGTCTTTCTTAAACATTATCACTCCGAAGGCAAGCAAGTCAGTCAAAATTGTTTTTGCTATAATATAGGGTGACCCAGAGATAACAGGCGGTTTTATTGTTTTTTGAATAATTCAAAAACTATTCGACCAAAATTTTTGAATGAAATTTTATTTTAAAATATGGGAAAAAAATAGGAAAACGAGAGATTAGCTAACAATCATTTGTGGAACACAACATCGTTCAGGTGTCTTTCAGATTTCGTGGACCTGTTTCGTAAACGTGGCTCCTAAGGTATCCCTACAAAAAAAAACCATCGTGTAACTTTGAATCTTCGAAACTCTCTTTGCACTGTCGTGATCGATTCACGACGAAAATAACGTTCCTCGCAAAATGCGCACTTTTCGTTATAGAATGCCATGATAATTGAAACTTGACAAAAACGGATCTCTCGTGTGTATATTTTTTTAAAGCATTTATTATTTTTTATATGTGGCGAGTTGTATAATGTTTCATTTAAATTAGCGTATTATTGATTTCCACGTTTTCAGCAACTAGCGAATAGTTTGAATTTGTTCGGCGAATCGTGGAAAGAAAATCCTGGCGATGGAGCATTTTACGGTCCGAAAATAGATATCGCTATTAAGGATGCATTGAAAAGATCGCATCAGTGCGCGACTATCCAATTAGACTTTCAATTACCGAGTAGATTCAATTTGGAATATATAAAGTAAATCGACACTGCATATGTTTTTAATTTTGCCTTTATAATTTAATCCGGGATTAGTGAATATTTTTCATATAGTAAACTTTATAATAATTTCTTTCCAGCGAAAATGGCGAAAGAAAAAGACCAGTTATGGTTCATCGAGCAATACTGGGCTCTGTTGAACGTATGATAGCGATATTGACAGAATCGTTCGCTGGTAAATGGCCGTTTTGGATTTCACCTCGTCAAGCTGTCGTGATACCCGTTGCACCGTGTCATAATGAGTACGCTAATAAGGTCAATCGACATTTTTCTCTCATTTTCTTTTGCCTTTTTTTTTTTTACCTATTTTCGAAATTATTAATTAATTAATAATTTACGATATTAGTTCTATTTAAAAATATAATTCGTTCTATAGGTGAAAAATCGTTTATTTGATGCCGGATTTATGTGCGACGTCGATGAAGATAACAGTGATACGTTGAATAAGAAAATTCGCAACGCACAACTGTCTCAGTATAATTTTATTCTAGGTAATTACTATTATTTTGCCTTTTAGTTCAGCACATCTGCTCGATGTTTACAACCCGAGAAATGGTTTTTCTTAATTATATCTTGTTACAAACATTTAAACGTTGTACCAAAAACTGGACGTATATTTTTATGTGATTATTTTGAAAATACAACGCACTGTGTAGTGTGTATGAAGGAGAAAAATAATGACAACATTACGCCAAAATAGAATTATCTTAAAAATGAATCTAAATTATTTATAAGATGAAAAGTATGAAATGTAACAATTTTTAAACAATAAACAACAAAAATAGTTGAAATCATCGATATTTTACATGAAAAGATTACAAATCTTTTCTATGGTAAGCGATTATCAAATGAACATAAAATATAAAAATATATACAATTTATAAAAATTTCAGAGGAAAAAAATAGAATTCAAAAAATACTAATTTCTTCTTCTTTGTTGTCATGTCGTGTACTGCCGCCTAGGCCAGAGGCATGGGAATATAGAAATCAAATATATTGAAATAAGTTGGTAATTTTGAGGAAATGAAGGAAACGTTCAACTTTAATATAATGATCAGACATAGGATTTCAGAGAAGGTGGGTGATTGAAGAATTTGTGCTCGATAGGCATTATAAATTGGACAGCTAACGAGTAAATGTTGAATTGTAACATGGGAATTGCAGTTTTGAACAGAGTGAGAGAGGTTGATTTGATAATGTATGAGTTTGGAGTGGCCTAGGCGGAGTCTTGTGATAACGATTTCATTTCTTCCGTTGGCCGATAATGATGTGTTCCATGGTTTGGTGGTGTCTCGGATTTGGGGTAGTTTATTCGTGTTTGGAGTGCTGGTCCACTGTTGTTGCCATATCTGTAATAACTTCATTACATGTGGTTCAAGACCTCTTGGTGTGGTATTTTGATGTTTGATATCGGAAAAAACAGGGAGCCTTCTTTTGCTGCAATATCCGCGACCGTATTACCCTGGATTCCAACATGTGATGGAATTCACGCGAACGAAGATCATTTATATTACAAAGAGCGCGAATAATTTCTTTGCCTATTGGATGTTGATGAGGACAGTTTTATTTTTGGGGAGAAGTAAGCGCGGTTAGTGAGTCTGCATATGAGGAAAGAGGAATGAGGATCAGAGTTTATTACATATTCTATAGTCGGTTTTATGGCAAATAGTTCTGCCGAAAGAATAGTAAATAGATTTGGAAGAGAGTAACGTAGAATGATCTTTTTATCGGATGCTATTCCACGACCTGTTCACTGAGGTGTTTTGGAACCATCAGTAAAGAATAGTTTGAAACTGTCGTATTTTCTGATCATATTTTTATGTGCAGAAAGGATCGTGTTCATATGCGATTCTTTTCTTGAAAACTGCTGCAGCTGAAGGTCTATGCTGAGATGTAGGTTCACCCGAGGTGTTGTTGCTATAGTTAGTTGATATGTTGATAAGTGAGTTGCATCGAGTCCAAGATTGTAGTAACTTGCTTATGAAGAGTGTGTACTGATGTATGAGGTAATGGTTGAAGCGCGTTTAATGAAGATTCTACGACGATTTGAGTCGAATACACATATTTATAATACTCCGACTTCTATAAATACTGAGGGGAGGAATGCCAGCTTCACAAAGAATGCTGATGGATGGAGAAGTGGGAAAAGCTCCAATAGCGAGTCTTATGGCAGTATGATGTATCGTATTGAGTGATTTGATAACGTTTTGTTTAGCTGACGAGTAAATTACAGCGCCGTAGTCGAGCTTTGATTTAATCAGTGTTTGATAGATTGTCAATAAAGATGAGCGGTCTGAGCCGTTTGATGTGTTAGCTAGTTTGCGGATTAGATTTAGTTTTTTTGTGCTTTCTGTTTTCAGTTGGTTGATGTACGGTTTCCATGTAAGTTTCTGATCCAAAAATTATTCCTAAATACTTCACAGCATCTGATGTTTGGACGGGCTTGTTGTTTATTTTAATTAAAATTTTATGGCTACAACAACGAAGTCTGCAGAAGTGTATAGCGGTAGTTTTCGTGTTGGAGAAGTTGAAGCCATTTCGGACTGACCAAATTTGTAGTCTGTCGATTCTATCCTGTAGTAGTATTGATGTTCCGAGGGCTACATCCGAGCAAGAAATGAAAATAGCTAGATCATCTGTGAATAAGGAACATTGAACAGGTGGGCAGATTTGTTTTGAAATATCATTTATATCTATGTTAAAGAGAGTAGGATAATGAAGCCCTGAGAGATACCATTCTGTAGATCTTGGCTTGTTGATTAGAATGATCCTAGTCGAATGTGGAATTTTCGGTTTGAAAGGAAATTTCTGTTGAAGTATGCTAGATGTCCGCGAACTCCTCAACAATGAAGGGTTTTTAAAATTTTGTTCTTTCCAAGTGTTATCGAAAGCTTTATATATGTCGAAGAATACTGCCAGTAGATGGTTTTTACAAATAAATGAAGTTTGTATGGACTGTTTGAGAAAAACAATTGGTCGATCGTTGATTTGCTCGCTCTGAATCCGCATTGTGATTCAGACAAAAGGTTGTTGGAGTCGATGAACCACAATCTTGCATTTATAATCCGTTCTACAAGTTTACACGTGACGCTGGTTATAACGATATAGGACGATAACTGTCTAGTAGCATTGGGTTTTTGTTTGGTTTACAAATCGGAATTATTTCCGAGGTTCTCCATGAATCAGGGAAGGTATTCGTTTCCCAGGTGTGGTTAAAAATTGACAGCAATAGAAGAACAGCTGGTTTCGGTATGTTTTGGAACATGTAGGCATGGATGCTATCCAGTCCAGCTGCAGTTGGTTTCTGTTTTTTAATATTTCGTTGTAATTCTTCAAACATAATAGGGCGGTTATAAGGTTCTTCGTTTCCAGAATGAAAATCTAGTCTTGGGGCAGCGAGATTGTTCTTGTGATTGAGTGCCTCTGATGAAAAGTTAGAGTTGCTGAACTGGAGAGTTATAAACTTCGCAAACGATGAGGCTATTTCGTTTAAAACTGTGCTGATGTGACTGTTCAGTTTAATGCTAGTAGGAAATGGTGAAAAATTAAAAAAAAAAAAAATACTAATTTAGATATGCAATTTTGCATTCTCGTGATCGATTCACGCCGAAAACACCGTTCCACGAAAACGCGCGCTTTCTCCTCGTTATAGGATACCATAATAAACTGCACAAAAATGAATCTTTCGTATGTACACTAAACGTGGAGCATGCTGTTTTGTTGTGACAGTGTTACCAACTGAGTTATTCAAAAAACAAAAGCGTCTATCTTGTTTGGGTCACCCTATATTTAATTTATTTATTTCTTTTAATTTTTTTAAATTACATATATTTTTATTTTTTTATGTTCACTCGATAACGGCTTAACAACCGGAAATCTTTTATAAAAGTTTAGTGATTTTAATTACTTTTTGTTGTTTAAATTATTTATAGCTGCTTTAAAGAAAAATATGCTGGGTTTTGGATTTTTTAATTAGGTATCGATAATCATCAGTATAAATTTTTATCGATAAAAAAATTAGTTTAATAAAAAAAAAAAAATTAAAAATAGTAACTTTAATTTAATTATCGTCCATTTCAATAATCAAATTTTTACCTGACGATTCTTTTCCATTATACGCATTTTTCTTTATACAAACTAAATTTGTTAATGATTTATCTGTTTTTAAATTTAATGATAATTCACAGTTGTCGGTGATAAGGAACAATCGGCCGATACTGTTAATATACGTACTAGAGATAACATTGTACACGGTGAATTTGACGTTCAGACAGTCATTTCGAAATTTACAGTATTGAAAGAAAATCGCGTTAGGAGGAGTGAAGAATTATTTTAAGGTATTTTTCTTTTAACCCAATTTGTTTTTTTAGTAGCTGTATTTTTATTCCAAAGTCAAAAGACAATTTTTATTTCGCGCGAAATTTTATACATATATATATACATATATATATATATATATATATATATATATATATATATATATAATATATATATAACGCTGATAATATCGGTGATGATGATTTTTCTAATAACGTGTTTAATGTATTAACACGGTTAAGTTATAACTTCTAATAGTGCGAAATGTTTTCCGATTAGTCCGTTAAAAATATCTAAATTGTTTGTTTCTCGTTTTTAATTATTTCCATTCAGAGGGTAAATAAAGTAATAATATCCTCTAAATTATGGTTATTTTGAACAGTTCGATGGTTACAACAAAACTGTTTCCTAATGTGAAATTAAACGGTTCCTATTAATCGTCGTCTGCTGAGACATTAAAGAAAGTGTAAAAATTAGAATAAACTCGAATTCGAGCATCATATAACAGTGACGACTCGTACATAAAGGTTGCATAGTTGCACAATCGCCAGAAATATAACAGCATAAAATTTAACGATGCAATAAAATAGTTAAAAGTACGAATTATTTGATGGAGATCAAAACAAAATAAGTGAATTTTAATTATACGTTTCGTAGAATTTATTATAAATAGTAAATCTTTTGAAAAAGTGCTTTGAAATACCTAGTTACAACAGTTGGTGGTTGCACGCTAACCTGAAAAAGGCATTAGAAAGTCGTATACAATGTTATGTGGTGATTTTTCGTCTAATTAGGGGTGTGTTTACATAGGGCTGTATTAACGACTCTGCTTGTTGCAATCGTTTTGTAACCGGAGTTTTAGAAGTACACAATTTTTCTTGTTGTGTTGTTTTAACACGTGGGCGAGGTTGCGTGCACATACTCCTGTCCAACAAATGAACAAGTCTACCACTTATATTTCATCTGTTTCCGAGATGAGTTTTTTCTTTTTCGAATTTCTATTGGTGTTTCTTTCTGTTCCTATGTACGGGTCGTCGATAAAAACAAATATCGAAATCATCCAGACCGGTTATTCTGTAGTTTTGTCATTTATCATTTAGGTCTTGATGATCAGCGAAATTAATCGATTTTTCAGAAATATCGATAACTTTTGCGATACTGTACAAAAATGTTATTTATTTAATTTTTCAATGCGTCTCACTAAGCAAGTATTGTCGGTATACTTTACGATAATTATATTTTCGTTTCGAATTTTCGACTAATAATGTTATTATTCTTTTTTGCTAGTGTTAAACTTTAATAATTTTATTTTTAAAAAATGTCGCTATTCCGTACAGTCAACGATAGAAGTGTGTTTGTAGACAAAGGAAAAATATCGTGCAGTTGAAGTAAGATTATGTAATAATATGTCGAACGTAAATGGTAAAATTTTTAAATTTTATCGTTTTTTTTATCGTTGTAACCTAAAAATTGTTCTGCAATATTGGCGTAGTTCTTTTTTAACGTACACGTGTCTATTTTAACGCGTGTAATGTTAATTTTTAGAGTTTACTATTAACGAATATTTAATAAATAATTTAATTACACGTCGATCGATATGCAGTAAAAAAGAAAAAATTCATCATTTTGAGGTTGAATTTTTTAAATTCGTCACGTTTTCGCCTATCGCAATAAAAAGTAAATAAAATTGCCGAAGTGAATTAGTTTTAATGTCAATTATTCACCATGATTAATTTCATCATACCGTTTTATATATTAGTATCCTGGATTATGATTTCGTGTATGCGTGTGAAATCGAAGTTGTTGCGACTCTGTCAGTGTATTAAGTTTCATCTCTACGTAATTCGTGTTATCTATATTTCGTATCCTACCGTATACGTATTAAGTGGTGTTATTATTATTATATAGTTGAAACGACTATATAATTCGTTATATAATTTTAATTTCATCTAAATGGTATTTTACAATATTCGCGGGTGTTGGATTTCGTAAGGCGATTATCGTGTTCTCTTGTACCATTTCTATTTATCAACACTTAACGTTATTAGAACGCTCGTTTGTTTTCGAAAATACATATATACATCTTCTTACAGTACGCTTAATTTCTAATTTATTTTATATTATTACGATTACGAAAAAATTATCGATGCAATAATTAAATAAAAGTTAATTGAACGCTATTTGGAGGGTTCTGTTAGTTAAAGTGATGCGTGAGTACAGTAAAATTAAACGTAATACGTGCCTACAAATTTCTCGAGTGTTGTAAAAGTTTCCGTGCAAAATGTCTCGATTATAATTATAATTTCTAATAAACATCGTTCACATGTTAATATTCATCAAGAATCTTTGTGCATTATATAAGCGCGATGAAAAGGAGTTCTAAAAAAAAAAAAAAAAAAATAAAACGGTTTGCTTTAGACGTTATAGTAAGAGGTCGCCATCATTTGTAATTTAAAACTAAACGACGAAATTCAATTCTTTAAAATCGTGAGAATAAATTGACAATATTAACGGAACAATTTACAATTATCGAGTTCTGTAATGGTGTTTGGCTTTGGATAGAATGAAACTTACCGATTTTATTTTTTAATTATATTTAATAAAAAAAAAAAAAGGTGAAATTTTAAAATATGTATATTTCAATTTAATATTATCGCCATATTCCCGTTCAATTATTTTGTGTTACTATAATTATCGATTAAATAATGCCTGTACGAGATTATTTGATGTCACATATCGCATATTTGTCCCTCCATAATAATGCCGGGTGATAATTCGGATATTATGTAATTTTTATTGTTAAATGCCGTAATTAATGACGATTTCCTTCTCATGTAAGTGGATTTATTGTATTCGCCGAGTTCGTCGACTTCTGCAGTTTCGATAGAATTTACGCGATTCGATGATGTGTGTTCTTCGTTAAGTAATTCTTCCTTTATACTGGTCTTTCTTAAGAGAGCCTAAAAAAATTGTATAAGCTAAAATATTAAATCATTCAATTTTAATTATGAAAAAGTGAAATACGAAATGCAAAATTTACAAAAATTATCTATTTCAATTAGTACAGTATTTCTATATACATTTCTGTAATGCAAGACAACTATCTAGTTAATATTGTATTCGAAATTTGAGTTTAAACAAAGTCGTTAATTTTGTACGACTTGTTAAAATTGCCTCCATTTTTCGTGCGTCGGTATAATTTTTAAGAATAACACGAATTTACTAAATTTGTTAATGTTTTGTAAAACGATGCCAAGAAAGAAAATACATGTTGAGTAATACCAATCTGATACATTATTCCACTATAGTATATATGTATATATATTTCAAGCGTATGTGTAAGTTTCCTTCTGATTGTCTATTATTTCTATGTAAAATATTTGTATGATTTTTTTTTTTTTGTCGGAATACCTACGACTGGTATCAAGAGTTGTACAGTATTGATTAATAAATGTGATTGGTTTGGATATTAATAAAAGTATTTAAAGTTACGAAAATTGTTAAAAAAATTAAATTTTAAATTATTTAAAGGATGAATGAATTATGCTGGAATAGCGGATATAATCGTGGATGATACATTATAGTTTTTATTTAAATAAACACATACACACACACACACATGTATACTAATACGTGTGTAAAATTTAGCAAGTTATAAAAGAAAATATTTATCTCTTTAATTTATTTGATTAATTATTTGTATATTGATATTAATCTGTAGAAAAAAATAATTCTTAAACGTTTCTATCAATTGAGCTATATAAAAATCTTTGTCTTATGAGATACTATGTATTTACCTGAAAATTAAATGGTGCTTCGTTTTCGTTGTTTTGACATTGAGATATTTCTACATTCTTGCGACCTTTAATTTTCATTTCTATTAATGTATCATTCTTAGATTTATCAACATTGCAATTATCATTATGCTCTTGTGCCGTTCTGTTTTCTTTCAGTATTTGTTTCCTACTACAATAATAAAAACATATTATATTATATAATAATGCTTGATTATTTTGCATATAAAAGTGATTTTATTATGTTGCGTTAACTTTTAAAAGTTAAGTTACTTGTTTAAATTTACTTCTTTAATATATTGTAATGCTCTGTGTTTCATTAACCCAATTCCCATCGGGTTATCCATATATGTAATGCTTTATTTTTAACTATATTAGAATACAGTCTGTCGAGGATTAAACTTTTGTAGTTGTACATACACACACGTGTATATATATAATATTTATATGAATGTATACATGTGGCAGTTTTTACTCTGAGTTACCATTTTTTATCGGTTTTTATTTATCACTTGCATTTTTTTTTTTAACTAAGGTTTGATAATATTATAACGACAAAATATATACGTATTTAATAGTTTTTTTTTAAAAATGTCAGATAACTTTAGAGAGTTAACACCTGTTATATAGTGTGACTAGAAGTTACCCACGAGTTGGTATGTGTAATTATTTTTTAATACAATATCGCTGTCAATTTCAACGGGTTTATATTGTATACGTATATATGTGTATATATATATCCGTTCGTTATTTCGGTCACGCCTCTAACGCAACAAAACGTGGTTTGTATTGTGGGTGTTGGTAGTGAAGGTACATTCAAACCGGAAAACGTATTAAATTTTAAACGATTTGGCAGAGATATCGCTGTTTATTACTTTTTAAAACTTTAAATAATTGTAATTTCTGTCCTATTTGTGATATCAATGTGAATCTTAGAACAAATCTGATTATATAGGCTATAAGCTGTACGAATTTCATCATTATTGCTTTAATCGTTTTGGAGTTAGAACGGAACAGACATACAACAATTTTGAAAGATTTTCTGTTTATCTGTGATGATAACAATAGCCCAATGCAGTAATTATAATGAAAATATTCGCAAATCACAGACAGACACTACAGTTTTATAGATTAGTATAGATATAGATAGTGTATATGAGTTTATGTTGTATATAAATATTTTAGAACTATTTAAAGTTGATAATACATATGATTAAAAAAAATGGGTTGGGTAATATGAACTTTTTTTGTATGATAAAGAGTAGAAGTATTGAAGGAAAATTTCAGCAAAAAATATATATTTAAGTATCGAGAATTTACATTACATATATAAATATATGTGCCGTGTTCTAAAATAAAAAAAATTGTTTCAAATTTAGAAATATTGTGTGTGTGTGTGTGTGCGTGCGCGCGAATAACTAATTTCTAAAAGTATATAAATTATTATTGGCACAATAATTTCGAACATGGTTTCTATGTAATTATTAGTTATATTTTCACAATTACATAATGAATTATATTTAATAAACTATTAGTTGCAGACTGTTCTCTATTATTATTTTCGCGAGATTAACTCTATCATAATAAAATAAATATATCAGCTACCCAAAAGTTACTATCGCTCTCTATAGCCCCACTATGAAATGTACACAATGTGCACGTTTTTACATACGCGCCCATGCATGTTCATGATGACATTTTAACACTATTCAATTATATATATATACATCCGTACATTATACATACAAACATATCCGTTACTAATATATATATATATATATATATATATATATATATATATATCGTTGTCGTCGTATTATTTGTTGTCCAACGTCGTGACTAATCATTGTACATTATTTTTACGTACAAAATGAATACTTGAGGTATAAATTATATGCAACGCGGATGCACGCGCATATGATTTTAAATGAAGTGGCGTGCCACTGTCTTCTCCGTGACAAGAGTTATGTCATGATGAAAACTTTATAAACTTGTGTCGAGTGCTAGGATCGAACTTCACTTCTCTCCCACTGTTGAATTGACTTCTAGCAATTATGCCACTGCGATGTATATATATATATATATATATATATATATATAGACATCTTGTTATTGTATAAAATTTTAATTGAAATCTATCCGTGCAGGTGGAAATGCCTTATATTATTTTAAGGAAAATCCAAAGAAAGATTTTAAGTTCAGTTTTTGTTTTTGATTTTAACTATTTAACTTGCATATAAGGAAATATATATATTTATATAGCAGTTGTTCGGATAGAAGTGTGACGTGCTATAATTATTATTTAGCTCATACTACCGAGACGTTTTTTAACCGAAAGAAATTCGAAGTTTTCAAACGTTACATAAAAATAATTTCATGTATATATAGATGGAATTTAAATTAATTTGCATATGTGTTAAGATTAACTATGTGAAAAATTACTAACAGTAGCGTCTTTCTGTTTAATTCGATTTCGTATAACATGAACGTTTTCCAATCATAACTAACGAGAAAATTACTATTTATTTTTTTTCGCGATGCTAACTTATATTTGATTTAACTGTTCGAAGCCTAAAAGTATTTTTATTTTCAGAATTTTTGAAATTCGAATATTTTATTTATTTTTGAAGAGAAAAAGTATGCACGAAGAAACTATTTTTATTACATTAAGCGGTGTCATTTTCTAAATAACAATTTTGTTAGTGACGCACACACACTACACTTATTCACGTGGCATCAAAATTACTAAAACACGAAATACATAGACGCAATTTATTCATTTCTTTCTAATAATGAAAGAATATGATTGATTTCGACACATTGTCGGGCCAGTTGCTATAAAATGATACAAATCTTAAAGGTTTGTTGCAATATGACAAAGCTGGGCGTTGGAGGGTTAAATTTCGAAATAGGTTTGTTTATTAGTATGAAAATTTATCAATGGGCGTAATGGTGGAAAAACGTTTTCGTCAACCGACATCGTGTTTACTGTGTTGCTTGTTAAATCGTACATTTTCTTTATTTATTTTATATTTATAATGTTCGTTTTTTTTTTTATGCTTAATTTATCTAATTAATTACGCGTATCGATGAGCGATTTCGAGTGACGAAGGTGCAAGTCTGTCTCGTTCGTACGTGTAGATAACATAAAAATAGTACCTAACAATATTTCTGATAATATAAATATACAAGTCTTTATGGCTACTTGTATAATATTAGCGAAAATAAATGTAATAATTTCTGCTACAATAATAACAGGGAAAACAATTTCAATGCTGGGGCGGTAATCATAACGGCAATAATTAAATCAAATCTATTTTTTACTACGCGTGAAGTGAAATAAAATTCTTACTATGCTTAACTTCCGCTAAACAGCGGTCTATATTAATATGTAAACGATTTTGCACAGTTATATTCAGATTACTATACTTTCAGACGCAAAAATTTTTAAGAATATGGGAAGTTCCATTCAAGTGGGATGCATTCATAGTCGACCTAAAGGTTTGTTGATCGCACACAAACGGTTCCTTGGTAACTCTCTGCAGAATCAGTGTTGTATTTTATGTTCATAATTTATGAAATGATATTATAATAATCTAAAAAAAAAAAAACATTAGTTTGTAGAATAAATATTTGATGAACGTGAAAATTTCCCCAAAATTTAAAAAAATATATATATTTTTTAATTCTTACTCGGAAGAATGATGATGATGACCGTTTGTTTGAGACGTTGGATTCGCGTCAATATTTTTTCGACATTTCGTCTGGTGCGACTCGTTTTGTTCCACCGTTGATGTCGGTTTTTCTTTTTCCGTTTGCACTTCTTCCTGTTGCTGATGACCGTCCGTAATTACATTCTCTTCGTGAATCGAAGCGAGCTTTGCTGTTTCCTTCAGACGAACTCTTCTACTCCTCCGTGTCGTCGTTTTATTATTAATCCGATTTTCCGATGATGAAGATGATGATTTCTTCTCTGCCGGTTCATCTTCGTCTTGAGATACAATTATTATGTCCGAATCTGAACTCAACTGCTTTTCCATTACGTTATCTTTAGTCGACTTTTTACCTTTTCTGTTTTTATCTTGAGTAACAATAGTAGTATTAGTGGTACTAGCAGTGGGAGATTTCCGCTGTTCTACGTCTATTTGACGATTTCCTCTTCTGGAGTATAATTTTTTTAACCACATTCTAAACGTTTTCTTCTGTAATGAAAAAGAATTAATAACGAATGTTTTTTTTTTTTTTTTATGTTATCACTTTGCAGTAAAATATGTTTTCGTCTTCGCCAGTTGAAACGTAGTTTAACGGTTACAAAATAATTTATTTCTCGTTTAATTATATATATATTTTTTTTAAAGCTACATTCGCCGTTTTACTTATATTTCGTAAGAAACATAATATAATAATTTGGCAAAATGTTAAAATTAAACTCTGCGTATTAGTTAAGAACGTCGCAGAGAATTTTTGATGTTATTTATATATATTTTTTAAAATAAATTTCCGCGAATGTGCTACTAGCTCCATGAGGCTCTCGATGTGGTGAGTGGGAATGATTTGTGAAAACTCCTATCCAGCGATATGAGTTTCATCTGATGTTAACATAATGTATCTTTATAATCGATCAGTTGGCTTATTCCGCTTCAGGCGTCTGATTTCATTGGAGTTATCCAGCAACCGGCGAGCCTATTTGTGTGATAGTGTAGCTTTCGATCGTACAGTTCTGCAATTTTTTCGAACTCCTCATGGATTACACGTATATGTCTGTATGTAATGCTGATGTACCACGTTTGTAATTTCTCTCAGAATTTTGTTTTGGCAACGTTGTACAGGTTAAAAATGCCAACAGTAATGAATATTTTATACATATACATATATACGTGTATATGAGTGTAAAAAAACCTCCAATAACTGTTTACATTTTTTTTTTTTTTACATTTTTAACGAAAGATTTTCGATAATTGCCGCGACATTATTAGTGATATCGTTAAATTGAAAAAATAAATATTAATATTTAAGTTTAAACTACATCGTATTATTTTACACATTATTCGAAAATTTCTATCGAATGTTACAGCAAATATAATACTGGTGGTTCGATTTTATTTATCGATATTTATTGCGAACAATAATTAAAATGACTATTTTTCTTTATTTTTCCATTTTTTTGTATCAGATTTGAATTTTTTCAATCGAATTCGAAGTCATAATAATAAATCGTTATATGTATTACCGGTTAATAATTTGATGAATGTGGAATGTAGTGATTTTTAAAAATTAAAATAAACAAAAATAAAGTTAAAATCACTAACATTTTTTCTTTATGAAAAATCACAAAGTTTTTCAGCTGTTAGGCCATTATCGAGTGAAGATTAAAAAAATTATTAATTTAATATTACAATTTACAAAAAAACATCAAAATGAAGAACAGTATTAATAAAAAAATAATTTATTAATACTGTTCTTCATGTTGCTGTTCTTTGTGAATTGTAATCTTAAATTATATTTTTCATTTTATATTTTTAATTTTTTAATTATTCACTCGATAATGGCCTAACAGGCGAAGAGCTGTATGATTTTTCATATAGAAAATTTTCTTAGTGATTCGAACTTCTTTTTGTTTATTTTATTATCGTTTAGTTGAATAATAATAATAATAACGTATACGCTAACCGAAACGTCCGTTTTGTCCGTTTTATTTTTCATCAGTTTCCATCTACCTATGACTCTTTCCTGAAATTTCGAAAAATATCTCAGAATTAATAAAAATCGAATCATCCTCATTATCGTATTGTTCGTCGCCGAATATCGTGACTAGCCCATTTTATGTTATTTTTGAGTATAAAATGGGCTTGTATGCAAGGCGCTATATGCAACGTAGGTTCGCGTGTATATGGACGGAGATGCTACTACCGCCTAAGTGATAGTAGTTATACGATGATTTTTTGTTGCCTTCTTTATTGCAACTAGTCGAGCAACGACTAAAACTAACCGGTTCATGTGCGTTGACGAAGATTTTGTGCTCGTGTACTAGAATTACAACTAAACAGTGGGAAATTTCGATATTCTATTGATCCGGATTAAACGTCTTTTTACGGCGGACTCGTTAGAATTACCCGCGACCTTCATTAATAATGCTGCTAGAGGATTTCTGCGATATTCTGGTCGACGTAAGTGTTTTCCTGTTTCAGTTCTTATTGTTTGTGCTCCGTGCTTTATTTCAAGGTCAGATTGAAGGCAAACCAAGAGGCTTCATGAAACCTACTAACCTTTTTTGAAATCAATAAATTGTACGGACGTTCCTATGTTTCGAGAAACCGTATAGAGGAGCTTCGTACAATACCGCCGTAATAATACAATTACATTTAGTAATACTCGAAAATTTGTAAATGTAATATAAGACGATTTCTATTGTAAATCTGTATTTCATATGGCTGTATACTTTATATTTTATAGCGTGGTCGCTTATGTTGTGTTTTACACAGAGCTGTTTATTTTGGTTTACATAAATTAATGTCGTTATGGTGGTTTTTTTTTTTTTGTCTTATATCGATACAATGCTGGATGTAGGTTCTACCCAATCTCTTCCATTCGTTTCAGTTCTGAGCTTCCTCAATCCAGTTCTACACCGCCACCTTAGTTATATCGTTATACACAAACGAGTCAGCGATCTGCAAATACTTCACTTATGAAGGGACCGCAATTCTAAAACTGTTTTATGCATCTATTATCCTTCCCTCTGTCTATGTGTCCTACCAGGATCCACTTCAGTTTGACTATTTGCTTCAGCGCGTTACAAAATTCGGTCGTTTTCTTCCGTATCCGAGTATTCCTCTTCCAGTAGGACTGTCTTATATTTAACATTAATAATATTTGTTTTGATGAAAGTCTAGATTTGCGAGACATATGCAAAAACCGACAGAACACACTGAATATACAGTTTTCGCTTTAAACCTATTGATATACATGGTGACCCAGAGAAGGACGGACGGTTTTGTTTTTCGAATAGCGCAGTTGGTAACATTTCTACAATGCAAACCGCGTACTACACTTTTAGTGTACACGTGAGCAATTTGTTTTTGTCCAGTTTCAGTTATCACGACATCCTATAATGAGAAGAAGCCAGCGATTTGCGTGGAACGTTATTTTCGGCGTGAATCGATCGCGGCAATACAAAGATAGTTTCGAAAAGAATTCAATGTACCATCTCGCAATTCGATTTTAAGTTGGGTTGAAAACTTTCCAGAGACAGCTATCCTGGCCAAAAAAAAAAAAAACAGTCGACACCCCACAAACATCGATCGAGTTCGGGCAAGCGATCATTTGGAGTCCCTGACACTGCTCGTCGTCATGCTGCTCCTTTAAACCTTTCAAGAGAATCTGTTCGTCGTATATTGCTGGAAGACTTGAAATTTCATCCTTATAGTCTGGTTAATAACTCAGAAATTAAAAAGTATCGACCGTGCACAACGAAAAACGATGAAGCTTATTTTCAGCTATCCGGATACGTAAACAAACAGAACTGCCGCTACTGGTTCGAATCTAATCCGAATTTAATCAAACAGAAGCCGTCACACAGCGAGCGACTAAACGTCTGGGCTGGGCGGCGAAGTGGGAAATAGCGGGCCTTATTTTTTCACTGGTACTGTCAACGGAACGCGCTATATCGAAGATGGTAAACTCGTTTTTGCTTCACTCACCTCGTCGTCGTCGTCGTCTGGTCCGTACATGGTTTCAACAGGATGATGCGACGTGTCGCTGTTCGGCAGAAACGCTCGCAGTACTGTCGCGTATTTCTCTTAGCCGAGATTTGACTGATAGAGATTTTTATGATTGTAAAATAATCTCTCGTTTTCCTATTTTTGAATAAAATTTCATTCGAAGATTTTGATCGAGTGGTTTTGAGTCCTATATTTCGTCGTTTTTTGAAATACATACTTAGTTTCCCGAAAGCTACCCATTCTAATGATATTCTGCGATGTGCTTCTGTCTGCTTCATCTTTTTCTTGTCTGTCGTCACTCAAGATACACTGTTTCATATTATTTTGAAATTATTATTATTCTTTTTATAAAAAACTGCGAATGAGCACACCAATGAAAAATCAAATAACGTTCGTCTAACAAATCTCGAATATAGTTTGTTTTTCTTTCTAATTATTATTATTATTATTATTATTGTTGTTGTTGTAAAATTATCATTGAATAATATTTTTTAAGAACGTTTATCGTTTCGAAGTTATTTCTATAGATAAAAATACTCACTTTAAATTCTTCGTCGTTAACCGGTCCTAATATAATCTGTTCGTCTCCATCATCTGTTTGCACACCTTTGTCTGTAATATACGAACAAACGTGCAAATAAAGAAATTGTCCTATTGATAATCATTCGTAATGCGAATAACAAGTTGTTAGATTAATATGGTGCGTATCCGGTACTTTCTAGTACTATTTCTTTTACATTCTCCTTTTTAAGTTTTAGTAATCAACGGGGAATTAAAACTTTTAAAAAAGTAACACTGTTCCTAATTTTAAAAGAACGAGGTTTTGGATATATATATATATATATAGACTATATTGCTGGATAATGATCAACGTTTCGGACAAGCGGGATTTTGGAAACGGTATAACACTTTAGATCACATACACTCCATAAAACAAGTTATATAAAAATAACACAAATTTAGACTCCCTTTAGCCATGATGTTTATAGATTTTGAAAAAGTTTTCGACGCCATAATATTAAATTGCATACTAGAAGCTTTGAAAAAGTCGAAAACAAACGAAACATACATGTAAAATACATTTACGACGCTAAAGCTAGTATAAAAACTAATCAATATGTGGAAATCATATCGTTAAGAAAAGGAATCGTACAAGGGTATGTACTTTCTCCAAAACTATATGATGCTGCTCTTCAAGAAATAATGAAAAGTTTAAATAGGCGGGATATGTGAATCCTGGTAAGGAAACGATAGATGAATACACCTAAGATATGACGATTATATAGAGTATTCTTAGGAAAAACGGCCGGGAAGTAGAAACGAGTATATAAGGATGGTCTTAAAATAAACGCGGGGAAAAAAAAAGTTATGTACAATAAATATCCTAAGAAAACTGATGAAATAAAAATAAATAATGTAATAATTGAAACAGTGGACGTATTTATATACTCGGGCCATAACGTACCGGCAAATAGTGTGGAATAAAAAGAGGCATACAAATGACGTGGGTCGCTTTTGGTAAATTGAAGAAAATAAAAAGAAAATACTTATGCGTTTAAAAAGAAAGGCGTTTAATCGATGCGTCTTGCCAGTAATGGTATAAGAAATATGGAGCATAACTAAAGGCAACCTACAACAAAGTAATAAAACACAAAGAAGAATCGAGAAGAAAATGTTGGGGACAACTTTACAAGATAAGTTAAAAATATCTGAAATAAGGACGATAACCGAAGTAAAAGACGCCGTCCGGGGAAAATTTAAAAAACAAATGAAGACGGGCAGAAAACGTAGCCAGATTTAATGACAACAGATGGACGGTCTGATCAACTGAATGATATCCGATGAATAAAAGAGAAAGGGGTTGACCACGTACACGGTGGGAGAGGATATGAAAAAGATAGACAAGGAGTGGTGGGTCGGTGCATCAAATAGAAACGCATGGAAACGTAATGAAGAAGCCTACATCCTTCAGTGGATTCACAACGGCTAATAAAGAAAATCTAAAGGAATCAGATGTGTCTAAAAGTTTAATTACGGTGTTTCCGCTTGAGACAGTTTATTTTTTTTTTAAGAACAAAGTCAGACTTGGAGAAGAAATGTTTTCAAAATTTTTAATAATATAAATTATTGATGTTTTATTTTACCGCTAATAGTAAGCACGTGTCTAGTTATGCAGTGCTCCCTGGAACTCGGGTTTTTTAGGTACTTGATGGGACTATCCCAGTTTTCATTTTCTCCGAATAACGTCCTGCAACGTTTTAAAACATCTAATAAACATCACTTTACAATAACATTATTTTACCAAATAATTTTAAAGTTAATTATTTAATTTTATAAACGTTAAAATAATAAATAGTTATTGACGCTTATTCTTAATGCGGTTTTTGAATCATTTCGGATGTTGTTCTCCTGCGTATTATGTTTTCACTAGTTTCCTTTCTTTAAATTGCGACCGAAACTTTCTTAATCCGATTGTAACTAAATTTGTTTATACGATTAATTTTCGACTCTTTTAGTCTTATCACATTTTATTTTCCTCCGTATCACATATATTTTTCCCTACTTCGACATATACATCCGATGTATATAAAAGTCTGGTTAATCGATGTTTTTTTTATTCGTATGTATATGTATCTGCTTACAAAAAGTCACGATTTTCTCTGTAATGTTAGGCATAAATTTCTAGAAAATAGATTTCTTTCGTATTCTGTAATTTACTAAACAAATTCTTATTCGTTAATTTTTTAACTTATTTACCTCTTCTTCACTTTTGTCTGATCCTACCAACTATTATGTCCAATTTACTTGCGAATTTAAAGTTTCTAGTCGCTCCATTACAAACGCGTTACATAATGTTTACAAATTATTCATATTTCCATTACGTAACGTAGTTATTACTGCCGGAATTCTATAATTTTTTAAATGCTCGAGAATGCATTTTAATGAGAAGTTAACGAAGGCTATTTATTATCATTTCTCTTATCTCTTTCTTACTCTTAACAGTGACGATTCTGTGTAGTTGATTTCGTTACTCCGCTTATCATCGCTGATCTTCACATTAGAAAAGGAACAACAACAAACCCTTTATTTCGTTAACTTACTTTTACAAAATTATGTGGCAAGTTCTAACCTTGGCAAATAGTTATTTTAACCTGATAATAAATTAAATGTTTAATATTTATTATAAATCTGAGCAGAAAGAAATACATGAAAAAAAAAACCGGCAAAATAAAAAACCTGCTAAAATGAGACCAAAAAAAAACAACAAAAAATTCTTAAATTAACCCATAAAATCAAATAATTACAATTTACTATCGATACTTATTAATAAATCACACAATAAAATAATAGTGACTACTCGAAATAAGATTTTAATAAAAATCTACGCTTAATTGTACGATGCTTATATATATGTCGTACACGAAGATTATCATAGTTACCGATAAGTGATATTAATTTATTGCGATGGGTTATCGAAGAAATTTTTGGAAATTTTATTCATCAATTGATCAATGAACGGTATGTTTCCTCGTGTAAATATGAAATATTGTATGGCGGGCAGCATTTAATATAATTCGACAACAATAATTTCAGACTATCTGTAACTTTTTATACGTACTATTAGAGATAGCAGACCATGCGGGACAAAGCGTAAGTTAAACAGTTGTGTATAATAACTTTTTATTTAATTCGGAAAGATCTGATTTTCTGTTAGATATTGGAGAAAAAGTGCATTGCTTTGTGGGATTTGCCTATCGCGTGTTTAATATGTTCGTTAAATGTTAATCTTATATCAAGAACTAAATAACGAAATTTCGACCATGGGATTTGTTTGAAATTGATATTTACCCTTTTACAAGAGGTACCGTAAATTTAATGACCCGATGGTTTTTTTGGTCCATATATTTAAAATTGTAACTTTCGAGCTCCCCTATTGAAAACCTCATATTTTTCAATTGTCCTTCTGTACGAACCTGAACAATTTCTCTTCCTTAATTCGAGTTAGTCATAGTTTTGCTCGGTTCTGTTATTTTATTAATATATTCCAATTATATCAGCAGCGTTTTCCTTTTGTGTTTATAAATTCTTAGCGCTGTCTCGTATTTATATTTCACGATTTTATTTTACACATCGATGATTGCCGATTACTTCTTGCAATGAATCTGCATTTTTTTTTTGTCCAGAATTGTACAAAGTACAATCTTTTGTACGTAACGAGAATTTAATTTATTAGTGCATCACTCACCCTTTGGGAGCGTACGGATCATACATGTAGGCCGAATCGTAAAGTGAATGATGATTTAACACAAACGGCAGTCGAAATATAATTGGATCGGGAACTCCGATGAAATCGTCTAAAGTAATATCATCTTTAATAGCGTCCAACGCTACAAGTTCGTGCTGTAAATTTTCCAAGAACCAACCGGCAGCGTGTTGATTATAAAGATGAATCTATTAAATGAATTTTAAAAAAAATGATTTTGTTATTGGCAATTTGTAATTTTTTTTTTTTTTGTTTCAATATTATCGACATTTTAGTATGCCCAGTTGATGATGATGAAATCAATAAGTTAAAAAAATTCTCCCATATATATATAAATATAAACACCCCCGAACACGAAATCAACTGTTTTTGTTGCCGTTTTTTTTTTATATTTCACAATTATTGAATTTATACGATTTTTCTTGTGATTACATTTTGAAACTGCGATCCAAGAAGTAATTTTTAATTTTTATACTTTAATCTTTCAGTTTGTTTTTATAAAATAATTTTAAAAAAAAACAAAAAACAAAAAAAAACAAACACGGAATTACCTGTTGTGAAAAATTGCTCATTTCTTGGAAGCGATAAGCTCTGTATGCTAATAGTACTTGAAATAACGTTTTTGCTCTCCATTTTTTCGAGTAAATTTTAGCCAGATTATTTTCACCTGCGTCACGCAATTAATGAAATTATACACGTAAGAAATATGTACAATCGTGTATGGCCGATTTTGTCTTATAATAAGCATCATAAATGTAAATACGAATTTTGATGTTTACAGTTACAGTGTGTCCTCTCTATACGGTACATAAAGTTTTAATGTTAAAAAGCATTTGATTTGTTTCAATACTAAAAAAAAAAATTATATATTAGGAATTTTCTAAAGTTAGAAATAGGTATTACACACAAAAATTATTACTTTATATATACATTCGCCACTTCGAATCATTTTGTCGAATTTTAATAAAGTGTACTAATAATGACGAAGTTTTATTATTATTCAAAAAGCTTATGAAATTTTTCAAGCGCGTTTTGTTAAAAAATAATAAATTCGAAGAAACGCTTTTTGAATTCGGGAACGCAATTTATCGCGATGGTCTGTTCTATTTACGCGTTATTTATTTCCATCGTTCCTTAATACTTTCATCGATACAGTTTCTCATTTGTATTTCATTTCCACTTTCATTATTTTTCCTTCTATTCTTAGCGTTTATATATAGTGCGAATGAAAATGCCGGTGTGCGACGAATAACTTACCCGAGTTGTATAATGTGTCACATTCTTTACGAACTTTATAGTTTCGAAATTCTGAAACAAAATTTACAACATCGCGTTTAAATTTCGAATTAAACACGTTCAGTTCAATTGAGGTTAAAAAAATGATAAATTTTGATCTAAGAAACTAGAAGCCTGAACATAAATTATAGAAGAAGAAGAAGAAGAAATATATATTTACAAAACCTATAAACAAAATCATGAATACATGAATAATTGAATAATGAAGAATGTTAAGTATCTTATATATATACCTTAACAGTTAACTTACTAATGTATAACTACATCTAATGTATATGTAATAAAATTAAAATTTAAAACGTAAAATTTGAAGTTTTAAACTTTGAAGTACAGGAAAAAATTAGAAAAAAAAAACCTGCAAGAAAACATAAATTATAGAAAAAGCAGAATCGAGGCGCAGAAAGAAGTTAAAAAATACCACTATATATTGAAGTAAATCCGCGACAAACAAAAAAAAACAATACGAGGAAGTCGATGCTTATATTGAGTTTAAAAACATTTAAGCGTCAAATAAAAAGATTCCAAAATAGAAGTGCAATTTTCAATAAAACTCGAATAGAGAGTTGTATTTTTTACGCATTAAAATTTCTCTTTTCGTGGGACAAAAAAGGACTTAGTAAAAGACATAATCTGCTATTTACTAATGTGTAAATATATTTGTGTGATTTATTTTAAAATGTAACAACGTTTTAAAAGTATCGTAAGCGTGACAGTTTCAAAATTTATTAAACCGGAATCTTCGTAAACGGTGAAATAAGCGATAAAAGTTAATATCAGTTGAAAGTCTGCATTGTCACGCTCTTTAATTTTTTAAATTTTTTTTTAGGTAACGTGTTCTAAGCGCGATTGGTAAAGTTCGTTTTACGGTCAGCAGTTACTCGTGGAAAGTTAACATAGTACAATGTATAGTAATCGTCAGTCGGTAGCTACGTCACGATGTGAAATTATTTAGTACCCTATAAGTCCTCTTTTGAAAGAATTAAAATGGCATTTATACGAAATTTTGGGAGGAAAATTCTTATCTTAGACACGATTTTTATCAGTTTTGTATGAAAACGTAGGTTGTCATATTGAACGTCGTTAATTTGATTAATTTCATAAATTATTTTCATTAATTTTCTTTTAGCAAATAAGATAATTCGATTTATATTTATTACCTTTTTGGATGATCGATGCCGCCATTTCTTCATTAATTGTCGATTTGTGTTTTTGACCGCTTTTCTTGAATATTGTCTTTTTCTTCTTTTTCGCTGAGACAGTAAAATTAATTCATAAATTTGATCGTGCTTTTCATAATAATACTTGTCATTAATTGTATATTGCGAACAAATTAAAACACTCACTCTTTGATTATATCGGAAATAAAATACACTACACCGCCATTTGAAATCAGTTTATATGTTTGATCTAGAAATAGTTTATCATTAATTTTTTTTTCTCAGGCAGATTGCGTTGTTATTTATTATTATTATTTTTTTTTATATCCAAACGGTTTCCTCTAAAAACAGGATGCTCGAACAGTGATGTTTAATAATATCGATTTTATTTGAAAGAATAGACTCGAAGGATGAGACTTAATATCAGGAATAGTCAACCCCGATTTATGTATAAGCAACATCTTGTAAAGTTTTCTCAGGTTAAAACCTCTTTCTAACTAATAGTAACAGTAGTACATCTCTGTTGAAGTCTGTTGGAAAAGTGTTTGAGGAAGTGGAAATGTCTAACAAAAACCTGCTGCACCTAAATTAGTGCGAGAAGAATTCAGTACCTAATCAGAGATTTCTGAAATTTGATCAACATTGTTCGTTGCCCGTTCGGAAGTTGTCATTTCAAACGATATTAAAGAGCGTTTGACAATTCAATAGTTGACATACTGAAGGAAAACAACACGAACTCGATTTAATTCTTAGTTATTTCGCAAACAAAATCTCTTCAGTCTATTCTCCGAATACTATATCTGGAGTATCTCGAGGATTCATTTGGGGTGCAACTTTGTACAGATCGAAATAATTTCAAAAACCTAAAAGTTGTGCGTGACTTGATTTTGCCTTGTCGGCTCCAAAATACAGTTTTTCTATATTTGACAACCGAGGCATTACTGACTTAGTTAATCGGTCTTATTTTACATTCTGGACAACCGCTAAGTCTAAAATATCTGGAATGAATGAAAACTTTACTTCTATTCCGTATTACAACTTTATTACTATCAAATGTTTTGTTTAATAAAGTTTTTTGAATTTAACCCTAAAAAGGGTCTAGGTTACAACATTGAGTAGTTATATATATGTCAACTAAAGAATTCTATATCGAATCAATAAAAAACGAAGAATATTTTCACATCCTTTTATAGAACTGTCCAACCTCTCAACAGTGTATGTGACCTGCAAATGACTTATGGTGGAATGATGATTAATGAATACAAGGGCTGGTTAGTGAAGTAGCATCTACGAAACAGCAATCTTTACTAGAAAATAAATTTTTTGATAACTCGGCAAAACTTACGAATTTTTGTCAGATGTTTCTCTAAGAACAAAAAGGAAACAAATGAGACGAAATTTTTAAAACCCGTTAGTGTTGACTCGGCCTACAATTTCCAAATCGATCTATTTAAGTTTAAGTTTAAGTTTGTTAATGACCTCAAGAGTAGACTTTGTTCTTGATTTGAAACATTATATTTTCGAGTGTCTAATTATCCTCCTAACATTATTGATTTGCGTGAGTAGTGTGGTTTCTTCAGCGCACATAAACCCTGATATAAGTAGTTATATCGTATATAATTAATAATTTTCTACATGCATTTGTTCTATAAAATCACCAATTATTACTCCAATTAATATTATAGTTTTCATTGTAATCAACTGCTCTTGCTATTGACCAAAATTTAATACAAACTTATTTACTTCTAAATCGTTAATAATCTAAGTGAACTTGCAGAGGAGACTAATACACAATATTAATTGGTTCTCTTATATCAGAAATTAATTTTAAACACATTATAAGATAATGCGATGTTTATTAAAGTAGTGATTAATTTTAATTTCACAAGAAAAAAAAACAAATTTGATTATTACGTACTCTTTATGCTTCGAATAAGAAAATAGTTCGGTAGACGTTCTATAATATGATGGCCGTGTTGTACTACATTTTGCCAAAAATAAACCCGTACCGCTTTGAAGTTGTATTGCGATCGTAAGAGATTATTTAAAGATGTTTTAATCTCTATTCAATTGTTGATTTTCATTTTTGTACTCGGAGAATATTTTCGTATTGTTCTGTTCAATTGATCGATGGATTATTATTATTATAATCAATAATTTATTATGTAATTTTTGTTTTCGTATCACACCGGTCTTTTGACCACAATTGACATTGATAACGTATTTTTATTAACTCATTTCCCAATATGAGTCAACGTCTATGTATATATTGTTCCTACAACTTTAGATAAATATGTATGCGCAGTTGATACCACCTCCCTAGCTCGCGTACACGGGTCAGGTGTGGAGAGCACAAATATTGATAATATTGTGACGGCCAGTACGTAGGCTCAAATGAGACAATAACGGTTAGTTCGTTATTTATCAGTTTAGCAAGTAATCTTCCTCTTGAATTGCTTTTACTACAATTTCATCTTTTGTCTTTAGCATTAAAGTCAACCCCTGTAATTAATCTAGGTCCCGAGACCATGCAAGATATATTGTCGGTATGATAATATTTAGATGACAATACATTACATCAATTGTACACCCATACCGTTTAATGCTAATGTTTACTGTTAATAACTGGTAAGCATGCGATATTTCGGAATAACTATTACAATGGCTTATGTTAGAACGGATTACAATTGCTGCTCCACCATGAGGTCTTCCATCTGGATGTGAAGCACAGTAAATAGCCGTTACATGTTAAATGCGTTTCGCATATGAGAGCAATATCTGTTCTATTTGCTTGTTTCTTGTTTATTGTGCCATTACAATTCCATAGCATAATTGCTAAGTTTGTATAAGATTGTTTGCATCCGATTGACTTGAATTCATTCACATTTTGTATAAAGCCCCAACCACATACGTCGAAAATTGGTGAATTGATTGGACATTACCGTGATTCGTTAAATATCCCGCGTGTAATTCATTAATATTTGTATTTTGCCTTTTTTTACCCGCGGATTTTTGCTTGATTTGTTATTGTTAATTCTGAAAATTGTTTATTGTATGACTTAAATGTCTGAAGATATTGACTGCGTTCTTGTACTAAACAGTTTATATGTAGGACAGGTTATTAAATCATTTCTTAATTGTGTAATATTTTTAATATTTTTAACGAGAATAGATGGAACGTTTTTCTTTAAATTGGGTGTACTGTTTTGACCACTAGCGCGGGAATGAGTCAGATTTGTGTTCTTATCGTTAAACTGAATAGTTCTCTTCTTTTTCATGATTTGTCCATCTTTTGTATTGCTGTCATTTTCATCGTCATCCGTAGTCAGGAATGTGAAGAGGTTACGAGGTTTTTTAGGTAAAGTAGGCGATGAATCTTAGAATTTTTCCTAAGTCTACCACGTTTTGTATGTTTAACAATTTGTCACACGGTGTTTTTTTCCCGTGTTACAGTAATGCGATTTGTAAGATATGTTATTGTGTGTAGAAGTGGTAGAAAGTATCGTGAGTAACGTTAACTTCATCACGGTACCGTTTTATAGAAGAGGAATTTGGGGACGATGGTCGAATTAACGGGAGGGACGGGACGACCAGTCAATTCTATAATTATCATTTTACGTGCGCGTGATCGTTCGCTGATGAGAACGGGCTGTAGAACGAGAGCATATGAGCGGAGTAGCGGGTGCACGCACAAACACTACTCGACGATTACGATAGTATAGTATTAATAATGATAATAGAAATTCCTTTGTGTGACATTAATTTCTCACACCAATTTCTGAATCGGTATTGTGAGAAATTGATGTCACACAAAGGCTATCAATGACTGTTATAAATAGGTATTGAAATTCTTTAGACATATAATACGAAAACAGAAAGGTATGGAAAGCACTATGGTGATGGGGGAATATTAATGGAAGACGAACACCTACGAGATGGACAGACATTATATTAAAAACTACAGGCTTGTCATTCGCTGAATGCGTACGGCAATCGGTGGATCAAAATGCATGGCGGAAAATTACGAAACAGCGGACTAAATGTTAATGACGGTACTCTATCTAGGGTAACGACTACACATAATGAATAGAAATATACAATTGTTAATAAATTGGAATTATCCTACCACAGCCAACGTTCGTAGAAAGTAAACAATACGAGGATAGCGAGAATAATACCGTATAGATATCGCAAGACAACAATAAACGCGAATTGTTTAATAAATTAACATCTATGCTCACTTTCCACAATCGCATGTTACGTCATATGTGATCTCCATTTATTCACTATTTTTCACATCATCGGAATTCATATGATTAAATCTGGTCCACAACTGTTTTTTTTTTTGGCAGATTTAAACCTGATGATTCGACGCATAAATCCTGAATAAGTTCATCCGGATATCCGGACGATCGTTTATGTCTCTAAATTTGAATTTAATCAGTTTAAAGATTACGAGGAGAAGAAAATCAGAAAAACATAATAGACGATATTAAAAAGAAGAAAAGGAAATATACGGTACATAAAATAAAATCGAGAAGGTGGCATTTTCGTGCTTGCAAAGGAAAACCAATAAGAGAATGAAGGACGCCTGGAATTAATAAAAAACAAATTTACTGAATAGTAGCAACCTCAAATAACTCACTACGGACGCTCAGATATGAATGGAATAGATTTACGAAATTTTTTATAAGGGAAGCGACGATGATGATGATGATGAAGGCGATGATAATCAGTGATGTCAGTATGCAGGTTTCGTTGATTTGATACATCGATATCTAGACGTATGACAAGAGCTTCATTAGTGTTATATTTTATTGAATCCTTTTTTTTTCCTGGTTTATCAGGAGGAATTATATTTTCTTGTCATCGGTAAACATGCAGTTGGAGTGGGCTTCACGGTATCAGTTTTATTTTTACACTGACAAACTGTACATGCGAACTTCGATTTAAAACTAAAACCATTTCCGTAAAACTACTTTCTAAATTTGAATCTTCAGTATTGGAAATTATAAATAAATGGCTTTTATCTGTTTGCATTGCAGACTTCTAATGCGGGTGACGCTTTATTGGAAAGTATTCCTATTTTGGGCGTAAATGTAGGTTTTAAAATCGTTCTCTTGTTTGTCATATGATATTTGCTCGATTTGTACATTACCAACCTCTTTTAATAGTTCAGCTGGTTTATCGCACTGTTTTAGCTTTCTTATTCTAAAGATGAACATATAAATAGTGTAAAATTAATTTTGGTAAAAACTCTTTTTATTTAAGCGAATAATAAATTATTGAGAACACGAAATAAGAAGCTTAAGAATAAGCATGCCGTAAAGTTCTTTTTTCATTTTACTAGTGAAGTTTTTAGTTCCTTTTTGTTTTTGTACTGGCCTAACAGATCGTTCGTCTACTGGTACTGACGTGAGTGCATTTTTATTTTGCTACTGAACGGTTCCTTTATGCTTTTTATGAAATTACATCGACCAAAGGATGACTTTATCGCTAGGAAACATGGAATAAAGGAATTAATCTCCGCAAACTTGCCATCGTACTAGAGTTCGAGGACGAGAAGCTCTGACTATAGATGAAAATTTCACGCCTCAACTGATTTTTAACTATGACGAAACGGGTTGGAAATACCGTATACTTGCTACAAGAAGCACCTCTAAAAAAAAGGTCTTCAGCTACCGGTTTTAAAATATCAAAAGATAGAGTTATACGCGTGGCTTGCTCTGATGCTAGGGGCGATTGTAAATTAAAGTTATTGATGATAGGAAAATCTGTTAAGCTCCATGCGTTCAAAAATGTTTCTATTCCTAGCCTTCCTGTACTGTGCAAAAGCTAGAAAAATGTATGAGTGGACGCTAAAATTTTTAAAGACTGGCACTTTACCGATTTCGCGCAACAAGTTAAAAAGATTTTAAAAGAGAACAACTTGCAACGTAAAACGGTTTTAATAATGAACAGCTGGCCTGTACATTCTGATACAGAAGAAATGGTTTTTTGTAATATTAGAATTATGTTTTTTAACCTGATGTCACGCCTCTTCTCTACGGACTAACGTGTGTTGGAGAACCTGAAGCGTAACTATGTACGCAATCTTTTGATAAGTCATATAAGCGCAATCGATGAAGGAAACGATGTTGTATATAGTACTTTTGAAAAAATCACTTTGAAAACTGTTGTTTTGCGTGTCAACTAAAGTCTGGAATGCGATAGAAATCTCTATTCTTCAGAAATCATGGAAGAAGTTATTAAACATCACGGAAAACCAATGCACATAAAGAATGAGATGAAAATGACCAGCCTTAAACAGTTTTAGTCGAAGATATCGGGAAAAGAAGTACGTAGCGGCACGGAAATACGAGAAAACGGATTAAAAGTTCGTGTGCCGTATATAAAACATTGCGACTGAGTTAGGTAAGAATAACGGGAAGATACACGGAGTATATCGTCGTGTACGTTGAATTAATAGATAATCGAGGAAAAGTCCGATACGATCAATGTCTCCGTATCGGAGGTAGGCGACTACTTACCTATATATATTTCTTTGTACAGTGTAACTAACTAGCGTACAAGGCAATCATAAATACGGCATTAGCGCAGGTAGACACACCTATTCGGGAGAATTGATTGTAATCGTTTTTTTTTTTACGACACAATGAAGCCCCGCGTGGTTTTTTTTTGTGTACTATATTATCACTAGCGCCCATATGGTGTTTCGTCATTACTTTTCACGCGATAATGTTAGGATTATTTATATCCGATGATAATCAAATCATATTCGCACTCGGTACCTTCCGTATAGAAGTTCGCGCTCTATAGGCTATCTTGACATACGATCGATTATTAAGTAGAATATATGGAAATTGTAACGACGTAAATTGGATCGAGGTGACCCGGAAGAGATACTGGTCGCGTGTAATGTCTCGAAAGAAGGCTAATTAATTAAAGTAATTAAACTTTTCTAACTAGTTGCAATTGGCGTAATATTTAAGAACTGTCTAGATGATTGAGCTCCTGTAATTAGCTGGCGATAACATGAGCCGGTCTTCTGTACGTGTCGTTTAATTTGTCAGAATTCTCGAATTAAACCCCGGGGGGGAGGAGGAGAAAAAAGATGAGTTGTATTCCTCGTGTTAAATAGAAAATTGTATTATTATAAATTCCGCTTAACGGGCATAACGGTAAAATTCGGGTCAGCTTTAAATTCGATATAGACAAACGACGTCATTTCGATTGATGTTAAATGCGATGATTCTATTGGCTGTATTGAAAGTATGAAATCAGTCCTTAGAATTTCATATTTATATTATCGTCATTTATTATTTGTTCTCATTAATATAGTTGGAGAAATTTTTAAACGGGTTTTAATTAAATATCGTGCATCGTGTATGTGTCTATAGGTTGAAAATGTAAACAATTCGTCAATAAAATCAATAATCAATAATAGTGCCGTATAAAGATGTATTTTCATCTGTAAACCGAATACAATAAAAGTGCATTATACATAGCGTGCGAAGAAATATATTTATAAAACAATACCGAGGGAAATATATATATATATATATATATATAGTCGCCTTTAACAAAGCGTCAATTCTTATTATTATTATTATTAGTAGTAGTATTATTATTATTGGTATATAGTAATAGGTACCTGTAATAAAACAGGGGGGTTCGTAAATGTTATAATCGGTTGAAAAATCGTTAATATGCCAAATTATGAATACTAAAGGTAAAATGAAAAAAACTTGTACAGAATGCAACCGACAATTTAAAGGTTACATGCAAAGTATCAGCCGTGTTTGTAATTACGTTTATATCGAATAAGTACGAACGGATAATTGTTATTCGTATTAATTGTAATTAAATTAAAACTTATAAATTAACGCTTAGAAATCTTTATTGAGAGGGGCACAATTAATAAACAGTCGCACGATCCCGAAATCATTACGAAATAATATATATTATATATATATATATATATATATATGTAATATATATATATATATATATGATTCTTAAACATGATAAAAATAGGTAATCACTTAGACAAATTACTTTTGTTATTATCCATGATCTCAGAGTATTGCGAGTAATACACAAGCAAATATAAATGCAAAAATCAAGGTTAGCCTTCTTCATACGGTGAAATCAATACACCTAAATTACCGGGTAAACGACTTTTTAATTATCCACTACCTGCAAGTATCTCACGTATAACGCTACAAATAAATATGAATTATTTTCGGCGCTTGTATCTTTAAACCTCCATTCCAAAAACGTCATATTATCCTGTGTTACTTTTAAATCAGTTTTTTTTCAATTATCCTTATAACGTTGAATCTAAAATGTATAAGCAAAACGTTGCTGACTAATTATTATAAGCACATACCTCACACACTCGCATAAAAGCTGCTTAAGTCCGCATGACTATTACATTTAAGCTTTCATACGTGATTACGCGGTTTAAATTAAAATTAAATGTAAAATTTAGTTTTCGAACATCTAGTTAATCACTAAATGACTTTTTCGCGATTCCATAGTGTTTCAACCCGTTCAGTCCATACATTATAAAATCTTAACATTAAATTATAAATTTTATAAGGGTGTTTATTTTATACAATACCGCTTCTCGGGTGAAACGTAAATAATTTTCAATGTATTTATATAAATATTTTTAAAATTGAGACATTTCGTGTATAAAATTGTTCGTTAACGTTAAAACTTCGTGTCCCGTATAGTGGACATTATGTCTGAAAGGGTTATAAATATAAATAGTTTCCGAATTGTCTGTCCGTGACGCATTGTGCAAATATCATTTTCCCCTTTCTCATCTTCAGGCACATATGCTAATTGTTCCCTAACGTTTGTTATCGCAGTCAAATTTAAAATATCGATTGTGGCTGATTTTATTTCGACTAATATAAGTGGCGCGGTTAATCGCAGAAATAGAACATTAAAAAAAAATCGTTTTCTTTTATCGAAATTGTTCATCGGCAAAATTCAAGAATTTAGTCTTGTTCCTTTAAAACGGCGTTTAGAATCGGGTCAATTTTTTTGATACGAGTATAATTTGACGCCATACGAATATTTATCGTATTTAGTTTCGCTACAAAAAAATAGATATTAATTTTTTTTTTGTCGATGAAATGTTGCAATTTTGATAACAGATCAGTGTAAATATTCAATTATTACGTGAAAAGCGTAAATTAAAATCACACACATACATACATATATATACATACGAATATGTATTTGGAAAACATTTCATTTTATATGTGTATATTTACAAACATATATACACATAAACATACACTATATATATATATATATATATATATATATATTTATTCAAATACATATTATACTAAAATCAACAGCTCTTATCGAACAACTGATAAGTGTTTTAAAAAACTTGGCGGCCGTGTATTATTTATAATATTTATTTATTTCAGCGTACATCGTACTGATTACAGACGAGAAGCTTCGTTTAATCGAATAATTGAAATTTCGTAATTGTCTATAATCCGTTAACCTTTTCAAGTACGTATAAAATTTCTTTAAATAAAAAATTTTATTTCTATTTCTGTGCTCGTCTGTATGGCGTATTATTATAAGAAATATATCTATTTTCCAATTAAGTATTACTCGTCGTTTTTAAACGCTATAAATTAATTTTTTATTTTAAACGTTCTTTAAATTATATATATTTTAGTCATTTAAAGTTCTAAATAATAAGAAATATCGTAAATTCACGATTACAATTTATGTAGCACTTGTAACGAATACATTTACGGCTACTAATATTATTAATTTGTAATTTTCAATAAACCAACAAATGGTGGAGAGTATTATATATGTATCAATCAAGAAAATAGAGGCGTTCGAAATGTGGCTATACCGGCGGATTCTGAAAGTATCTTGGATAGATAAGATCTCCAATGAAGCCATTTTAAAACAAATGAAGAAAAAATGCGAAGTCATGACTTCAATAAAAACACGCGAAGCAGCCTACTTTGGGCACGTAATTCGGAACAGGAAATACGTCACATTGCAGACTATAATACAGGGTAAAATAGAAGGTAGCAGATGTCGAGGACACAGACGAAGGTTATGTACGAAAAATCTTAAAGATTGGTTCAATATGCCTGACACGGCTACACTGGTTCACACGGCACGGGATAAAGAAATATATTGTCAGATGGTCACCAACCTCCGGTAGGAGATGGATTTACAAGAAGAAGAAGATTATATATACATATATAAGTATATAATTTGTATGTTATATATATATATGCAAATAAAATATATGTGTCATATGTACATGAAATGTATGTATGTTGTATTATAAATAAATAAATAAATAAATAAATATATATATTATGTTTGTGTATGTATGTATATATGATAGATATATGTATATATATACATTTTTCAATATATATATATATATAAACATATATGTGTATGAATATGTTATATATGCGTTTTTCATATTTATACATACATATATTATACAAATACAACATATATTAAAAATATATATATATATATATATATGTGTCTGTGTCTGTGACTGTGTGCAAATGTATGCCATATATATCTATATGCATATATGTATGTAAATTTATATATATATATATATATATATATATATATATAAGGGAATTTGCTTAATATAAGACTATGTCTTACCGACACCACTCTATCTACAATTTAAGCGGTGTCATAACAAATTCGTCGCTAAAAAACGGTGGTAAATGTTTCTTTGCTAATAAATTCAAATTGCCGTGTTGGATATTATTCGTAATAGGTGAT
The DNA here is from genome assembly GCA_032883995.1 of Coronaproctus castanopsis. Lineage (NCBI taxonomy): Eukaryota > Metazoa > Arthropoda > Insecta > Hemiptera > Monophlebidae > Coronaproctus > Coronaproctus castanopsis. The sequence goes on from CM065053.1 coordinate 132,391,246, forward strand.
TAATTACCGATGCTTTGTTGCGACTGCATCCTAGGCACAACTTTTCTTTTGGTTAAAAAAGTTCTCATGATGGCTTGTATTTTAGTAATTTTTCTAATGTGTGTTTCATATAACCTGTTCACATTGACAAAAAATCAATTTAATTTATTATATTATATTATATATATATAAATATATATATATATATATATATATATATATATATTATATATATTAGAACCATTATATTATAGAACTAATTGATTTTTAGGTATAGAACATAAAAATTATGTTATTAAGTTAAAGTACATACCTGAGTGCAATCGCTTTTAGTATTATATATATATATATATTTATCAAAGATGGCATACAAAAATTTGAATAAAATTAAATCATATTTCTCTTCACCATGAAATTTCACGAATTATATTTAAATTGATTATCTGCTTTTATTTCTTCTTTTTATCGGTATACAAATTACCGAAGTTTGAGTTTTGGTTTGTTGTTAATTTTATCATTTGGGCCTGACGATGATGATGCAAGCAGCGAAATTAGTCCACTATGTTTAATTATTTATTAATATTTAATTGTAATAGCATATATTAAAATATTATTTTTATTTAATTTTTTTCATTGAATCGTGTTTGTCAACTTCTTTAAGAAACTACGTTGACCTTTATCGAACGATATTCATGAATTATTATTCGAAATTTAAACAGTCCGCTTAAAATTTAGCGTATTCGTCATTAAGCTCGTACGTTGGCATCACAACGTTCCGAGTAGCTTATTATTCGATTACCTGGAAAGATATTCTTTGTCATAGTAGCGTAGAAATACTTTGTTTTTTCCGATAATCCAGCCTTCTAATTTTAAACGAATCAATAATAATCTACAATTTTCTCTGGTTAATTCCACCTCTTCGTCGAAATCGAACGCCAAGTATTTGTATCTATATATCAATGAGAATAAAAATAATATACATTTTTCTTTTATATATATATATATATATATATATATATATATATATGTATATATCTGTATAGCGTGATTTACCTTTCAAGATAGCGCGAAGTGATATTATTTTTTCACGTTTAAAGATTCAATAATATTGCCTCTGTTAATGTGGTAGCATAGAATTTATATTCATTTTTAAATATATAATAATTATGATAAAGCCTTATTTAATTTAAATACTCATAAATATACAAAAAAAAATCCGGAACAATTAAATGATAATGAATTAAGCTCAACTTGGGCGATTGCCTTCTCATTTTTTTAAAAATTATTTTCCACCGGCAGAACGCATTTGTTTCCAAATCGTTCTGTCTTTTGCTTTCCGCATCTAGTACGTCCGCACATATTTAGCGATATCATCCTTCCAACGTCTTTTTTTGGTCTTCCGAGTCCTTTTTTTCCGGCCAAACGGAATTCGTTCTGTACATTTTTAAACTCGGCTATCTGACTTTTCTTCATGATACGTCCATACCGTGTCCATTTAATTTTATATTTCAGTTCCTTTTTCCCCCTCTAGAGCATTATGAAATTAAATTATCGACAGTAGTATTCCAGGTTAACCTGTGAAGGAACTTTTCGTGTTCACACATCGTGGTAATTAACTTTAGTTAATCGACCCACGGTTTCCTTTTCATGTTTTTCCCTCGGGGACTATTAGACGTCCAGACGAATATTTTTCACGTAGAATGAAAAAAAATCCCAAGAAATCTTTGTCATATTTTTCCTACTAGGCATATCCGTAAAACCGTCACTTATTCGGCGAGATATTTTCAATACTTTCCTACGTGTCCACACTTCGAACGCTTGTATTCTGCTAAGTTTTGCTTTATCGTGGCGTACGTTGAAATCCAGTTGTATATTATGTTATTACTCGATAGATCGATGCGATTATCGATTAAATGGAAAGTTATTTAAAATATCCGCTTAACGGTGTGATTACTTACTTCATCATGAATAGAGTAGGAAAATGTTAAAATAATACTATTAACTGGTAATTTGTTAGTTTGTTTCGAGTACTTTGTCGATATATTTCGACTGAAATTGAAATAATTATCGTTGTAATATATTTCGAATTGGTTCTCGTTTTATAAACCCGTTAAAGGATAGAAGATCGTGGTAAATTAATTATTAATTCTCGCTTTCTCTAATAAAATTTCGAATAAAATTTCATCGACAATTCTACGCGATAGTCGATAAAAACGTTTATAAAGAAAAATAGTAAATTTTTTTATATACCTTTCGATGAAGTCCTTAAAAGATACTCTGTAGGAGTAACCTTTCTGACGATTTTTGGCCGTATCTACAATCGCTAACGAACGTAACTGAACGCTAACTATATCCGATTCGAAACAAGTTAATCCGTTCGGGCCGGCTCGAATGCATCTGATGAAATGAATATTACTGGCTTCTTCCTTTTCGTTAATTTGTTTAAGCAGTTCCAAACAGGCCGCTCTGAAAACTTGCGAAATCGTTCGCATGCGTCTAGTTTGCGAGTACTCTCCATATGTTTCCGTATTGAATCTCTGTGTATTTACAAAAATACTTTTTCTTGTTTTAATAATGAAAAAAAAATATATATATATATATATATTCGGTAAATATATCGCGTATATTTTTCAGATGAATTATTTTATAATGTTTAACGATAAATGGTAATCGTAGGCGTGGCCGGCCTAGAATAATGTGGTTAGAAAATCTAAAAAAGTAGTTCAAACTAGATACAGTTGAAATATTTCGAAAAGTTATTGATATAGATCAAGTCCAGCAGATGATTGCTAACGTTCTCCGAGGACACGCATATAGAAATCGGTTATTACCAAAAAAAAAAAAAATTACTATACAATTTTTCTTTAATATTTAAATTATAAAAAATTCCGAAAATTCACTATATTTTATAATATTTTAAATTTATTATTTAAAATATTAAAAAATAATCTTATTGAAAAGTACAGCGGTCAGTGAATGAATGAGATAACTTACGGTTTTACACTGGTACCGATTTTTAACCGAAGATTTTCTTTAGATTATTTTATAATACTTACGAATAAAAAATACAAACTGAAAATTAACTCCCCTTCACCTCTCTCGATCTATATATCTATATCTATCTATCTATCTATATAATTTTGAATTTATTATTCCAAATATAGGGTGACTCAGAGAACAGACGATTTTGTTTTTGGAATAGGGCAGTTGGTAACATTGCTACAACGCAAACCGCGTGCTCCACGGTTAGTGTACATATGAGAGATTCGTTTGTGTTTAGTTTCAGTTATCATGGTATCCGATAACGAGAAGGAGCGTGCGTCACGGGTGGAACGTAATTTTCAGCATGAATCGATCAAGACACTGCAGAGAGATGTTCGAAAACAATTCAAAAGTTACCCGATTTTTTTTTTGAGGATACCTTGAGAATCGCGTGTACGAAATACGTCCACGAGATCTGCAAGTCCTGAAAATTCGGATTTCTGAAGAAATTTTAAAAATTCAGCGACCTATGCTTGAAAAAGTCGTCGAAAATTTTGTAAAGCTCGAATGAATGTATTGTTGCAAATGGCGGCCATCCGGACGATACTGTGTTCCGCAAATGACTGTAAGCTAATCTCTCGTTTTTCTAATTTTAAATAAAATTTCATTAAAAAAACCAAAAAACCGCCCCGTTTTCTCTGGGTCACCCTAGATTATAAATTTACGAAAGTAGGTGGTAGAATAAAATAACTTCTAGTCGGAGACTCATTTGTGACTAGTATATTGCGTCATTTGAAGGTTTAACGACTATTATCATTTTTGCGCATATTTCACTTTTTAGCTTAAATTATTTTATGATTACATTATTGCGTTCAATTCAATTTATTGTATATTTGTGTCATTCTTGTGGGTACCGGGACATCGAGGAGTCCCCGACAATGAAATGGTAGATGCAATAGCTAAAAGGGGTTCTTCTAGTGGTGTTTTATTTTCTTCAGTTTCTTCTCGTGACGTCATTCACTTTACACAGTCTGTTCATAAAAAGCACTGGGATCAGACATATATGGAGTGCATACAGCGGTCGCCTCTTACTGCGTATTATCAGCTGCAGCCGTCTCTCCCTAGGTTCCCATGGTTCTACGTTTTCAAAAACATCAAGCGGAGAGGAATTGTGCTTATCAGCAGATTGCGGTTTGGGCATTGCTTGTTGCCTGACCGCCTGTTCGTTATGCAGCTTAGAGATAATCCGTATTGTCCTCTACATGCTGGTCGTGTAGTCTGCAACCCCGATCACGTGTTCTTCGAATGTCCTTCATTAACAGCACTACGTTCTGAACTGTATCTCAAATTACTTTACGCATCTCGTGGTGGTCCTCCTTATAATGTAATGTCCCTTCTACATGTTGAGAATCTAGATTTATTCCCGGACATAGCGACTTTTCTCGAGAAGTTGTCCGAGTTCATAAGAATATGAGTTAGTGATTATTACGGCTCCACGTTGGGTAAGCTGTAAAGGCATCCCCATTAAAAATAAAAAAAAAAAAAAAAAAAAAAAAAAAAACTCCTTTTCGTGTCTTATCTTCTTTAAATGAAAACGATTATTTATCTGGGCGGGTTTCGATCTCTATTACACATCCCTCCTTCGTTAGTTGCGGTAGGTCATATTTTTCTTTCCTCAGTAAATGACCAAGGATTTTAGATCTTCATAATGTCGTTGCTTTTAATATCTTACGTCCGAGCTATCTTTAATATTCTTCGGAATGGGGTTACCACTCGATGGCGTTATTATTTTTTTTTAATTTTTCCAGCTTGCTACTCACATCATGGACTATGTACGTAACACATTTTAACTAATAGTTTCCACGTTGTATAGCGTATTTTTAGCGTTTGCTCGCACGACCCGAGTTTTTAATATAAAAAATGCATCTAACCGACTCAGCTATCTCTATTCGATTGTTCTGTACATAATCACTAGCTTGTTTGGAATCCGGTAAAGGCAACGACAAACTGCCACACATATACCTTGCCCAGAATCCGGGAATTTGCTATTAATCATCAAATGAACGTAGATTGACGTTCTCTCTTGACTTTATTTCTAAATCGCGTAAATATTTCTTAATTTAGTCTACGGTGAATTTACAACTCGTCGTAAATTGTTAATTTTCGAAATTATAATTATAAATTTAGAGTTTATTTCTCTATTGAACGTTTGCGTGCTTTGTAAATTTTCGAATAAACTTTTCGTTAGTACGCTAATTCGGTAATAAAATTTCAAACGCTAGTTAACAGTGGCGGCTCGTGAATTTTTTCACACGTACTCGCTTAAATTCTGCAACCCCTCACGAACATAAACGAAATAAAAGTATTTACTCTAAACATTTTTTTCAATACAAAAATTTACAGATAAATAAATTTAGACATTACAAAATTAATTACAAATAAATAATTTAAAAAATAATAAGTATGCTAACGATTAAGTAGGTAGGTTGTAATCTAAAAAATTATCCTTAAATGAAATCCACTCTTCTAGCATTTTTAACAAATTCGTTTATAACAGGATCGTGAAAACGTCGCGACGTAACTTAGGATATCCTTTTCAATGGAAAGAACAGCTAATTCGGAAAGTCTTTCTTCTCTCTATCGTGTATACGTATTTATTCTTTTTAAAATAAATCTTTCAACAGCTCGATGTTCATCCAAAATATACCTTACCGTTTTAGGTAGCTGAGATTTTTTAGAAATATCGACAGTTTCATCCAGCATAATAGATACGAAGTTAGACTTATTAATTTCATTTTTAACAACTGTACTAATTGGATCAACTCGTTTTGAATAGTTTTTGACGTGTCGCTAAAAACAGTAGAGAATTTTAAATGATGCGCCAATTTTTCATCTCGTAATGCTAAAAGATTCAATAATTCGACGTAATTTCCTTTATTATTCGAATCCACTTTTATGGCCCCTAAATGCTATCATCACCTGTTGTGCCAAATAACACGTTACATCTATTAAATACTTGACAATATACCGATTTAACTTTTTCATTAAAGTTAGTAATTTCTTCTTGACGAGTTTTATTAAAGCGAAATTCTATTGTATTCTTAACGTAACTAGAGAAATCATAGCATTGGAAACCAACTTTTCATGTCTGATTCTTAAATTATTAAAATTACTCATATCGACAACATCTTGATTCAGATTTTCAAATACATCTTATTATCAGCTAGTCGTCTCTCCCTAGGTTCCCATGGTTCTACGTTTTCAAAAACATCAAACGGAGAGGAATTGTGCTTATCAGCAGATTGCGGTTTGGGCATTGCTTGTTGTTGGACCGCCTGTTCGTTATGCAGCTTAGAGATAATCCGTATTGTCCTCTACATGCTGGTCGTGTAGTCTGCAACCCCGATCACGTGTTCTTCGAATGTCCTTCATTAACAGCATTACGTTCTGAACTGTATCTCAAATTACTGTACGCATCTCGTGGTGGTCCTCCTTATAACCTAATGTCACTTCTGCATGTTGAGAATCTAGATTTGTTCCCGGACATAGCGACTTTTCTCGAGAAGTTGTCCGAGTTCATAAGAATATGAGTTAGTGATTATTACGGCTCCACGTTGGGTAAGCTGTAAAGGCATCCCCATAAAAAAATAAAAAAAAATCTTCTTCTTTCGTATTAAATAATAAACAAGGCCAACAATATAACTTCTCAGGGTTTAAACATCCGCATAACCAACTGTAATCTTTGTATCACTGCACTCGAAAATTCTGAAAATATTTCTTTTTACCATCATTTATTTCGGTTTTTAAATGTGGTTCAGGCTTACCAGTTTTTATTATTGCAAGTTTCTCATGAAAAGTTCTCGACGAACTAAATGGTTTTTCAAATAAAGATTCCATAATTATGTCTTTTTTATATAATTAATAATTTTAAAAAATCACAATCGTATTCTAATACCGCGACATTTGTACAAACGGCACTACACGATGACGACGTACGTCTATACTCGCTTAAGGAGAGCGATTATAACTCCTACAAACTAATCGAAATATGCTCCAAGTAGTCAGAAAGAGAGAGAACTATTACTGGCGATGTATATTCCGCTTCCACTGGCTGGTGTATAAGGTCATGCGTTATTATACGGTACTTTTCAAAACGAGTACAGGGGTGTTGTTATTATACATCGTATGATTTGATCGATTCTATAATTTGTAGCACAAATTGAAGACGTTTCAACCTAGCGAACTGCGTTCTATTATAATCGCTAGCCAGTACGAGTGCAGTGCATCATTTAAAATGTAAAGTAAACGTGGTATATGCGCCGTTACTCTTGACGATTATTACGTATCCGCACTGGTAAACTTTTTTTTGCCAAATATAATTTAGTTTCATAAGAGAAAATAAAATTTCATAAGCTGTATTCTAATGTACTCGTCGAGTATAGCGATTATGAGCCGCCACTGCTAGTTAACATTTGTTCGATTAAATTATTGACGATTACGAATAAATACACTCGTAACGAGCTTACTCTAGATTTTTGATGTCCGGATACGAAAGCGGTTCCCCATTTCTTTCGTTTTCCGGTAAAGATTCCGACTACACTTTGCTCGGTAGATAAGGTTAAATTACCGCCTTTGGTGAAACCATTCGCGAACATCTGCTTGACGACGGAATTAGCGGACTTTGATAATACTTCGATCAGTTCCGGCGGTAAGAAGTCGTGATTTTTAGTCGGCATTTCTCGCGAATTATACTCGACCTTTTTCGCGTAATGAGCCACGTTGAAATTTACGCTAGTCGCTTTACGTACACGAGTACCTCGTCCAGAATTCGCCAATGTGTCTGCGTGTATGTAATAACCGAATGAACGATTTTATTCGATAAAATATAAATATATAATTATTATTATAATTATCGATCATTGTTTTTATAATTAACATTTTAATTTTCAATCGAATATATATGTATATAATGAACATTTTTATTTTCTAGTTCGTCTCATATTTAAGTCTAACCTTATATGTACAAAAATTAGATTAAACTGAACGAACCAAATGAAAAATGTAGCGTAATTACAAACGTTGAAGAATGACTTAGTAGGATGAAATAGAGAAATAAAAACAGAACTGACAAAAACAGTCGTGAATAAAAACAAACTGGTTTTGGCGGTTACCAAACTTCCTTCGAAGATGATGTAGTTGATATACATTTCCAACATAGATATAAGTGTGATCAGGCGCGCCGACTTGAAAAAAACTTTGGGGGAGCAAAATAATATTTTTTTAATATTCCATAAACATAACTCATTAATAAAATTGTTTTCTTACAGATAGAAATCATATATATATATATATATATATATATATATATATATATATATATATATATATATAAAGTATTGATATATCGGAGAGTAGTGAGTTTATGAATTATAAAAACAAAATCATAAATTGAATCGCTACAAAAGTTTTTTATTGCAAAGCTTTTCGACAGTTACATCATTATCAAGCATACACGATAAATCTTACATATAAATTACCTGAAATATATAACGACAATATTTTATGTATTTTTATATCTAACTTATGGTACTGAAAGAGTTATAACTCTTGAATAATAAACATTGAAGGGCAAAATGCTTAATTAATAACCTTCGAGGGGGCATGGCCCCTAAAATATTAAAAAGTTAATATTTTGTTCCGATAATCGAACGTAGCTGAAACACGAATATGTATTTATTTACTCATTTGCAATTCGTATAACAGCTAATATCTAGTAGAATTGGTAAATTTATAAAAATTAAATTAAATTTTAATTTTAACTTTTTGTTAATAATCTTATTATATGTAGTTCTAGCATGAGAGGTAACACTACTCGGTATGGATACGTAATCTTCACTTATGCATATTTAATTATTTGATTTATATATACTAATATACGTTTTTGTTCTTAATTATTTATTACTATTTTTTTGCATTGTGTATATTAGCTATTTTTTCTTTTACTTTTTTTATTATTATTTTTGTTTACACACACACACACGTGTATTACATGTATATATGTATATATTATATATATATATATATATATATATATATATATATATATATATATATGTGACATGTAAGTATATATTTTTAAACGTACACATGCGAATACTTTTCAGTGTAGCATTATGCGCAGTTGTATATATGTGTACAGGCGTGTGTGTGTATGTATATATTTTTTAATATTACGTTTTTCCTAATCTAGTTTGTTTTAATTCTTCTGTATATTTGTTTTCATTTTTATAAATTTCTTAAGTGTTCACATTGTACTTGACATTAGCTGTTATACGAAGTGGCTATTTGCGAATAAACAAAATAAATACATATTCGTATTTTAGCTACGTTCGACTATCGAATTGAACAAAATATTAATTTTTATATTTTAATTTCGATCGTACACTTTCTCCTTGCTTCGATGCGAGGCCAGCAATGGAAATTGTAAAGATGGCTATTTTTTTTAAGAACGTAATTTTTAACAGTTGGTTTTTATTAATTTTTACTCCGATGTTCGTGTTACAGAGATGATGATTTTTATTAGAGATTATCATTAACATTTTGAATTTGGGAAATATTTTTAAATATATTAAACTGCTTGAATTTCAAATTGCCCCTTTTGAAAATTTGAAAACTCGATTCTGATTCTGGAAAATGTTTAAAAATATTAAATTATCGCGCGTCGTATACCGAAAACATAAGTACGGTTAAAAAAAAGTGATATGATTTCGCCATTATATTTGAATATTGCGTTTTAATTATAAGATTTTTGAAAATTACTAATGGATATTTCGATCAAAATCTTATGAGCCTAGAAAAAATTACAAAATTGCAATAATGACATTAAAGCAAAACCAAATTTATTATTATGCATAAACACGTGCAAATAACGTGTGTGACCGTTTATTTCTTAGTCGTCGGCTATTTCAGCAGCTTCTAAATCAATATTGAAGCACGTTTGAATTTTTGTGGAGCGCGTGATATTTTATAACTTTATATCTCTATCGTAGCGAGAAAATATTAATCCGATTGAATTGCACTTTGATATATTTATAAGTAAAGTAACTGGTATCAGTTTGCCATATCTAGAGGTACAAACACTATATTAGAACGATTTACGTTAAATCTAATAAATGCAGCCCAAAATGCACTACTACCATCGAAACAACGTCAACGGAAACTAGTCCATGGATACACGAATATGAAATTCTTACGTTATGTAGATGCTGTAAAATCCATTCCTGCAATAGAAAATCATATTCAAACATTCGTTTATACATTGCTGATCGGCGATTTCATGAGATATTCTGAGGTAGATAATAAATATAATTGAAGGAATAGTGGAAATCTGCGAATGTGAAATACTAGAGATACATTGAATGAAGAGATAAGAGAAATCGAGAAAATTTAATTTCGGTAGCTTTTTTCGCCTATCTTAAAATTGAAGAGGATAAGATGAAAACACAATCCCCCCTAAAAAGGGGGAATTAAAATCGATAAAAAGAAAGAAGAAAACGAGTTAAATTTGGACAATTTTAAATTTCGTAACAGGTTTTTAGTGTCAATTTTGATTACTTAGTTTAAAATATTTCAATGAATTAATCTACCTATTATGAAAGAATATCCACTTCTAGTCCGAGATGCTTCATCGATAACATATAATAACCCATCAGGTCCCGCTATTAGTTCATCAATGGTCGATTTATTATCGTAATATTGAACAGAAGGCAGTATAACGTCTTCTTCTTCTAATTCTTTCTGTTGAGAGAAAAATGATAAACGACTAATTAAGTAAACAAATAAGGTAGAATTATTAATTTATAGAATTGTACTGTTAAATATTTACGAAATAAGTTCGATAAATATGAAAATAATTTTTAAATGTCATACCAGTTCTAAGGAAAATATTTTCTGACTATAAAAGTATTGCAATTGTTCGTTAATCGTATTAACAAACAACGTTTCCAGACTATTTTGTTCAAATGTTTCAAATCCTGGAATATCAACAACGCTTACGTAATGTTCGTCTCCCCTAAAATCAAAAGTTTTAAATTATATCCTCGGTAAAGTTCACAAATGTTGAAAGTGACACTAGCGTAAAATCCGTTTATCCATAGATAATGATTATATAGACATGATATTTGTTTTGTTATTTATGCAATCCTGTTTCATAATTTACTTTGTTTATATATATATATATTTTTAATTTGTAATAATAGTTACAATTTTTCTTTTCTTTTATTATTTATCCTAAATGTGACGTGCATCTTGTATGTCAATAAAGAGACAGTTTTATTAAATATATATATATTTACTAACGAATTTTTATGTTTAGAAATTTAGTCGGACAGTGTAACATTTGCATTCTTTTTAAGTATATTACGTATAAACTGTAATTTAATGCATTCTCTTTTTTTTTTTTTTTAATTTTAAAATTTTGTTTATTTCAACATTTTTAAAATTTTAGTTTTTACTTTTTAAATTTTATTATAGTGTTTTACAGTTCTTTATTTCATTTTATTTTATAGTTTTATTCCTTATTACATAAAGTTTTACTTTTTTTTCTTTCTAATTTGAACTTCAACCGTATCAATTTGGAAAGTATAATTACAAAATCAATCTACTTCTCTAGTTATAATGACAATATCGTTAAGTTAATATATCACAATTGTATTATCAAACTGTGTCAACCTTTCGTCGACACTAAAATGGATTACTATATCCTTTGCAATACAATTTCTATTATGCAAATTTTTAAAATATTCTTAAATTTTAATCGTTGTGTTTTTTTTTTTAATTTTCGAATTTAGTAAGAAGTGAAATATATAAAAAAAGAAGAAAACATTGCTCATAATTATTTTGCTCTCGAATCAAATTACATTTAGCTTCACTTTAACATGTGAAATCATGAACGACTGTGAAGCTAAAAAATTTGATCTTCAATTTTTACATCACCGGCTATTTACTTTCTTTTTAATATGTTTAACATGTGTCGTTTCTATTTTAATATATTTTCGATATGAAAACTTTAATCTAAATTACGGTTTATTTTTAAATTATAAATAAGTTTTGTAGCACAAATTTTATCACATATTAGGTAAGTTTTGAAAAATATGTTATAATTTAATCTTTATTGTTTTTTTACTTAGGTATTATAGTGAATAGATTCATAAAAAAAGAAGTGAACTTATATATTAGTAGTGTTTGAAAACTCGTAGTATGTTTTAGAAATATCAAAAAATTACTATTTTCACGAGTTTAGAAAGCTTTCCGTTAATTTGGTCAAATATTGATTCAAATAATTAAATTAAAAAAAAAAAGCGAGGAAACAGTTTAAAAAGAAAATGAATAGGTAATATAAAATATAGTAGCAAATTTTCGGATAAAAAGTTACGGCTTATAAAATCTAAACGTCTAATAATGATTAATTTCAATCGTTTAAAAACGATATTAGTTAATTTATAAATTTTATCGCAAGCTAATAAAAATGGTATGCAACTTTGTAATTACATATTTATCTGTAAAATATAAATCTTGTTCAACATTAGAAATGATAAAGTTTATCTTTTATTTCGATGGTTAAATCTTCTTTTTTGTTCGCTAATTTTTTATGTAACAAGCACTGTGTAATCAAAGGAAGCATTAAACATTATAAGTACTTGAAAAATTAATCGTAACACGCGGTCCCTTATTATCTTATCATAAAATTAATAGCGTATGTTTTAAATTATATGTCAAATTTGTTTTTATTTAATCGTCGAGTTAACAAACTCGATTATTAGGTGACATAACTATTTCGCGTATCGTATTTTATATACCGAATGTTTGAACAGGAATAAATATTAATATTTTTATAGACAGAATGCACGAAGTAGAAGTAAATACGAGTGTATCGTTTCATTTATTATATTTAACTTTATAAATCACCGAATATTTAAAAATAAATCAACTGTATGAGGGAAAATTTCAATCGAATCTTTTTTTCGTTACAATAATTATAAATTTATTTCACGTTAATTTTGACGTACTCGACGAGTGGTGTCATAAATTTAATTTAAAATTACGAGTTAGATTAGACGTTACGATTTGAGTTATATGCCTGAATATAAATTATAGGCGATTAAGTATTACGCGATTACTATTTTCATGCTACTATTTAACGCTGTTCTAGGAAATCGATTCGTATGAGTCCGATCGGATATTCAAACGATAATCGAGATATTGCTATCGGTAAATCGTTGTCATGGCTGTTAAGGCATTCTGCACCTTCGCAGGGTATAAACATAACGGAGGACGGTTTTGTGAATGCAGATGAAATTTTGAAACATAATGCGTTCGTACAGAGAACATGTTCTTTAGACGATTTGAAAAGGATCGTTTTAAATGACAAAAAACAACGGTACGCGCTTCGAATCGATCCGCTTACGAATCAGTTACAGATTAGAGCTAATCAAGGACATTCGATAAAGTCGGTCGTAAATCCGGATTTACAATTGGTGAATTGCGAGAAAACATCGGTCGCGATTCATGGAACGTATTACGGACGTTGGAAGAATATCAAAACGAACGGACTGAGTCGTATGAATCGAGTACATATTCATTTCGTCGATCTCAGTCCTAGCTCGTTGGCGATTATTAGCGGATTTCGGGCAAAATGCGAGATATTAATTTATGTAAACATCGAAAAAGCCTCAAAAGACGGTATTAAATTTTACAGGTCCGTTAATAATGTTATTTTATCGCCGGGTGATGAGAATGGCTTCTTATTACCAAAGTATTTTGTCAAAGTGATTGATTTAAAACGAGATACCGAATTGATGTATTCGACTTAGAAAATAATATATATATACATATATATATATATATATATATATATATATATATATATACATATATACGACGTATTCACATAGAGCTATATTCGTGGTGTATGTTGAGTAATATGTGTGTTCCTCAATCTTTGCGAGTAACCGATCAATGTTAATATTCGGACTTATGTAAATTTCACACTAATACCTAAATGGAAAAATGTGTTTTCGTTTTAATTATCTGTACAATTTTTTCTTAATGGCAATTTATCAAGTCAATAATTAACTTCGTTTTTAAAATAGCTTTATTGAACTTGAAAAAAAGTGATTAATTTTTAAACCTCCAGTCGAAATTGTTTATAATATTTGTCTCTTAAAAGTAAATGTAATTAAATTTTGCGATTTACATTCGTAGAATTGTATCATTTTATTTCGCGTGCTGTTTTAAGTTTCGACTCGAAAAATGGTTTCAGTGGTAAAAATTTTGAGATACTCATTCGGTTATTTTCATATTTATATTTTTACTGTTTTAGAAGTATATGTATATATACATATATATGTGTGTATGTGTGTGTAATGAATAGAGTATATAACACGTCCAGAATAGGTTTATCTTTACACTGCATCGTACAAATGTCTGCGGAGAGAATAATTTCATAATTACGTCTTCAACTATACGTACGTAGTTTTTAAGCGGGGAAAAAGTTAATCGCGTGTAAATTTGTTAAATATTTATTAAGAAAATGAATATGCCCATTTGCGATCGTTAATTTTTGTTATTGTATATTTTAAACCACAATCGTACAAACATTTGATATTTGTGAGTAGTGTCGTGTATCGGGAAGTAATATCTCTCTTCAATTTCTAACGTAATTAATATGTGGAAAGTAATATACTTAAGTGTACATAACCTTTGGCTATTCTGGCGTTTCAATAATAACGTGAAATTTATGGAATAACGGAATCGAGTGTTCATACTTCTTATTTCTATTAGTCTGATTTAAATAATCATCATCATCATCAATCCTAAGATTGGTTTGTCATTATCTCCGTCGATTCTGCGCCATCCGTTTCAGTTCTTCATACGATGACGCCATCACATCTTCCAGTATTTGTGAAATGTAATTTGTTAATCACATTCTTTCCCGGATGCATCCCTTCTATTAGATTAGCCCTTCGTGTCGCAGTGCTTATCATTTGGGTTCTTATTTTTACTATTATTTTTAACAACGTCGGTTTTTTTCATTAATTCTTCCCAAAACTTCTTCGTTGGTTACCTTATCTGTCCATTTTATTTTTAATAATCTTCTGCAACACCAGAGTTCTAATGCCATAAGTCTTCGCTTCTCGTCTTTCGTCATTATCCAAGTTTCACACCCATTAAATAAAACGATTATATTTTTACCGGATGTATCGATAATCGCGGTTATTTTTCATAATAAATTCACGAATAACTGATAATTTTTATTATAATTATATTAAGGATATGTTCAAAACAACGTTATGTTTACTTCGGTATTTGTGTCAAATTGTGTATCATCTTATTTTATTCTTTTTTTTTTTTCTAACATTTTTTACTCGAAATGTTCCAACATTAGGATATATCGTCATTTAGTGCCCATTTACGAAGTATTAATGATTCTATATAATTTTCCTATAGTCGATATCTAGTAAAATTTTCGTATATTTCATAAAAAATCTAAATCTGTCAATGTACTTATACATTAGAATATAGCAACTAATCGTTTTGTATTGAAGTGTCTACTTGCCGATACGCGACATATACATATTTTTTTTCTATCAGTTTTTTTTGTATCTATACTTAATTTGCTATTTTTTCTTTACCAGAACTATTTCATCCACACGTTCCATTATTTGTATTTTGTGCCAATTTTTCTGTATCTATTTTCATATATATCGTGTATTATTATTGAATAAAGACTTTCTTCTTAAAAAAAATTAATAATAAAATACTTACATCATTCCTCGGCTAAATGATAATTCCAGATTTATTATATTCACAATGAAATCTACCAGACGATTATACAATCCTCTCGCGAATACGTGTTTAGCTTCTTCCGCCTCGATATTGGTATGCGTTTTTTGTACAGCGGATCCTTTCTGAACCACGCAATAATTTCGTAAAGACCAGTGTACCTTTTTTTCTTCCACGCCCAATAACGTGGCGACTAAAGAGAAATTAATTGAAAGTAACTTATTAAATAGTTTGGAATAATAAAAATTGTTACATCGTTCCCCACGATTTGAATATTCTAAACATACCCATATAGCGTTTATATACATTTTGTAGTAATACAAGTATATATATACACATATATATATGTATGTATGTAAATATAACTAAAGTTTTCTCGAGTTCGAAAATTGGTAGGTAACGTCGCCTAAACAATCCTCATTAATCCGATAATTGATGGAGGCTGACCAGAGCATGAATACATTTCACCAACATTGCTTTTATAGTTTGCAAAATGCGTGGGTAAGGCAATTACATCCGTTTGATTGTCGAATGAGAGGAAAAAGTCCAAAAGAAAAGCTAACTAGAAGAAAATATTTTACTTTGTCATATATATTATATATATATATATATATATATATATATATATATATATATATATATATATATATACATATATATATATATGACGACGGTCGTCGTATGTCACGCCGAAGTAAAGAATTAAATGATTCTATATATTTAATTAAGTGTATACGATGTAAACGTTAAATAAATGAATTATATAAATATTTATTATTAACGTCCATAAAAGTAACGGAAAAAAGATGTATTATTATTATTGTAAAAAAAAAAAACCTGGTTTGAGATACGTCAGTTGTGTTCGCACAATAATAACAATAATTAAGTGACAGCGCGCGCCTCTATGGTTACGAGGTAGCGTGTAACCAGTTAACATAGTGAAAATTGGAAGAGGGGAGAGTTTCGAAAAGATGGAAGAAAAAAAGAGTTTTAATTTAAGCGATGAATTTTCAAAGAAGTTAGTTGAAGTTGTTAGCAGGGAGAGTAAAGTAGAAAGTCGTTGAGTTTCTATAAAAGTTGTTGCTTAGCTAGAAAATGCCATGTGATGATGGAGTTAGTTCGTTTAATAAAAAGAAAAAATAAAAGTACCACAAAAGAATCTCAAACCAGGTTAGTTCGCTATTTTTAATTAATGTGACAAAATTCGCTAATCATTAGAAAACATTTTATAGATATATTTTTCATCATTTTGCAACACTTGTTTTTGTTTGTATGCTGTTGTATTTTGTGCCAATTTTTCTGTATGTACTTGTAAAGTGGCATATGTTTTTTGTTTGTTTAATTTCTTAATCATGTACATTATATCGCAAACAAAAATATATTATCTACCTTGCTTCTTTCAATATGTTTTTATTTTAACTGCAAACAAAAGTGGCGTAATAACTTCAGTACTATTTTGAGCAGTTAGAGAAGTAAATTAATGGGGGAAAATATTGTATTTAAAGAGATTTTTAATATGAAAATATATCCAATATTAAAAATACGATCATTTATATCGTACCAATAGTTAAACATAATTAATCAACAGAAAATCATTTCTTAATGTAAATAATAAATTAATTCTGTATAAAACACTTATACGTCCCATAATGACGTACTGTTGTCCAGCTTGGAGTTTTATTTCAAATACAAATTTTAATAAGTTACAAGTATTTCAAAATAGGTGTCTCAGATGTGCGCTAAATGTCCCTAGATACCACAAAATCGTTGACATGTATGCTAGCTTAAACGTGCCTTATATTAAGGACCATATCTTAAATTTAACGCGTAAGTTCTGCGATGATTGCTTAGTCCACGATAATAGTTTAATTTCTACCATTCGTAATTACGATTCCAGGCAACTCCAATTTATGTATAGTAAATATAAACATAGGAGGCTCAAACATAACCTGTTGTAACGTTTTGCGGCGCCTATTTTAGAAATTAATATTCCTTCTTTATTTATTTTTTAATGTCTAACGTGTTTTTTCTTTTGTTTTATTATTACTATCTTAATTTTTTGTTTTTTGCTGTACAGTTTTTTTTTCAATTATTTTTTGCTGTCATTATAAGTATAATTACTTCTTTTATTTATTACGGGTTTTTGTATTATTTCTGATGTACGGCGAGCCATCCTGGGCGTTACGTAATTATTTAAAATTTTTGGTTTGTGTATACTCACTGTAAATTATGCTGAAATATACGTTGTTGTTGTTGTTGTATTATAAACTAAAGAGATAAGCTATAAATGACGTGGCGATGGAAGTGAAGAAATCATACTAAATTGGATAAAATATATAATAAACGATTAAGAATGGAAAATAGGCGTTGTAATGGCGTAGCAGAAAGAAAATGAAATGGACGTGGTGTTGGCGTCAATCGTAAATAATCGGTCAAACAAAAAATGTACCTAGTGGTTTCCGCTGGACTGGAAAAGAGGAATCAAACGATAAAAAAAAAGATAGGGAGACGATATTGTTAGACAGATTGAGGTACAAAACTGAACCAGATGGGAGCTGAGTGTATATTTCAAAAGTAAAATTACGGTTTTTTCCCAAATTTAAAATACACACATTTAAAATAGGCGAGAAGGATACAGTAATAAACGTTCTGAAATAAAACAAATCTCCAGATCGAAGTATTCGGAGATTGTATATAATACCAAACCGATAAATAAATATATTAATTAATTCAAACGGAAAATGAAGAAACGATCGAAATATTAAAGTAAATCAATTATAAATATGGAAAGGAAACTGTTTAATTATCTAACTTAAAATTACTTATACATCAAATTAACAAAGTTAAAATTTTTATAAATGAAAATAAGGAGGGATGGAGGAATATAAACTTAAAATACAGATTTAACATCGATAACTCATTTAATACAAATAATAACAATACACTTATTAAAATAAACTCACGCAATATATACCAAATTTTTTCCCTTTAATTTTCCCTCAATATTCAAATTAAGTACTAAGATATAGCCATCCTATGTTAAATTTTTTTGTGAGCTAATTCATTTAACTAACAATAATGATTAAAATTAGCTATTGAATTATTTATATATAATTTAATATCTTGGTTAATAGAACTAGTATAGGGTGACCACCCAGACAAGATGGATCGTTTTGTTTTTTGAATAGCGCAATTACACACGAGAGATTAATTTTTATATAGTTTCAGTTATCCCGAAATCCTATAACGAAAATGAACGCGCGTTTTGGGATGTTATTTTCGGCGTGAATCGATCACGACAGTGCAAAGAGAGTTTCGAAAAGAATTCAAAGTTACGCCTGTACCATCTCACAATTCAATTTTAAGGTGGTTTGAAAACTTTCGAGAGATAGCTTCTGCAACTGGATAAAAAACGTCCCGGACAAAAAAACAAATCGGTACGTACTCCACAAACGTCGATCTTATTCGGGCAAGCGATCATTTGGAGTTCCTGACACTCTGTTCGTCGTCATGTTACTCCCTTAAACCTATCGAGAGAATCTGTTCGTAGTATATTGCTAGTAGATTTGAAATTTCATCCTAATAGACTGGTTAATAACTCAAGAAATAAAAAGTATCGACCTTGAATAACGAAAACTTCTTACTGAAATTATGCTGAAAAAATCGGATTCGTAAATAAACAGAACTGCCGCAACTGGTCAGAATCTAATCCGAATTCAATCGAACAGAAGCAGTTACTCAGCGAGCAAGTAACCATCTGGGCTAGTAGGGAATACCGGTATTGTTAATGAAACGGGCGATATCGAGATGATAAACTCGCTTCTCTCACTTCATCTTTATCGTCGTCTGGGTCGTACATGATTTCAACAAGATAATTTGACGTGTCACTGTTTGGAAGAAACGCTCGCAGTACTGAAAGAAGCGTTTGGTAATCGCATATTGTCACGTAGCACGGATTTAGCTTAACTGCCGTGTTCGCCAGATTTGACCGCTCCTGATTTTTTTTTGTGGGGATGCCTCAATAGCCGCGTTTACAAAACACGTTCATGGAATCTGGAACACCTGAAAAGTTGGATTTCTGAAGAAATGCGTTCGAAACTTTTGTAAAAAGACCGAATTAATGTTTTGGTCATCTGAACGATATTATGTTCGGCAATTGATTGTAAGCTACTCGTTTTCTTGGTTTTTAAATAAAATTTCATTTAAAAATTTTGATCGAGCAGTTTTTGAGTCTTTTCTGGGTCACTCTAATACATTTATCTGTAACCGTGTCAATTTGACTACATTTATAACATTGATTAAAACTTTATCTGGAACCGGTGAAAATATTTTAAATTTCCCGCGAGTTGTCAGAAATAAAATTATAGAGGTGGCTTTTGTTTAGTGTTATCCGGCTTAATTAATTTGATTGCTTACGCCGCAATCGAAGAAATAAATACTTTATAATCGTTATTATTATAATAATGTATACGCTTACTTTTAGATACAATATCCTCGTTTTCAATTTCGGTAGTGATCGAAAATTTTATCTCCCCGATCAACAATATTGCGGCCAAAATATTTTTAATCGTCTCTATAAGCGTTTGTTCGAATTCAAGCTTGACGCTTAGCAATTCTATTAGTTCTCGGAATTTCACTTGGTTAGCTTGTCTACTGTTTTCGCTGTTGCTGTTATCGCCATCGTTCCGTCTGACCAAATATTGATAGTCGTAATTATCTGACAGTTGATAGTCGTTTAAAGCGTTTTCCGATTTGATTGCGTCGTAGAAATAGTATAACATGTGGAAATTACCGTGGACTGGTAATCTATTCAAAAATACAACCAATTAACAGAATTACTATAGAGTGTGTTAATATAATTGAGGTATTGGGAGCTCCACTAAATAGCGTTATCATTTACTATTTTTTTTTTTTTTTATAAGGAATGCGCGTCTGTTGTGAAAGGGATGGATTCAGTTTTATCGGAATTTTTTTCTAAGATATTGGACGTACGCTCTGAACATCGAACAAGTGCAGCATAAAGAAGTCGTAGTAGAACGACGGATTTATATATAAATAGTTTGTTGCTAAGGATAAAAAATATTTGGAATTAAACATTGGATAATGTTCAAAAACACGCCTCATAACTTTATTACTAATACGCTAAACCATATTGAGGTGTTTAATAATTTTGGAGCTACACTAAATAGCGTTGCCATTTGTTGAGACGTAATTTTTTATAGGGAATGCGCGTCTTGCGAAAAGAATGGCTCCAGTTTTATCATTGTTGATTTTATACCTTTTTCGGAGTATATAAGCATATCGTTATAATTTTGTCACCGATCTCTATATTCGTTATCTATAATTGTTTTGTTCAGCTGAGTATAAATACACGTCAAAACGAAAGAACAAATGTAATATAAAGTAAGCAAACGAGACTGTTCCTTTCGCCAAGGCTATTTAAAGTGTATGTGTTAACGAAATGAAAGAACCGCGAATAAACTGGTATTCAAGATCAATGACAAACAAATGAAATCAGTTATATACCGACGACATGGCGCTATAATCGCTAATATAGAAACGCTAAAAGATGGTCGACCGAATGAACAAGATTAAGTTTTAAAATGTGGAATGAACATCGGTATAAGTAAAACAAAAGCGATTTAATTTAACAAGAAAGCTACAATCGAGACGCGAGAAATTGAAAACGTAAATCGATTCACGATTATAAACAACGATAGATTACAAAGAGATAAAGACGAGAATTTATATTGCGGAAACGCCTCTTCAATAATCTAAGTAAAGTGCTTGGCAATCAAAAGATAAACACGAACAAAATAGTAATATGCTATATATATGGTCTGTATTGGAATATGCCTGTAAAAGGTGGACTATAAGCGTGTGGAATAAGAAGAAAAATTATCCGCTTGGTACTATCGAGGATTGTTAGTCGTGGAAAGATTACATAACGAATGAGGGAGTTTTAAGGAAAATAAGGGACAGTTAAGTAGACGATATTAAAAACGAAAAGATATGTAGCGCATAAAATCCGACAAGGGCATTTTCATGTTTGCAATCAAGAAAAATCAGTAAGAGGAAGATAACGTCTGGAATTGAATCAGAGAACTCATTACTGAATGGAAACGACAATCTCCTGTGAAGCTATCATGATGATAATTATATATATATATAAAATTTCTCCATGGATTGCATCCTATTACTGGTTGATAATCAGTCCGAGTTTATGGCTGAAAAAGTGTTTAAAAATGAGTATAAATCAGTATAAATGTTATTACTAGTCTTCCGATGGGCGGTTTTCCATTCGAATCGCCAATTCATATTATTTTTTTCCCATTTAGTTCAGAATCATATTATTATTGTTCCGATATTATATTAGTTTTTGGAATTCAAATTCGTTGTTTTTGCGCATATAATCTGCCAGATTAAATGTAGTACTATGGTTAGCGCGAAGTTTCGATGATGCAACACAGTTCACAACAGTTATTTACACATGATGTTCAGTTTGTTCGTTTGCTTAACGTGATTTAATCCGCTAAGATTAATTGCTTCCGATTACGTTTTTTTCTGAAATATGTTTTTTGTTTTGTTTTAGATGTTTTTAAGCTAAAGATATTATTTAATAATAAACCGAACAAAATATAACACAATCACTAAAAGTTTTTTAATCGGGAAGCTTTTCGACAGTTACGTCATTTTCAAGCACGCACCAAAATTATTACGTCTTTTATATAATTTTGGCGCGTGCTTGAAAATGACGTAACTGTCGAAAAGCTTCGCGATTAAAAAAACGTTTAGTGATTGTTTTATATTTTGTTCGGATCACTGCTCTCCAATATATTCAACATTTAAAGATATTATATTTAATTTTTGTGAAAATTTTACAAATATTTCGATTAAAATGAACAGTTTTCTTAATATGTAACTAATTAATTGTACCTAGTTGTGTTGTTTCTTACAATATGGAACGTGTAAGGATAGTGTTTTCGATGTAACAAATTATACGTTCACTTCTTTTATATGACGAATTTGACATAGAAGAAGATTTTGAAAATTAAAAAGATACATATGAAGGAGAGTGCGTAAGATAAAATAAGATTCAGACACTGAACTAGAGCTAGCTCTGACACTAAGGAAATTTTGTAAATATTTTTTTTTACTACTACGTAGATAAAGATAATGTAAAAAAATGGTTCAAAACGGTACCTAATGTTAAAGCGACGTAGGCTGGATATAGTACGTCTAGCTGCTACGGTTGGCTATGCTCATAAGTGTATAATGCCTTTCGAGTGTTATCGTATTACATGATATCATTGTGAAATTGCGAACTATACTAATAAATATATGGAAAAAGATCGAACAACTGGTGAAAATGAAATGAAAGCGGTTATTGATTTACTATATTCGACGGGTATTTTAAGAAATAATAGACAGTCGTTAGAGCAGTTGTGGGGGAAAAATAGTTTGGTGTAGAGATATCTCCTCTTACAATGAGCCTCAAACGTTTTATTATGTCTACAATTTGATGACATAGACGCGAGAAACGAACTAAGACAGAGGCTCGCTGCCAATCTGAATTATTTACTAAAAATTGTCAAAAATCTTACTCATTGAGGTTCTATGTTTCACTCGACGAAAAATTAGAAGTACGTCCAGGTCGATGTTCACTCCGATAATACGTACACTCCGAGCCGAGTGAATACGGAATAAAAATATACGCCGTTAAGCAACCTGAATATTTCGGAAGTAATAAACCAATGGATGTAGTTACATAGCTCAGCTAATATTTGATACGGAAATAAATACAACAAGTAATAACTGGCTTTTAGAATTGTTAAAATTTCTGAAATTAAAAAATTTCTCACTACGAACCGAATTAAAAAGAATAAACCGCAAATTCCTCAATAGAAAACGGTGGACTGAAAGTACTAATACGCTTTGTTTTAAAAATAATTATACATTGATAGAATATTAGAAGGCAAGAATGTTATTTTAATATCGAGTTCACACAGTAGTAATAAGGTAGACGAAAGAACATGTAAGGCGTAAGTGATATTTCTGTAAAATCTGCAGTGAATGTGGTAGACAAGTTATGCGATTGTAGCGAAAAATCCTGCATATAAGCGGCAAACATATATTAAAGATATCCAAAGAGTTGACTTTAGAATACATTCAACGACGCAGCACTCAATCGGTGGAATACTGAAATCACTGCAGTACGAGTTAAAAATTGTCGATCCTCAACATCATATAGAAAAAAACTACAGCATATCACACTGGAAACAAGAAAAGATGCCACAAATGTAAAAATCTGAGCGTGAAAATAAAAAAATTGTAGAATTGATTTTTGTTAAGAGCACACAAACGTGTTACGTGAAATTAAACGAAGATAACAAAATTACAGGATAATTTTTAAGACGTCTTTGACGATATTAGATTTATTAGTGAATAAATTAAATTGCGAAACAATTTTTTTAACATTATGAAATTAGATTGAATAAGTGAGTGTTTGCGTGCGTAAATATGAAATTCGAGAATAAAACTAAGCATTCAATGATGTATCCTTCATAATTAATGGCACACTCGTTCGTAAGTTAACTCTGAGAATGCTTAGAAATAAAATAAAATACTAAACTAATTTTTTTTTGATTGACTGAAATGTGGATATATCAACGTTAATCTATTAAATCTATCACGTTAATAAGAAAATCTATATTTCCTTTTTCACGCAGCAGCAAAGAATTGTTGATGATTTTTTTCGGATATCGAAATATATTTTTTGCGAGCGTTTATCATTATGTTAATAAGGAAAAAACTGTTTACGATACTTTGTTAATAATAACTTTTTTTATCTGTGTAGATAATTTCAGTTGTAAGATAATTTTGTCTATATTTGCGTTTACAGACTGTATTTCGAATTTTTAACTTTATTTTTGTATAAATGGATAACTTAAAACGAGTATATTTCATTTTTTTCAAATCCAAATTACCCGAGTTATGTGAGTTTTTAAAAATTCGTCAGATGAATTGTACCTATTTTACGCTTGATGGATGGTTACATACTGAACTTAATCACTTTGTAGTTAGTGATGAAATATATGTTTTAGCTTTATCAAGGTTTTACTCGGTGAAAGGTTATTTCAGTTAGCAAATCTACGGACCTGACCAAGTTCTCTTATCTTTTTTTAATAAGACGCCGTGTAAAAAAAAATCGTAATTTTATTTACACGCTAGCCGAGATGATTGTTTTGAAACTGTTTAATGTGTTGTAGTTCGTATTATAATGCCGAACGTATTTTAAAATATTTTGTAAAATAACACATCGCTTAAATTGAATATATAATTTTTACAAGGGAGCGTCCACTGATAGAATTCATAATAATGACGCATACGTTATTCGGATGTAATTCCGGATACACGAGGCGTATAAATATCGCTTCCGTAAAATGTAATAAAACAATTTGATATATCGGTCTTTTGAGTAGAAAATAATTTTCAGAATATCGATAACGATAACTTAAATCCGCCCTTTTGTCTTATATTTTTGCATTTCTAACCTGAAGTTACGACATTGTAATTAGCGTGTATATTTTACATTCATATTTGCATTAGGAGAAGTAAAGAGGTGAAAAATCTTCTTCCCGACTAGTTAAATTAGTACAACTTTCACTATTAATGAAATGATCAGAATTGCGGAGTATATTACGGACAATTTGAATACGAACAAGATAAGTTTCATTCGTATTTTGGTTAATACGCGTCTGTTTTAAGTAAAAGATCGTTTCGCGTTATAACTTGTTTTCATTTTTTATTTTCGTTACTATACCGCAAGATAGCGCATTAGTTCATTATATGTACGTATCATCGCGTATTAATCGAAGGTATTTTTAAATACGTTGTAAAATAAACATTAATTAAACTGAATATATAATTTTTACAAGAAGGCGCTCGCTGATATGAGACCGAATTTATATAAACGATACATTCGTACGTTATCCAGATCTAATTCCGGATGTAGGGTTAAAGGAGACGCATAAATATCGGTACCGTAAAATTTAATAAAACAATTTGATGTATTGGTGTCGAAGTTATAACACTAAGAGCAATTTTATCGCGTATATTTTATTTAAGCGGATGGAAAGTCTAATCAAGCTGGATCTCTCAATTATCAGTTTGAGAAAATAAGGCGTACAAACCGAGGATATCAGGGAAAGAGTCCTGTCTCTTACTACTGGTTCATCAGTGTTGTATACTGACGCATCCTACTTCAATGGATTTGTTGGCTGTTCTGTCGCCGTGAAAAATGTCGTCATTATACGGTATTTCGCTTCCTCCGTCATTTTCCATCCTTTCAGCCGAACTTTATTTTGCCGTGTACTTCATAATAAGCTCTAACATCTAGCAGCCATCGGTTTTATGTTCCAACTCTGACAACTCATGCGATGTATTTAACTACGATCAGCATCCTATAACCAAAGAAGTGACACGACTGTTGTCAGAGCCAATTAGTCTCGTTCCTGTGGATTCCAGCTCATGCTACTGGTAGATAGAGCAGCAAAGGAGGCTGCTACATTGTTGCCGATCTCAAACGTCGCAGTTTCAGCTATTTACGTCAAATCAAGATTTTTTGCTTCGTGACAACAAAAGTGGCAATTTCCTCGTTAAATAAGCTTCGCCAAATCAAGAATTCCGTTTTACTTTGGAAGACTTCACATCCAAACCGCAGAGAAGACCCTCAGCAGATTGCGGCTGGGTCATACAAGACTCACTCATTCACACCTGAACAACAGAACTCCGGCTCTTCAGTGTTACGTTATGTAGCGTCACAACACTTTCCGTCTCCCATATTCTCATTGACTGTTCTCTATCCTCCTCACTCAGTTCAACCTTCCCTCCTCATTTCCTCGTCACGAAGAAATGAATGCTTCTCTCTTACTAAATCATGTTCTTGCGCGTGTCCCATCTCTATTCCTTGATTTAACTTCCTCTCGTTCGTTCCTCTAGCCTTAGTTGCTGCACACGGCACGTTAATTCAGATTATGAATAATAATATTTTATTTTCATATTTTCGTTAGAAAAAATTATCCGTATTATTACACTTGTTTTTCTTATAAAAATCACAGACGACTCCTGTTGCTGGTAAAGTATAATTTTAGATAAGCGATTATACTTACTTATTTCCGCTAACTCTTAATTTTTCTAATAAGTATACCCAAAAAATGGCGCCGCTAATTTTACCGCTTTTCGTGAAGGTTACTTGAGTATGTAGTACGTGTCTCGTAGAATTGCCGTTATAAGGTGTAGCCGCGTTACAAAATCCGTGTATAACCTTCAACGCCGCTCTGATTTTATCGCCTACTCTAATACCGTTCTGCGAAAAAACCAGTACATTTTTAACGTTTTAATTTTTTAAAAACGTAACAACGAATTTTTCTCACTATTTATTGGCCTTCCACCGTCCCCAATGTGGTATGTTTAGCTTATTGAGACAAATTATATTGTAAGTTAATTTATTTCTCGCCTAACACGGATTGTCTCTATAAAATGAATTATAAAATCAATTTCCACACATTGCCTTCACGTATTAATTCTCGTTTATAAACGTTAGTTTCGTAGATTACAAGCGCGCTATCTTTTAAACGCTTGGCGCATTATATTTTCCCATTATAGTTTTCTAAAATTCCGACAGAGTACTCTGTAAAATACGAATAGTTAACGATTTTAAGTTTAACGTTTTATCGCGGGGGAAATGTGTGTTTCATTCGAATGTTATACGGGCTATTCTAGCAAAGGCGGCTCGTGGTTAAAAAATCTAGCGGTTGCGATTACATCTTACTCTCACCCCCCAAAACATAGAAACACAAAAAATTTTTTTGTTTCACACAACGTCGCAATAATATCGAAGTCAACAAATTGTAATACAAATACAAGGAACACCTTTTAAAAGCATAATCGTGGAAACTAAAAATTATAAAGTTAGATTGTCAATCCCGAGATAAAAAATTGTACCGCATTAAAGTAAAATATACTAAAAATTTATAAGTGTACAAAATTTATTCAATTAGAAAAGTATACAAATTTTTAAAACACTAAAAATTCTCTAAACTACTTATAATAATTATGTATTCTTATTGTTTCACAAATGAGATTATCAATTGCTGTATAAATAATGATAAATCTTAGTAAGGAAAAATTCTACATCAGTCAGTAATAATACGAACAACATAAACTGTAGAGAGGCAATGAAACAATTCACACGCGCAAATATACACGGTAAAAGCAGAAATTTAAAAAAGAAAAACTAATCTCAGAAAGAGATGAAATATAAGTCATGGACTCGTTCGTTTGTTGGCCAGTAGTATACGCATTAACCGCACTCACGTGTCATGAACGATGCAATAAGAAAAACCTGTATACTTCAAGGACTACAAAATGATTACAAAAAGCAGTCGCTAATACACCCATATGTAAACTTTACACACCTATAGTTGCATTAGGCGCAAAATCGCCATCACAAATATGACTTCCTAATGCCTTCTTCGGTTGCATCGAGCGTGCAACCATTAACTTTTATAACCAGGCATTTCAAAGAACTTTTTAAAAGATGTTTAACTTTTTATAATATATTCTACGAACGATATAATTAAAATTCATTTATTCTGTTTAATCTCCATAAAATAATTACTACTTTTAACTATTTTATTACAGCGTCGATTTTTACGCTGTTCTGGACATTTCTGGTGGTTGCACAACCATGCAATCTTTATGTACGAATTCTAGTGATGATAGTAAAATAGCGAAAGCGTAAAAAATCTTTAAGGATAAATTTTGACCGCGGGTTGGTGTGGATCATCAACTTTTTTGTCGATATTTAAGAAAAAGTTCATCTTTCAATTGTGAAAATTGTAAATGCGTTGATGGCTTTCGTGAAGCAACTACTTTTAACCCTTTCAGTCGAACATTATAAAATTTTGACACAAAATTGTAAATTTTATACAGGCGTTTATTATACAATACAGCATTTTGCAAATTTTCACATTAATATTTTTAAAATGAAACATTTTACGTCAACCAGAAAATAAAAAATTTGTCAGAATTCAAATTTCACGCGTACCGAATAGTTCGCAACGAAAAGAGTTAAATATTATCAATCGGATACTTAGTGTAATGTAATTTTTAAAGAGAATTCAATGGCGAACTTATTTAGAAATCGTGAAAATAGCCGTATGGTTATATCACATATAAAAGCAATCTATTACGATTACAACATCGAAAATACTACGCACAATCACGTTCTCGGCGATATATCACAACGACCTTCTCATACCACCTATTCAAGAAATTTACGCTGAACAGTACAATATATTTTTCGAGAAACTACAAAATAGTGCAAATTCAAACATAAGCAGAATGTATACGATCACATTGCCGGACAATTCCCAGAGACGATTGAAAATAAGAAGATGGTGTCGCAACCCGGATATGACAAATCTGGGTCAAAATGATTTAATCTTATCTTGAATACTCTCAAGCTAGTGGACTCATTGGAGTTGTTAATCCAATACTTACTTCTCCGTTTATGTTCCCTACCCCCCTCCTACTTCTTTTTCCCTCGTCCAAATTCTTACCACTGTTGGTTGTATACCGGCACAACGAAAAAAACAAAAATTTACGAGGTACAATAAGAAGAGCTATATCGGTGGCACAGGACCGAACACAATGGAGATGTATTTGTCACGGGTCACAACAGTCATACTGACCAGGACAAAGAAGAAGATGACTAGGACGAAGCAGAAGAGTAGATGTATTAACGGAACGGTATATATATATTAATATATATAACCAACAAAAAAAGATAAGGGTGCACTCTATAATTGTTACTATTTAATCTATATTCGGAGAACATGTTTAAGAAAATACGGGCTGAATATAGAAGACATTAAAGCGAATTGTCGTATTATTAACACGACATGCCGATAATACGGTTTTAATAGTAAATAGTATATTGAATTTTTTAACCCTTTCATTGACGATGTCCACTATGTGGTACATTAAATTTTAATGCTAACATAATTTTTTACTTTGCGGTTTAGATGTGAAATGTTTCAATTTTTAAAATATTTATAAATACGATTGAAAATTATCTACAGTTCACCTAGGAAGCGGAATTGTAATAATAAACACTCGTTGTAGAACATTTTTGAATTTGTTTTAAAATTGTATAATTTACGATGGAAAGAGGTTGTTAATTCCAAATACCGCCTGAAATTAACGAAATATGTAATTGCGAATAAAATTCCGTTGAAATCGAAGTAATCATTTGTAATATAGGGGGGGGGGATAAATTAGGAATAATTACGGATGTTAAATACTGTTTGGACATGAGTATAGAGATCAAAATGCCCATATCTAACGAGCACGTGATCAAAATTTTTAAAAAATTGAATGCGGTGGTGTTTAAATCTGAAAAATGGGAATAATTCGCCGCTATTATATTTTGTTCATATCTTTGTAAACGCCGTTTAAAGTCGGACGGTAATAAAAAGTTAAATGTCTATCAGGAGGTACTTCGCGTCAATTGGATATTGAAATGCAAATAATTAAAAAATTAACGATGTCCAAAGAAAAAATACGGACGCAAGACCTGGATCGATTTGTTTTAAGCTGATCCCTATGAAAAGATTTTTGATGACGAACAAGGTACTCTAATGATGATGATGTTGATGACACTTTATCTTTTGATAAATCGTTACGTTTCTTTTACGTAATAGATAACAAACAAAAATCCAATTGTTATTATTATTATCTAGAACTACCTTAATACCAATAAATAAATGATCTTACGATAAATTTTATACATAATAGAAGACCGAGCTTTGCTTGGTGTGTTTTTTACGTAATCTTTTTTTTTAAAACTATATTTAGATTCGGATCGCATAATATTAAAACTATTATTATTATTTGAATAAATTTTCGTGGTTATAACTAAAAATGTTCGTTTAGTCAAATTTTATTCTTTTTCTGGGAATGAATTTTGGAATTTGTCGATGGAATTTTCCATAAAATAATTATTTCATAGATGAAAAAACTATTTCCGATACATTAAGTCGAAACTGTACACGAGATATTAAACTTTAATTATATTTACCGACGTATGCTTAGTAAAAAGCAAATTTCTACTTTTATAACATTCAAACGGTTAATACGATCGAGCTGAAATTTTCAACGTACATTTAGATAAGTATCGAGAAAAAGACGAAAAAAAACAAATTTACAAAATTTCCACGTCGGCGCCCAAAATTTCAAACAATTATTTATAATATACGTGAAAATTGCCCGTTAAAAATATATATAAATTTTCTCGAGTGTAGTAATTTCTGGGTTTTTTATCTCTCGTAAATTTACCATTCGACTGAAGACATAAGTCTAATGTAAAACGAATACCGCATCAATTTTATCGTGAATTTTTTAGTAATAATTACGGAGGAAAAATATTTCGTAATTAACTAACGCACGGAGGTATTATTTTCTCGTTTCTTAAAATATTTTACACATTTCAGCGATCGTAATATAGGGTGACTCAGAGAAGACAGATGGTTTTGTTTTTCGAATAGCGCAGTTGGTAACACTGCTACAACGCAAACAGCGTGCTTCGCGTTCAGTGTACACACGAGAGATTTGTCCAGTTTCAGTTATCATGACACCCTATAACGAGAAGGAGAGCCCGTTTTGCATGAAACGTTATTTTCGGCGTGAATCGATCACGACAATGCAAAGAGAGTTTCGAAAAGAATTCAGTGTTACGCGGTGTAAAAATTCAATTTTAAGGTGGGTTGAAAACTTTGCGAGACAGCTTCTGCTACGGATAAAAAACGTACTGGACAAAATAAAAACGGTTCGTACCCACAAAAATCGATCGAGTTCGAGCAGCGATCGTTCGGAGTCCCGGACGCTTTGATCGTCGTCATGTTGCTTTTTTAAATCTGTCGAGAGAATCTGTTCTACGTATATCGCTGGAAGAGTTGAAATTTCATCCTTATAAATTGATAATAACTCAGAAATTAAAAAGTACGACCACGTACAAACTTTTTACTGAAACGATGCTGAAAAAATCGAAGACGAAGAGATCGATTTAAATAATCTATTAATGACCGATGAAGATCATTTTTGGCTACCCCGGATTCGTAAACAAACAGAACTGCCGCTACTGGTCCGAATCTAATCTCATTTCAATCGAACAAACAGCGAGCGAGTAACCGTTTGTTCTGGATTGGCGAAGTGTGGAATGTTCACTGGAACTGTACGGAATATCCAGTAAACTCGTTTTTTCTTTTCTCACTTCGTCATCGTCGTCGTACTGAAAGAAGCGTTTGGTAACCGCATATTGTCTAGTCGCACGTGTTTCGCTGGGCCGCCGCGCTCGTCAGATTTGGTTATTCCAAACTTTTGTTTTGTTTTGTAGGATACCTTAAGAGCCGCGTTTACGAAACACGTAAAATGTCAAAAATTCAGCGACCTATGCGCGAAAAAGTGTTTAAAAATTTTGTAAAAAGGCTGAATTAATATATCGTTGCAAATGGCGGTCATGTGGAAGATATTGTTTTCCACGAATCAATCTCCCGTTCTTTTATTTTGAAATAAAATTTCGTTCAAAAATTTTGGTCGAGTGGTTTTTGAGTTATTCAAAACAACAGAACCGTCCCTATATTTTAGAAAAAATAACTTTAACTGGACGTATTATCGAAATAAATAAGAGTTAATAATTTTTACGAACGCTTTTAACGAGATTAATTTTAACGGGGAAATTATTACGAAGAACACGTACCCCACCGAGAAAAAGCAGATGATCGATTAAATGAATATAATTGGTGGTTTTTCCGGAATTAGTTTCTCCGCTCAAAACGATGTGTTGAGGTTCAGAATGATGTATCATATCTTGAAACGCTCCGTCCGCTATGCTATATACGTGCGCCATATTATCCGAACGCGATCTCCAACTGTATCGATGGTGATACTGCGAAAATACGAATCGTTCGTCATTGTCATTTTGCAAGATAGGTTAGGTTAGGATTAAAACATAAAATATCAAAATAGGTAGGCAGAAAAATTATCAATAATAAAAAATATTTTCATCATCGAGCAAAGTTCTAATAATTGTGTCAGTTCACTGACCAACTTGCTAGGAATAATAAGAATCTGTTAACGCTCCTTTTTGGCCTTTATGAAAGTACCTAATGATATGCTTAATTCATCACCAATCAGCGCCGCTGATCTATAACACGCGAGGCTTTTTTGGATCAAAGCGGCGACACATGCAACATACTTCTCAACAGAAATTTACAGTATCTCAAAAGGACAACAGCTAAAGAGAATGGATGTATTTTTAAGACTGACGGCTTTTTCAGATCGTTCTGGAGTTCTCAGATGGGCAACTCGGTTATTCTAACATGCATACGGCTATTCTTCTAAGAAGTAGCGCGTTCGCAATATTAGTCATTGGAAATGCGCATTCACACGCGATACATACAGTTGACGCTTGCACAAGTTCGACAGTAACTTTTGAAGATTTTTCGACCTTGCTTGCACAAATTGAAGCGGTTCTCAATTCAAGACCAATTGATGCTCTTTCAGACAATCCAGGGGATCTATTATCTTTAACATCGGGTAATTTCATTCGTTGAGCAGAACAATTCCTGAGCCATCTTTAACATCTACCACAGAAAATCGACTCTCATAATTTAAAAAAATTCAAGAGTGTTTCTAACATTTTTAGGAACGACGGTCACGAGAATACCTTCAAATCATTAGTTATGACATTTAAGGTTGGCTCCCTGGTGCTGTTAACAGATGAGCGTTTCTACAAAATGACCACTTGCTCGAATTGTGCATCTTTATACTAGGTGAGATGGTCTTTCTAGAGTTGCCGGTGTGAGGACAGCAACTACTATCTTAAAAAGACTCATTTCAAAATTGGTGCTACTTCCAATAGGTCAGCATGAAAATGGTAAGGAACTTCTCCAACCCTGTTACAGAAGGCGGGGAGAATGTTTAAAAAATATGACGCAACTGTGCGGGACAAGCATTTGTTTCTATATTAAGGTTTTTTGGCATATATATATATAAGTGATGTACGTGTAGGTTAACTGGTATATAATTTTTCTGTTACCTTTATTTATTTGTACCATACTTTATTTATACTAACAATCCTTTACATCTTTATATACATACATACATACATACATACATACATATATATATACATTCTTCATGAAAGATATGATTGTTATACATATATAAATAATTTTATACCTTATCGCTGAATATATTCAATGTTTTATTAGGATTGACGAATAATAAAATATCTCCCAAATATGTGTAATAAATTCCTTTTTTGAATCGCTCTTGTAACGTCGTAATTATAGATTCTTCCGATATGTTATCCAAAGCTGCCAAGTCGTCGATAATCAGTGGCTCATTCGGTTCAGTAGATTTTTTCTACAATACAAATATACATATATACTTGTATATATATATACGTGTGTGTGTGTTTCTGTGTGGATATTTAGTTCTGCTGTACAGAAATTATTATCCCTTTTCCAGATTTCACAAATGCCTGTGATTACTAAACACTGCCAATATTTATCAAATCTGTATATGTAAAAGATAGCAAATTTTCTAAAGTAGAAGGATAAACAAATTGGGTACCTGGAACGGACAATACAGTTGGTTTATAATTTAGAAATGCCTGAGTTAAAATAACGAACTTTCAAAGTTGGCGGCTATCAATTAAGAAAGGCTAAAGATTTGTATCGCTACCAAGAAATTAGTGCTCGTATTGATTTGTAAAGCTTGTCTTCCGAGAGATATCAAGTATATAAAAAATGTTGGCGTTGAATTGATTGATAAAGGTTTCTATATGACGTAAAAACTTGAATCATGAACAAGCGAAATGCAAATAAATTACGATCATTTCTATTAAATTGGATGAGCCATGTCATACAGCACGACGGATTACTGTGAGTTGTGTTGGAAGATAAAGTACATCGTGTGCGAGGCTATTTTATTCGTTGGATCTAGTCTTGAGACTGAACCACGTACGTTTTTATTTATTTATTTACGATCGCGATGTCAATTGGGGCTCAGTCACGGTATTCGTATTGTACAATTTGCTTAACATTATTATACTTTAATTTTAAAATGCGTTTCCTCAAAGCGAGGTTACAATAATTGCTTTACACAATTGTTTAAACTATTTACATCGTTAATTATAATCGCATTATCGATACAATCATCTAAATTATATTTCAAACATTTTTCCTCAGTGTAAGGGCATTCAAGTGACAATCTGTATCGGAAACACCGAATTGACAAAATTTACAGATGCAATTTCAAATCGTCTCCTAAATACGTACCAAAACTACCGTGTCCCATCAATGCTTGACTTATATCAAAATTAATTCTTAATAATTACCTTAATCTTAACCTTACGTTTACACCATAAAATAATTTATACGTTAATCTACTATTGCACTGGTATCGCCAGATATTTAAAATTATAAGAGTGTATTGTAGTCCCGATTTTCGATCATCCGCATCAGTTCTTTAAGTGACACCTTTGTCCAGGACTTGACTTAATCTATATATCGATTTGAGGTACGTCCTCTTCCTCTTTTGCCATTTACCTTTCCTTGAATTATCCATTTATCTATTGAGTCTCTCTTCTGTTCATGTATCCGAGAAAACTTGGTATTTGTCTACGGATTGTTGTAAACAGTCTTTTTCTTCGATTTCAATCTCTTTTGGTACGAATATGTTCGTCCTTTTTGCTGTCAATGGTATATGTATGGCGCGGCGATAGCATGCCATCTCAAATCCATCGATTCGTCTTTGGACAGTTTTATTCATAGTCTGCCTCATGCGTGGCCATTGGGAAGACTAGCATTCGAACAAGATAGAGTTTTGTTTACTCGCTTGCCTGGTGATCTCTCCATATTTTCGTTAGATTGGACAAAGCATTCTTTGCAATTCCGATTCTTATTTTTATTTCTTTTTCATATTATCCTTTTCGTGATTTTTGAACCCAGAGGTAAATTGTTTCATCTTTTATTGCGGCGTCCTTTATATGGTGAAATAGTTTTGGGATTATATTTTGTCTGTCTATAATCATCACGTTGCGTTTTGATCGGTGTAGTCTTAATCCTGCTTCGTTGCTCCCTTTTCTCAACCCGAGTGAAAAGTTCGGTCATGTCTTCCCCTGATGACGACAAGAGTGTAGTATTATTTGCATATCTAAGATTCGAGATTATTTTTCCTCGTAATTATAATACTGCCATTCCAGTTGTCTATATAGCCTTTCTGATTATCCATTCGCCATATATGTTGAAAAGTAGCGGCGATAAAATGCAACCTTATCTTACGTATCTTTTTTATTTTAAAAACCTCTTCCCGTTCGTTCTTATATATGCTTTATTATATATATATATATATATATATATATATATATATATATATATATATATATATAATATATATATAAATAATTACCTGAAGGCCTCCGTTTCTCAGTTGTATTTCTAAACATGAACCAACCTCTGCATTTGCAACCGCACGTTTCATTTGTACTAGTTCCTTTCCCAACTGAAATGCGCGTATAAATATATACATGTATAAAAAGTATAATTTGAATTTAAATAAAAAAAAAATTGAAAATCTAAATAATTTTTTCACATTTGCCGGGTAATCGTGCTATCGGTTAAAAAATGTAACCTGCCCACTATAGTTTTATATAACGTCTTGAAAAATATTTGAACATTTAAAAGTAGGAATTTTCTATTCTATACTATTTTTGGCGAGTAACGTTCCATAAATACAACGGGTATTTAAAATAATTTAACGATCGATATTACATATATTGTAAATTTATAATATTCTTTATCGTTACGCTAAATCGAAATTAAAGAGGTTTTAATTATTTTTTCCTTAATTTTTAATTTAAAAATAATTAAAATTACGTGTAAAAATATAAAAAATATTACCGTTTAAGTGTTATTAGTCGATATACAGTATTTAGCACCCTTGTCCTCTTGGTCTAATTTTTTTAAACGTTTCTCCTAACGCAGCAGCGATCAATAGTGTTGGTGAATTTGTTTAATCAGCCAATTTTATCAGTTATTATTGTTGTTTTAAACAGGTTTTTCGTATAAAGGCGATATTTTTAAGTTATTTTTAGGTTTACAGACGATGTTGAATTGATATCAGACAGGGAAAGATTGACAGTATTGAATTTGGATAAGATGAAAACGTTAGCTTTTAGATCTTGAAACTAAAATATTTAAATAATAAGAAAATATTATTTATTTATTTGGATCGGTCAAACAACAATACAACAAACGAACGTGTTTTTCGTTTAAGTTCTTCAATTTATCGACGAGCTCGATTAAGCCTATTCGTCTTGTGCGATTCTATGCTAATTCTTCTCTCTTGCTAACATTTTTCTTTACAATTCTTCGAAACGGTTGATGTTATAAAATCAGCTTCGCCTTCTTCTATCACGCGCTATAGTATAAATGAGCGTGCGCAAATTTAAAAAGAAATACTTATAACCTATAACTTAAATTAAAACAATCTTTCCCGAACAGCATTATCAACTTATGAAATCGTATCTAACGAACAGACAATTTCGTATTAAAAGCTGTGATGACCATTCTGAACCGCATCCAATTAAAAATCCGGTGTGTTCCTGAGTGAATTTATGTACAACACACACCTACCAACGGTGAGAAATGTCAAAATGACTACTTTTTCCGACGTCACAATGCTCATTGCTCAATACAAGAAGTCTAAAGCGGCAGTTGGAGGACTACAGGAAAGCTCGGACGGATGTTCTACAGCGGGCTCGGTCCTGGAAACTAGAAGTGAATCCTGACAAAATGCATTCATGTATATCAGTTAGCGATAGAATTGATCGTCGTAATTATCTATCGCTAGATATTCAAATTGTTCTCGTACATTATAAGCGAAGTTTGTAACTTTAATAAATAAATAACTTTAATATCAATTCATTTAAGTTTATTACCGATAATTTGAAGTTTTCCCGTAAAGAAATATTTCATAATAAGGTGTATAGTTAGAAAAAGATAACCTACGTTAGATATGACACAAATAATTTTAACGCATAAAGGGTAAATATAATTGCACGCGCACATATAATATTAATAACATTAATTTTTAAACATATGCATTCAAAAATTCATATATATACGTTTTATGTATACATATTATCTCCTGTTTGGTAGGGGGTTAGAATTGCCCACGTTATCTCCTGTCGGTCGTAAGAGGCAACTAAAAGTAGAGCGAGTGTCTGCCGCTATATCCGGCCCCGAAACGCTGCCTTGCGGTTAGGATATTAATTCACGGACTAAGGGAGATAACCCTGACTGAAAAATAAACAATGAAATCCAGAAGTGTCTGACGCTACTAGAGCGGCTCTATTTTATATGTATACGGAGCGGCCGATAAAGTAGAAGGATATTTTAACCATACGGAAGGCAAGAGACCACCACGTTATTTGTTCTCTAGTCGAACTTTTATAAGTTAAAAAATAATATTCGATATCGTTCAATTCAGTAGCGACGATAGATATCTCGGAACTGTATCCGACAGCAAGATTTACAGGCCGTTTTTGGTCGTCATCAAGCGAAACAACCCGGTCTAAAAGTAATAATATGGAATGTTCGAATTATGAACCAAATTGGAAAATTATAAATGATGATTAAACGGGAAATGGAAAATTACGCGATATATATATTATGATGATAAATGAAACACGCCGCTAAGAACAAGGTAAATTTGTTAGTGAAGAATATAAAATTATACACGATGACGGTCAATAGCGTTATAGTATTGACTAAGGTATCAGCGCAAATGCTATTAGACATAAAAATTGCCTACTAAAACAGGTTTATGTTAGCGCACTTTGTATCATCTTCAATAGACTTAGTAATCACATTAGTAAGAAGAAATGGAAGAAGCATATGATGGAACATTAGAAGAACCACCGGAAAAAAAAAGATATCATTTTAATGGAAGACCGGAATACCAACAATCACGAATTAGGGACTTGGAATAGGTGCGGTGATCGTCTGATTGAAGTAAATTGCAAATATTTAGTATAATGTTCCAAAGCGCAATGTAAATTCCCAAGCAGTGAACATAGATACAGGAATCAGGTAAAAAAAGCACGCACACACATATATATATATATACATATATATATAACGTATGTGTTCAACTGGGCGCATGAATATTGAAAATGGTTTATTTTGATAGATTAAATAGAGAAATTACTAATTCGAGAACAGCTCACGTGGAAATATTTATCCGGTAAGGAAGTTAAAAACGGATGTTCGAGGAATTCGAGAATAAACGGTCTTTCCTCGGGTGTTTTCGTTAAGCATCTGAAAACAATAAAAACATATTCATTAGTGAACATTTTATACGCTGTTACGTTCGTTTTGTAGAAAGCCGTGATTTATCCGGAAAAATTTAATACGGCTCATACGAATTTAATTGCATATAGAAATTTAAGAAAGCATTTTACTGATAGAAATTTAATAATATGACTGTTAGAAATGTAATAAAGTATTCTATCGATAGAAATTTAATATGACTGACAGAAATTTAACCCTTTCAGTCACTGTATTCCGTATATAGTACATAAACTTTTATTGTTTATTTTCATAATAAGAATATTTGATCGACGTAGAATGTTTAAATTTAAAACATATTTAGCATTAAACATTATATTAAGTTATATAGAAAGCAATATAAATAGACGAAATATGTATCTATTCATCTCGAATCAATTCGTTCAGTTATTTCAACTGCCATTTGTAAGAAAGAGATGATATGCTACCAAAAGAGGGTTAATAAAGAATTTGACCGATAGGAATTTAATAAAAATCATGATTACTGTTCGTTGATTTCTTTTTCGTCGATATATTTACTCAAAAAGCGCCATCTAACACGGGCGTATTATAAAGCGATGAAATATTTACTAACTCGGCTACGAAATCGGTGTAGAGTTGAGACCATTGAGACGGTATAAGAAAAGTTGGCGGCGGATTACGAACAATCTGAAAGATGGCCCTCGATGGATGCATATCCTCGAACGGCGCTTTACCGTCGGCAATTTCGATAGCTGTTACACCTGCGAAGACGGAATTAGATTTTATTGATAACGACGTCCGAAGTTTCAGACTAATAGAACGCGAAATATATAATTATTTTAAAAAAAAATGATGTATAAAAAATATTTTCTAATCGATCAGAAAATTTGACAGTACCGACGATTGTATCGAATATCGACTTTTTCTACCTTACCTAAAGCCCAAACATCGATCTTATTATTGTAAGAAATCGATCGACCTTCGTCCTGTTTGTTGATGATCATTTCCGGAGCCATCCAACACGGCGAACCGACTGATGTACATCGTTTATCCAAAGTACTTTGAAGTTTCCTGAAGGTGAAAAATAACGTTTAAATTTTACAATAATTAATTTAAAAAAAAACACAAAAAGTCGCTAGTAACTAACATCGGGTTTGTTCTTCTAGGTGTCAGGGAAAGGATCTTTATGCGTTACACGATGTTCGCCCAGTAAAACGCGACGCTGTTTCCATCCAGCTGTAATAGGTCATTGAAACCGCACCTACGTGGCAACTTCTGCATATATAAAGATATTGGATATATCGCTCCTCGCCACATACACAGTGTCAGAGATTCTTCACTTCTTCACATTGTCACCTGTTCGACAAACCGTTGTTCTTAATTTGTTTTGTGAACTCCACGTTCCGTATTTTATTTCGACTCCTGGAGGAAGTTGCTGTTTAGGTTAAATTCATTTTCTTCGTCTATTCTTCCTTCTAGGCATTATGTCGAGCGGTTTTCGGTTTGATAACTACCATAAAACTGTTACGATACGTCAATCTTTGATCAGCTGGTTTATATTCAAACATCATACGTCGGCTACGCGTTCTTGCTCTTTTCAATGCTGGCAACTATTTGCCTTTAATTAGTTGCAGTAAAATCGGAAACAGATGTCGGTGTTTTAAACACCCTATGTAACGTGTATATACATACATACATACATATATATATATAAATATTTTAATGTGCACTTATTTGTCGTGTTCAGTTTAGTTAGTATTTATTCACTTCTGTTATTATTGAATCAAATCGACTAAAATACTTTAAATCAATTAGTAGTTTTTAACAAGTTTTATGTAAAAATTAAGATAGTTTTAAAAGATCTAAACAAGTTTTAATTCGATTTTACAAAAAGGTATATAAGTAAATATACTAATATATTAAATCCAGGATGGAGTCAGTTGCCACCATCGTTTTCCCTGCAGAACCTAATACATGTTCTAAATTTTAAAATCTTCATTATTCTATTGTTTCTAACTTACACACACGCCTCGCGCGCACACACACACACACACACACACATATATATCTATATATATAAAAATCAATGCTACTTTTCGTTGTAATTTTATAACTCAAGAACGGGCTCACCACTGGCGTGCATTCCAGGTAAGCGAGGTAAGCGCCGCTTACCCAGAAAAATCCCGAGAAAATATTTTTTTTAATCTTAACTTAAGTATTAAAATAGGAAGCGATCACATTTCCGCTTATTGCTTCAACAATTGCACGGAACGCGTGGCGCTACATACAGTTGCTGGTTGACACACATATACAGTTAAAACAGAATGTTAGTATTATTACGAAGTGTTCTGTTTATCCAAATGCAGCCGCGTCATGTTAGTTGGTTACACATACACACAGAAGGATTTGTTCAATACGTGTTGCAAACGGTTCTGAAAACTGGAGAGGGGCGAGGTCCGTCAAACTGGTCGAACAGGACAGCGATTAGAACATCGCTTATTACTTACTACCTCCCTTCTGCGGATAATTTACCAACACAAAGACATACTAGCAAACGTAAACGTGATGAAAACGTGCCTAAGCGACTGTAATATCGCTTTTCGCTGGATAGTTTAATAACTAATAACGCGGTTTTTGTGTATCTACTGCGTGTGCTCCGATCTTTTTTTTGAAAGCAGAATGCCTGTTTGGGAATTGATTGAAAAACCTTTTTCGCGATTTAGTTTTAATGAACAGTTAGAAATTATAAATAGTGGTAAGCCAAAACCAGAATTACCTTCTTTAAAAACTGAACAAAAAAAAAGGTGGTACGACTTTTACCAGAAATTTCAATATATCGCAATATGAAAAAATTTTGTGGTTAACTGGTTGTGAAGATGGTTGAAAATTGTTTTGTTGGCCGTGTCTATTATTTGATACTGAAAAAGAAAAATGCGTGTGGAATGATCCTACTCGAGGGTACGATAACTTGAATAATTTGATCAATGCGGTTAAAAAACATGAACGTTCCCAGATTCATATTTTTTCCTCCATGAAGCTGAAAAAATTTGGTAAGTCACGCATAGATTTACAATTAAACGATAACGTACGAATTGAAGTGATAAAACATAATGAAGTTGTACTACAAAATAGGAACATTTTAAAAAGATTAATCGATGCAGTATGTTATCTCGGTGTTCATGAGCTTGCTTTCCGTGGTCACTCTGAAAATACTGATTCGGATAATCGTGGGAATTATGTAGACCTTCTTCAATTACTTTCTAAATATGATATAATTCTAAAAACACACCTAGAAACATCTACAACGTTCCGTGGGACCTCAAATCGTATTCAGAATGATTTAATTTCTTCGGTACACGCTGTTGTTCAAGGTAAGATAAAAGAAGAAATCAAAAACGCGAAGTACGTTGCTATATTACTGGATGAAACGTCGGACGTTTCAAATAAATCGCAGCTGTCTGTAGTTTTACGTTATATATGCAGTCACACTGCAAAAGCTCGAGAGAGATTTATTAAATTTATCTCTCTCGGTACGAGTTCGCGTATTGTAGTTTACTCTCGTGTTCGTATTTGTGTTTATTTTATTTTATTCGGTCGTTGCGGAGGCAGGCTTAGGCTTATACAGTTCCTTGTGTGTAACAGAAATTATCGACTACACATATAGTCGATAAATGTCTAAAGCTGGAGCTGCGGGCAGGGGAGAATCGTCCCCTGCCCCCCAAGTAAGCACCGTCGGTCGTGGCGGTGGTAATACACATTGTAATATCAACGTTAAAAACGGTGGTAGTAATAATAATGTTATCCATAGCAATAATGGGAATAGGTTCAACAATAGTAGTTTTAATGATACTGATAGTGATAGTAGTAATAATAACAATGATAATAGTCGTAATAATAAAATTGATGGTAATAATAGCGTGGGTATTAGTAGTAGTAGTGGTAGTGGTATTAATGGTAATAAGCATAATAATCGGTGTAACATTAGAGATAAGAAATCGAATCTTAATATTTCTAACGAGGCTATTGTAACAGATGTCGGTTCTGACGAAATTATTTCGATAAATAATATTCGCGTAGAACCGAATTCTGAAATTGTTAAAGATACTTTATGTAATATTAACATAAATCCTCGAGCACAAGTTACGATATCCCCTACATTAATTAATATTTTTCCGAACGATTTTCAGGGACCAATTATAGTTTTGATAGAAGGAATAAATAATAATATTGGCAACCTTCATCCTATGTCGTTGGCCAAATTAATTCATAATAAAATTACGGGTCTTAAATGTATGACAAGGAGTGGTCGTAACCAAGTCAGACTAATATTTAATTCCGTGGTTCATGCTAATATGTTTCTCCTTGCAGAGGGTATCCACAAAGAGCTTAACATACATTGTTTTATCCCTCAAACGTTACTCTTTCGTTTTGGCATTGCAAGGGATGTTCCGATCGACCTTACAATCGAGGAACTCACCGCATCCTGTACTGCAAGTGTTAAAATAGATCACATACGTAGACTCAATAAACGAAATCAGGATGGTTCCTTTTCTTCTATTCCACTTATTGAAATAAAGTTCTGCGGAAATTTATTACCCGATTGTGTTCATTTTTTCGATTATTATTCATGTAAAGTAGAACCTAGCATTAGGAGACCAAAAATGTGTAACAATTGCCTTAGATTCGGCCATATTAGTAAACTTTGCCATAGCAAAACTATTTGCGGGTTTTGCTCTGGTAGTCATAAATCATCGGATTGCCAAATTAATCGTGAAACCTCGTCATCAGCTCTGTTTTGTTCTAGATGTAGGGGTAACCACTCCGCTTTCGATCGCGGCTGTCCAGTTTATCAGGAACAACTCAAGCTACAGAAAGTTATGGCAGTAGAAAATGTTTCGTTCTCTGAAGCTAAGTTGATTTGTAAGGGGGCTGTGGTCACTCCTGCATTTTCATTTGCTGAAGTGACAAATAACAAAAATTTCCCAGAGTTGCGTACAAGGACCAGTTCCTTTAAACGTAGAAGAAATAGCAGTGGCTCAGGTTCTTCCAGTCGCCACTACAATAATGGTAAAAGTAGTAGTAATAATAATAATAATAATAATAATATCAGTAATTATAATGGTAATAGTAATAGTAATAATAATAGGAATAGGAAAAATAACAAGAATATTGTTGATAGAAGTCAAATTTGGGGTAATCATTATTACTCTAATTTAGCCTTAAACGTTAAGTCAAGATCAGTGTATCCACCAGAAGGGGATGACGCTGTTATCTCATTATCCGAGCCTATAATTAATAATGTATCCTTGTCTT
This sequence comes from Coronaproctus castanopsis, assembly GCA_032883995.1. NCBI lineage: Eukaryota > Metazoa > Arthropoda > Insecta > Hemiptera > Monophlebidae > Coronaproctus > Coronaproctus castanopsis. Next base: position 132,435,807 of record CM065053.1, read on the forward strand.
CAAATCCTAAAGTTCCTCAACCTATTGATAACCAAAATAAATCATCTTTCGTTCTAACCCATCCTCCTTCCGATCTCTTGGTGCCCGCACTTTTGTCCACACTACAAAAATTCCAGATTCCTCATTTGGAGAATAAGCTCGAATCAATAATTCAAATGCTTCGTTCTCCTTAGACATGTGTGTAAATATGTGTATAAGTATGTACGTGTATATGTATGCGTGGGTATCTCTGTGTGTATGTGTATGTTTGTGTGATTGTAAATATGTGTACGTACGCTTACGTGTATATAATCTTTCTTTCGCTGGTCAGCCATATTTTGCTCCGTTATCTCATAATCAGTATAATAATTTGCATATGCGAAAAGACCTATCCCTTATAACTACGGATGGTCGAGCATACAATTATGTGAATAGACCTATTCCTGTCATCCAGGGACGGTCGAGCATAAAATGAAACTTAATATTTTACAGTGGAACTGTCGCAGTGTGAAAAATAACTGTGACAGCCTTGATAGATTAATTGATGAATACGAAGCTGACGTAGTGTTATTATCGGACACATGGCTTGAACCCATTGAACAATTCGAGTATAAAAATTTTACTACTTATAGAAACGATAGACAGGATGGATATGGTGGCGTGGCAATTTTAGTGCGGGACCACATCACGTCCTTTCCTATTCCTTGCAGTTTATCGCAGGATAGCTCGAATTTCATACAATTGATAGGCACCAAGATTAATATAAATTCGTCTTTTTATATTCATATTTATAGTATATATGTTAAACCTTCCTCTCGTCCAAATATTTCTATTTTCTCAGATATTTTTAATTCATTGAAAACTCCATTCATTATCGGTGGCGACTGGAATGCGAATAATGTAGCCTGAGGTAGTTCCACAAATAATTATTTAGGGAACGTGTTATATGAAGCCTTTTTGAATGTTGACTGCTGCATCTTGAACGATGGCAGTCCAACTCATTTTGGTAGGCCCGGAACTGTTGCCAACCCGTTAGATTTGACATTTTGCTCGCCTACATTTGGTCTAATAGCTAGCTGGAAAATTATCCCAGACACTTCAGGGAGTGACCACTGCCCCATATTAATAGAAATAGGTATAAATGAGGTACAGGATAGTTACAGATTTTTTGATCAGTCCTTAGGAAAAAGGTGGAACTATATTCGTACGAATTGGCAATGGTTTTCTGCTCAGCTTCAGAAACATGATTTAAATATATGCAATGAGACTGACCCTAGGATCCAGTTCCAGTTGTTATATGAAGCTATCAGCGAAGCCCTATCAAAATCGTCACCAACTATAAAGGAGCGTGAATATAAGAAAACAAGGAAAAGTAACTCAAGCCTTTGGTGGTCAGTTTCCTGAATTGCGCAGCTTGTGATAGAAGGAGAGCTTTTTTACAATATAAGGAAAATAGTTCTGTTGAAAATTATCTGCACTGGAGGAAAATTAATGCTTTAGCTAAGCGGGAATTTAAACTTACAAAAAGGAAGAAGTGGCAACAGTTTTGCATGCAATTCAATCGACAAACATTTATCTCTAAGGTATGGGAATTATCTAAATCGTTCAGGAGTTCTTCTTATAATAAAGTTAGACAGTTGTCAGAGGACAATTTTTATTCATTTGTTGGGTCACTGGCTCCACCTCATGTACCTGAACTAGAAGAAGTTATAATACCTGAAAGTAGCCCCTCGGATCACTTTTTAGATGCTCCTTTTACTGAAAAGGAGGTAGCTTACATTTTATCAACGAAGGATTCAACATCGCCAGGATACGATGGTGTTTCTTTCGAAGTATTAAAAAAGCTGCCGGAAAATTTTTTTACTATCTTCGTTCACATTTTAAATAAAGTTTGGCAAACTAAATCGAGTCCAAGTTCTTGGATGATTTTTGTTATCGTCCCTGTGCCTAAGAAAAATGGATCACTTAGACTAATTGCATTAGCCTCTTGTTTTAGAAAAATTTGTGAATCCGTTATAGCTTCGCGTCTCAACTGGTGGTTAGAGCATAATGAAATCCTTCCAACTAATATGTATGGTTTTCGAAATAACACCAGTACATTGGACTGCGTGGGTGATTTAGTTGGTAATATATATAACAGTCTCATTAATAAAGAATACAATATTACTGTTTTCCTCGATATAATGAACGCCTTTAACAACGTACATTTGCCCACTTTACAGCAGAAACTGTTGTTCCTAGGCATTCCAGAGCATTGCTGCCACTTCATTAGTAGACTATTTTCGCAACGCCACATTTTAATAAGTTCATCGTCCACCAGATACCATCGAGTGGTATATAGGGGAATTCCTCAGGGTTCTTCCCTCAGTCCGTTGCTTTTTAATTTATATATTTCAGAACTGGCACACGTGCCTTTGTATTCCAAAACTCTCCTTTATGCCGATGACATTGCGGTATTTAGTTCCAATACATCATTTTCCGACGCCGTATGTAATATTAATATGGATATTGATTTAATTGAACGAGTTCTTTATAAGTTGGGGTTAACTCTAAGTCCCCTGAAAAGTGCGGCAGTGGTTTTTACATACAGACATCTCACAGTCAATAACTTCTCTATCACAGCAGAAAATGGAGTTATTCCCTTTTGTAAGTCAATACGGTATTTGGGTATTACGTTGGATACGCGTTTAACATGGAGGCCACATTTAACATGGAGGCCACATATTGAACATCTTATAAAAACTATTAACCGCGCCGTTAACATTCTACGTAATTTATACAATACTCGTTGGGGTGGTGATCCTTTCATACTGTTGACTCTTTATAAGTCGCTAATTCGTTCTAAAATGGAGTATGGTTGTGTTTTTTATGGATCTGCAGCTGAATCATTGTTAAATAAGCTTGATCGTGTGCAAAATGAGTGTGTGAGGCTCTGTATTGGTGCAGTTAGAAGTACTCCGATACCGGCATTGTTGGCAGAGTGTAAGATTCCTCCGTTACAGCTGAGACGGAGTTATTTAGCATTAAAGCTCTTGATCGGTAGAATGTACATAGATCGCTTTCCGCTATACAATTTATTCTACCACATTTATTCCAACTGGCGGTTTTCAAACAGCAAAATGCCTCTGCTGGCTTCGGTTTTACCTAGGTTGGATGAATTTCAGGTGCAGACTATGCGAATTCATATACCCATCCAATTTATGTTACCTTATTCACACAATTTTGCCAATAAAATAACATTTTTCTTTCCAGAGAAATACGTCCATTGGCCTCCCCCACTGATCCGGGCTACATTTAATAGTATTATCGCTGAAAATTTTCCTACGCATATCCTTGTTTATACAGATGGATCGAAGTCATCTCAGGGAACTGGTGCAGCAGTTTATATCCCTTCTCTTAATATTAGCAGTGCATACAAATTATCTGATCTCTGTTCCTCATTTACAGCTGAGTGTGTGGCAGTATTTCTTTCTTTGTCGTCCTTAATTGATGCGAATCTTCCAGGTAATTATCTCGTTGTTACCGACTCACAGAGTATTTTAAAGGCTATTGAATGCAAAGGGAAGGTGTCAGATTCATTGATTTCAGCCATCTTGTTGAAACTTAATCAGCTGGAAAACCTCAGTATATTTGTGTCATTCTTGTGGGTACCGGGACATCGAGGAGTCCACGACAATGAAATGGTAGATGCAATAGCTAAAAGGGGTTCTTCTAGTGGTGTTTTATTCTCTTCAGTTTCTTCTCGTGACGTCGTTCACTTTACACAGTCTGTTCATAAAAAGCTCTGGGATCAGACATATATGGAGTGCATACAGCGGTCGCCTCTTACTGCGTATTATCAGCTGCAGCCGTCTCTCCCTAGGTTCCCATGGTTCTACGTTTTCAAAAACATCAAGCGGAGAGGAATTGTGCTTATCAGCAGATTGCGGTTTGGGCATTGCTTGTTGCCTGACCGCCTGTTCGTTATGCAGCTTAGAGATAATCCGTATTGTCCTCTACATGCTGGTCGTGTAGTCTGCAACCCTGATCACGTGTTCTTCGAATGTCCTTCATTAACAGCATTACGTTCTGAACTGTATCTCAAATTACTTTACGCATCTCGTGGTGGTCCTCCTTATAATGTAATGTCCCTTCTGCATGTTGAGAATCTAGATTTATTCCCGGACATAGCGACTTTTCTCGAGAAGTTGTCCGAGTTCATAAGAATATGAGTTAGTGATTATTACGGCTCCACGTTGGGTAAGCTGTAAAGGCATCCCCATTAAAAAAAAAAAAAAATTGATGTTAGTGCAGATCGATCTGCTGATGGTATACTTGAGTATGTTAAAAGTATCATCGAAGAATACGATTTAGCTAAGAAACTCGTGGCGCAAACATACGATGGGGCAGCGGTGATGGCAGGACAAGTAGGAGGTTTACGCACAAAATTCCAAAAATTGTATCCGAAAGCACTATTTGTCCATTGTTTTAGTTATTCGTTGAATTTAGTTTTATCACAATTCGCTTCTAAAAGAATGTAGATTTTTTTTTTCAGACATTATCTGGATTGGGTGCTTTTTTTTAGCAAATCAACCAAACGCGCACATGTATTTAGTGAATTTACTACTAAAAAAATGTCAAGAAACGCACCAACCAGATGGAATTTCTCTTCCAGATTGATAAGCACGGTTAAAGAATATCATCATTGTTTCACTGAGTTTTTTCAAACTGTTATTGAAAATTCGGAACAGTGGGATACTGAAACCGTAATATCAGCCCAAGGAGTTTTAAAATTTTTCAGCGAAGTTCGAACTTTATTCTTCATCGAAATTTTTTCCAAATTATTCGCGCTAACTGATGTCTTATACGATATTTTGCAAAAAAAAACAACTAGATATTTTATGTTGTATGAAAGAAATTCAAGAAACTCAAATGGAAATCCAAAATATAGGAACGACGCGATTTTCAAAAGCATATGGAATTATGCAAAGTCAAAAGAAAACGAAGAATTTGTTGTGAAAAAAAGACGAAAACTATCAGAACCAGAAGATGAAGAAACACACGCACGTGCACTGTTCAACGAAATCTTTGGCAATGTTCTAACTCAGCTGAGTGAACGTTTTGGAAATCTTGATCAATTGAAATTTTTATCGTTTCTAGATACAAGTAAATACGAAGAGTATAAAAAAAATTTCCAAACGAAATTTTTTTAAATTTAAAAGAATGCTAAGGGGAGTTTTTCGACGATGTAAAGCTGAAAAATCAATTGCTCTCGGTGTATATGGATGGCGACCTTAATAAAATGAATCCGCATGAATTAGTGGAAGCAATGAAGGCGTCTGAGTTCGATGAGATCTTGTCCGAAGTTTATAAATTAGGTCAATTAATATTGACAATACCTAGTACAACTGCTAGTGTAGAGAGGTCGTTTTCAGCATTGAAACGAATAAAATCATACCAGAGATCGACACAGGGACAGGAACGATTAAGTGGCTTATCTTTGATATCCATTGAAAAACCGTTGTTAAATCAGCTCCAAAATGAACCTATGAGTACGTTTTACGATCTTGTTATAACCGACTTTATTAAATTAGATCGCCGAATGGATTTTGTATTTAAATAAGTATTAAATAGACGTATTATCACGTGTTTCTTGTAAATAAATTTTCGTTTGATGTAGTATTACACTTCATATGGTCATCGCTTACCCTCTAGAAAAACTCACCGCACGCCACTGGGGCTCACCTATCTAAACCAAATGTTTAGGCTTTGTTCGGACTATTTAGTAGATGGTTTATGTGAAGTTTGCACAAAATCGGTCGAGCGGTTCTTCATTTATCACATTTTTTGTAATAAATTATATAGCGAATTTGTTTTCGACTATAAATCGCTTACGTTTAGACATACGAAAAAATTGTTATTACCTAAGTCGATCGTCGTAAAAAAACCTATTAAACCAAGTCATCGTCAAAATTAAAAAAAAAATTCAGAGGGGTTATGGGGGGTGACTCATTAAAATTTCGATTTTGGAAAAATTTCGATTGAATCGATATGAATATGATAGATATTACAATGACGAATTCAAAATACAAAACCGTTTTTCGTTACGATTGATAGGTCTCGAGCTACGAATGTTCGAAAATCGATGACCTGCCACCTTTGGCAAGGCATAACGAGCGACGTAAATATTTTTAAACGATTCCGTTTCTCGAAATAGTCGTTACTATATATAAGTTCTATAGGATAAAGCGAAAAAACCACGAAAAAAAATTTCAAGCCGAACCCAAAAATTTCAAAAGGAGTCGATTTTTTCAAAATTTTGATTTTTTCGCAATAATTCGCGAACGATTCGAAATTTGAAAAAATTGTTTACACGAAAGTTATTTGTCATTAAAATACGCGTCTAACGATGGTATTGCAGTATTTTTATATCGAATACTCGCCGAGAAAATTGGGCTTGAAGGATTTTCGGGTTTTGGGCCTTTTTTGAGGCCCCTATGATAGATCGTGAGTTTGGGTTGGGCTTAAAAGAAATTAGACGTTGAAATCTATAATTTATGTTATGAGGTAAATGTTTTAAAAATTAACCGGTAACGAGAAATCGCGAGTTGAAAATTTCATTTTCGATTTTTTAAAATTCTGCCAGCGATTTTTGGTCGGCCGATTCTGCAATGCATTTAAGTTCAATAAATCTACAAAAATTAAAAAGTATCGACATATCATTTAAATTTCGTTATAAATTTGTTTTTTAATTTTTTGTATAGTTCCTAATTCTCCATCGGTATTTGTGCTTTATTTAATTCAGCTAATAAATTAATACATTTATTGATTGTGGGGGTGATACGAAGTTCGCCGGGTCAGCTAGTATATATATATATATATATATATATATATATATATATATATATATATATATATGTATGTATGTATATATGTACATATGTTAACGTAGAGACGATAGATTAAAACGGTAACTTTTTATTTAGTAAATATATAATATAATAATTTTTGACTTGTATGATTTCCACCTCATTGTTCCGTACACCAATTTAAAATTAACTTCCTGCAAAGCATATATAAATATAGATATAGATAATTAGAAGTATTTATTTATTTATTATTTCATACATAAAACGACATACAACAAGCATAATTTGGCTTCAATAAACCGTGACAACTAAATTACAAAATTTTCATAATTAAAAAATAAATAAAATGAGAGAAAAACACCGTTCAACAAAGCAAGTCATACAATTTCGCTAATGATAAAATTAAATAATAATTTTGAATAGTAAAATGACGTAAATCATCAGATAACGAGAATACAATAAAAATTGAAATAGACAGCGTTGTACACCAGCCGTATAGTAGTCGACAATTATATTAATTTAAATCAATTACAAATACGATAAAAAATTTTGCTGAAATTTTTATCAATGAATTGATTTTTTTTACCTTATAATCCTGCAAAAAAAAAGTTTTGCACCACATGTAGTCCCTTCTATAGATACTGTCTGGCATTAAAGCCCAAATCGGATTCGTATAGGTTAAATCAACTTTTTGTCGACAATATTAAGATATGACCACCGATGAAGTGTGGGAGAAAAAATACCCAAATACTTTTGTAAGCATAAACATTTTTCACCTTTTGGCCAGTTTAAGTGGACTGTTCAAATTTATATTATTAGCCTTAATAAAATTATATAATCTACGCGCGCCCAAGGAGATAGGATCGATAATAAACACTTCAAGTTGTATTAGCAGCGTGTTCCTTGTCGACAGAAGTTCAGACGGAAAACTATATCTGTTTTTGTACTTCAGGTAGGACCAGATCTGACGTTCGATGCTATTTTCGCAAACTCCAGTTTTGATGATCCCTAACTTGACACGCTTAATCTGACAAACACAAAGACAAAATCTTTATGGAATCCCCATATTTAAACCAGGAATCTGTTGCAATCGTCTATATATAATATACTTTTCATAAAAATATAAATAACTAACACGCGTTCATTCGTGTATGTGTGTGTTCATTTGTAATTGCAATGGTGTCGTTTTAATGGATTATCCATTTAATCGATGAAATGTTGAACATACGCATGATTTAAAGTTAATAAAATACTGACCTAGACAAACCGAAGTCGATGATTTTAATTGTGCCGTCGTTTGTGAAAAGTATGTTGCTAGCTTTTACATCGCGATGAATTACGTGATTTTTATGAAGATGTGACAACGCCTGTGAATTATGTAAAATGTTCCTTTTTAAAAATTATTATTATTTTTTTACTTGAAATAAATCGAAACGATAATTAAAACGCAGCTTATACCTCCACCGTTTCTTTCAAAATGTACGCTATGTGTTCTTCCGAAATATGACGATTTTGCTCGATAAGAGACTTTATCAAATCGATCACAGATCCTCCTTCGCATAACTACATGACAACAGACAAATTGAAAACAGTTCTGTGTTACATATATATAATATGTATATATTAATATGTCAAATTTTTTAGAATAATAAGCGTGGTTTGTACACTTTTGGATAGTTTGTCATAAATTAAACAAAATTAAAAAGAGTTATTGCCTGTCCGGAATATGTATTTAAGTGTGTTATTATGTATTACATATATATATATATATCACGTGTAAACGTTTATTAATGCCCGATAACTGTTCTAATTGTTGTCTTTTCAACGTATCGTCGAATGTAATCTTTCTCTCTGTTAGTCTTTTCGTATGAAGTTCGGATATTTGTAAATTTCTTCCGTTTGTTCAACCGGTCTTTCATCATTATTGAACTGGGCAGCATGTTCGAATTTAACCCGACATTCAAAGTTTCCCACTCGGTTATGATTTTTAGAATATTATTTTCGAATCCTAATATTGACCGACGTCCATAAATTTAACATAATGTAAAGTAAATCGCGGTAGTAAAAAAAAATTGAGCACACTTCAATGCCGACTGTATGGGGGTAAGTCATCTTAATAAAGTTTTTTACTCTCCAAAGTTGACATTGATATAAAGAACTTTTTTTTTTTTTTTTTTTTAATGGGCACAGGATTTTTCACCCAGATTGGTATAAAATTATTAAAATGGATATGTTAAACATTAAGATTGGTTGATGAAATATAATTATAAATAGCTAAATATACATGAAACTTAATTTCAAACGGACGATTATTGTAAAAATTTAATTATAAAGTAAACGACTAATTTCATCTAATATTTGTAAAGACAAACGGAACGTGTATTGTTAGGAAGAAGTTTAAAGGATAAAATCCCGAAATTCAGGTATGTGGAAAAACATCAGATTCGAGGACATTATAGCCAGGATAGCAAGAAAATGTAACTGGACAGGGTATGTAGCAAGACTAACAGAAGAAAAGCGAAAACCTCACAAAGAAGATAATCAGATGACATGATAAAACAGGCAAGTCGTGCACGCACACAAAGGATCCCCGAACAGAGAGTGGTGGAAAATTTGAGATAGGCCTATTCCAAAAAAAAAAAAAAAACGAGAGAAGATATTTAATTTTTAATATGTTTTTTTTTCAACGTGTATTATTATATCGACCAGTATATAAATAAAAGGTTTTTATATATATATATATATATATATATATATATATATATATATATCATATATGTGTATTTACCTCCATGACGAACCACACTTCGTCCGGCTTATAGTAAGCTCCGTAAAATTGAGGTAAATTAACGTGTTCCGGCGTATTCGTTAAAATTTCGTACTCTTCTTCGATGTCTTTCACATAATCCGGAACCAATTTCAGGATTTTAATTGCAACTTTCATCCCGCCTGAGTAAACGTAATAATTAAATTAATAGAAAGTAATAAACATTTAAATAATCTTAATATTATTATCGCGTTGAAGGCAATGGCGAACCACCACACATAACACTATAGTACACTAGAATCGCGACTACAAAGCGTCGATTACAATCAGTTCTCCCGGGTGTGTGTGCGTGTCTATCTGCGCTAATATTATGATCGCTTTTACTTACACTGTACGACAAACTATGTATAGGTAAGTAGTCGCCTGCCTCCGATACGGAGACGTAACTTATAACGATGATGATTTATGTAGTGCTTCTTTGGTAATACATATTTTTAATTTCAAAATTAAATAAAATGGAAATACTTTTATACCGTATCATAATGTATATATATATATTTAATTAAAAAATTAAAAACATAATCTTCTAATATATATATATACACACAGTGATAGGGAATAAAATTATTTTTATTTTACTTAATTTTAAATTTAAATTTTTATTTTATTTAATCGTTTCTCGCAAAAGAAATTAATAATCGCGTCTTAATTTATACCAACCTCCTTCACGATCGACTGCTTGATATACGGTACTGGTAACTCCCGCGCCGATAACATTTCCCAGTATGAAACGATTTTCCGGGTTGGGAAGCTTCTCTAGATCGGTTTTTAATTTATTTGCAACCATATTTAGCGTCGAAATTTAATAATCTAGAATAAAATTATTTACTACCTAGTTAATAAGTTCTTTCAGTCTATTATTATATTACATAAATCGAGCACTTGTATTAGGGAGAACAAATAGAAAGATCAATCACTTATACGGATATGGTAAATATATCAGCGTATCGACAGCAAACAGTTGGCGGATACGCGGAAATTGACGACCTATATAGTATACTGGTGAAAGTTGAACACATTTAATACATCAGATCTGAGATCAAATAGATGATTTCGTAAAAGGAAATAATGCCTAGTATGTCTCGAGTAGATGGAATAATATATTATTAGATAATTGACAAACGTTATAATTAGAAATAACGATAACAAGGTTCCCCAACTTCTTCAGTGATATAGCGTGTCTAATATAAATTTGTTTGAACGTCAAATGAAAAACTCATTTTAAACAAATGAACATGAAGAAAAAACGAGACGAGTCCCCAGAAGGCATTACACATACCGTGTGGAGAATAATGATTAAGACGTCGATTTCAATAACGTCTTTTAGAGGAGTAAAAGGAAATGATAGTGATGATGGACACCTACATGCTTATATGCTACATATACATTTAATTATTTATTTATTTTTATCAATATTATGTGGTTTGTAGCGATTTCTTGTAAACGAAATAAAAACACTAAATTAAATCGCTAAATTCTCTGCAATACTTTTACCGTTAATACATTAGATCATGATGTAATTGTCGCAAAGCTCAGCATTTACTACATATATTTTTTGTATTCTTTATTATATATATATATATATATATATATATATATAAAACTTCATACGTTTCATTTCTGATTTATCTGATAAAGAATTTATATATATGAATGAATAGTTATTTAGCATAACTATTTATTTACATTTTAATGTTTTTATATATATAGCTTTAACGTGTGTGTGTTTTTTTTTACCCCAGTCCGACTAAGCCGGTGGGGCAAGTTTATTTGGTTACTTGTGTACAAAAGGACATCTTGTGTGCTTATTATATTATACAAATTACACACTGTAAACTAGAATGAACTCTTATCAGGTTAACACAAGCGACGAATATTAAAACGTGTAAACGATTATGCGATGGTGATGTTTATACTTAGTCACCATTGCATTTTTAAATTTCTTATATGCGAGAGAATATTTAAAAAAAATTGCAGTACCTAATTTTAGTTATATACAATTATAAATTGACAAACGGTATTTGTAACAGTGTTAGTAATTAGATAAAGATTAAGAACATAGATAAGAGAGTTCAACAAAATAAGTTGGGATGACATTTGTATTACTTAGAGATCGATCACCCGTTTTAAACTCAATTTTTTTTCATTATTAAGTGAAAATATTGTAGCCATGTTGTGTGATTATTTTTTTTTATTACAAGTGAAAAGGTTTTATTAGTTATGGAATTATCTCTAATATCCGTTAGGAAAGGACACTCATAAATGGTATGATGGACTGTATCAGGAGTATTTAGGTTGTAACATTTACAATTTGGCGTATTAGTAACTTTAAATCTGTACAGATATTCACCAAAAAATTACCGCGACCTGTCGGCACCTGTGCGCGTTGAAAAAAGTTATATTTATATTTTTATAGTTAATTTTATCTAAAATAACTGGAAAGAATGAGTGGGTAGTAATTCTTTCAGTGTTGCTCATATCCCAACGTGATTGTCACATGTTGATAATTTTGCCTCTAATCATTTTATTAACTGCTTTAATGGGCAAATTTGCGTCAATATTTGGAATATTAAAGAGATTGGTTTTTCTTCTAGTTCTTTACAAATAATTTCAATTTTATTTAAATTAGTATATTTAGTAATAAATCATGCATAAATCGTCAGCATACGAAACTAATTGGGTATATAAATTTAACGTATTACAGAAGTCCGCTGTTGTTTCAGTAAGGAGTTTTTCAGGTTTTGAGATTAAGATCACATTAGCAGTTTTCCAAATTGAAGGAATTTATTAATAATTAAATGAAAGAAACCGAGTAAATTGATGTTTATTTTTTTGACAATTATATTAGTTATTTTATCGTTGTTAGACGCTTTTCTAGTTTTAAAAGTGTCATAGATTGTAATGGAGAAATTTTTTTTTTTTATAAATGGGCACAGAATTTTTCACCCAGATTGGTATAAAATTATTAAAATGAATATGTTAAACACTAATATTAGTTGATGTAATATAATTATAAATAGCTAAATATACATGAATGCGATTAATAGTAAGTAAGACATATTTATCGGCAATGGTACTTTGAGAGATATAATTTGATTATATAATAAAGATTGTTGTGTAGTAAGAACATTCCAAAAATACATGATCCGCATCTGCTAATTTGTTGTCATCGGAAGGATGAGGGCAAAAAGGATAATTTATAAGATTGCATCGGTATAGGGACGATGGAAGACGATTTTTTCCAAATCGTAATCTACATAAAGTAGTAATGAAACATCGAAGTATGTTATTTGGTACTTTTATATCACTAAACCATGATTTTATGGGTATTAGAGGTTGAATCGATCTGTAATATGGAGCTAGATAAGGATTGGACCAAATATTATTCCAATATTCTTTATGAGCAAATTTAATGAGACACAAAAGATCTGTTAAAGGTGTATAAGGAATAAGCACACCGCTATTCGAAGCGGACTTGGCTTCCGCATCAGCAACAGTATTGCCAAATATACCAGTTTATGCGCAGTGAGGTCAGCATACTCAATCTTGTAGTTGAACAACCTACAGCTATTAATGTTATGAATGTTATTATTATAATAACAATTATTATTATTATTATTGAAGTTAATTTTTTTTAAATCATTAAACTAGGCTCTTCCGAGCGAAGGTCTTTCCCACTCGTTTCCAATTATATTTATGGTGGGTCATTTCATGTGGATTTATTTGTATATATATATATATATATATATATATATATATATATATATATATATAATATGTACGGTACTATAAAGATCATAATTTGCATATATATATACATAGGCGTCGACTTTGGGGGGTGGCAGTCGCCCCTTCAATATTATACCGGGCCATGCCCCCTCAATGGTTATTAATTAAGAACTTTGCCCCTTCAATAACCATAAGTTAGAAATAAAAATATACAAAATGTTGTTGTTATACGAATATTTCAGATAATACATATGTAAGATTTATTGTCTATGCTTGATAATGACGTAATTGTCGAAAAGCTTTGCAATAATTTTTTTTTATAGTGATTTACCTGTGTTATGATTTTGTTTTGTTTATAATTTATAAAATCACTACTCTCCGATATATCAACATATTATGTATATATCTATATCTATATCTATATATCTCTCTCTCTCTATATATATATATATGTATGTATGTATATATATATATATATATATATATATATATATATACATATATGATTTTTATATGTAATAAAACAATTAAAACAATTTTATTAATGAGTTATGTTTATTATGGAACATAAAAAAAAATTATTTTGCCCTCCAAAGTTTTTTCAAGTCGGCGCATCTATATATATATATATATATATATAAATAATTATAAACAAACAAAATAAAACACAATCACTAAAAGTTTTTAATCGCGAAGTGGCTAGTGAAATATGTATATCAAATTTTAAGTTGTCGTTATATAAATATTTCTGGCTTTTCATATAAAAAAAAGATGTAATAATTTTAGTTCGCGCTTGAAAATGACGTAACTGTCGAAAAGCTTCGCGATCAAAAAACTTTTAGTGATTGTGTTTTATTTTGTTTGTTTATAATTAATTAATAAAATCACTACTCTCCAATATATTCAACTTTTTATATATAAATATATATATATATCGCAGGGGTTTAAAAATAACAACTGATCTCTATTAAATGTTCACAATTTATTCTTGTGGTCGTCAGAAGTGTATTTTTGCGATAGATTAGTTTTTTATCTTAATTTAAAAAGTGCAGTCGTTTTTATGGTATTAATAAAAGTTGAATATAGTAACATTTTAGTTTTGAAAGCGAGTTTAATAAACAATATTATAAATGTATGTCATAAGATGTTAACAAATTTTATATTTACGCGTGACAAATTTAATATCGTATATATATTTATGTGTATGCATAAGCGAAAGGTAAATGTATACTCACCCTTAATACAGTACACTCGGTTAGTTATATAAAAATAATTTCCGTAGAATATTACGAAACAAGCTTTCGAACAGACCAAGTGTCAGACTAAAAATACAATCCTTTAATGATTCTCTAGCGGCGTTCGTCAATTTTCAAGAAGCATTAGAAGTACTGGGTGGAAAAGGAAATAGTACACACACACACACACTCGCTTACAGGAAAATACAACGGGGAAAAAAAGGAAGCCGTTTAATAATATTATGAAAGAGCTTTCACGGCAAATATAATCGTATTATTAGCTCGTTTTCTGCAGGTTGCGCGTATAAATAATAATTAATCATATTAATTATGAAGATACCGTATAAGTTGTATTCTGGCGCGAGGTTTCTTTCCATTAATTTTATTTTATTCAGTTAATATTTATAAGTGGAAGAGAGCAACGCGGATGTTTTCATTATGTAGGATGACGTATATAGCGCGGGTGAACTTATTTTTGCGAAATTCTGACATTTGTAAAAGTTCAAAATTATTAGTTAATAATTTTTAATCTCCGCGATATACATACGCAAATTATGATCTTTTTGCTATTAACGTGTATTTCAGTAATCATTTATATCGAATGTTGCAAAAAAATCCAACATTTTGTCGCTTTTTAAGAAGCTGTGGTCTATCATTAGCACGATTGCGCAATTTATTCGTTTCGATTTTAATGTATATCATTTATGAAACTGTCACGCACCCAGTTTAGTGAACTGGTTTTAATTTGTAAATAAACCTTCAGTCTAGTCGGTAACTGTTATCTCGTGAGCTCACAACAATAATCTTCCCCAGTCAGTGGTAAATGATTTATAGGAAGTCTTGCCAAAATTTGGTTACCCGAAGATTTTGTCGTAGGAGACGACAGATTCGTTATTTATGCGATTTATTCGTTTCAACTTTAATGTTTGTTTTATTATGTCTTTTATAGAATTCAACGCCTAAATCTTCACGAATGATATATAACACGGATTATTTTATAATTTTTTACAATTTCAAAGAAATAAAGTTTATTTATAATTATGCAACATATCGAAATTCGAAATGCATTTACAGAAAAATTATATACATTTATAATATAATATAAACAAATATTTTCGAATAAAATTTACACTATCCGTAAAAAGGAAAAGGTATCATTTAACTATCCCCCCCATTCTAACACGTTAATTGCTATTTTTGAAATTACTTGTTAAAATAAAAATTGATTTATTTCATCCTTTCATCCGACGTTTTGATGACATTGTTTTAGTCTGCGGTGTGAAAGTTAACGAAAAAAAAGCCTCGATTCAATTTAAATACAATTTTAAGCTTTCACAGTACAATACATTTAAAATTTTTTTAGTGTAAAGAACAACCAGGGATGGGTAAACTACATTTCTCTTACCTAATCTGAAAGAGTTAGTAGTTGAAAGAATGAAAACCCTATTAATTCGATTTATCATTATATTGGGAATTTCAAGTGCATTTTGTATTATGCTTAATTTATTTTTATAATTATTGCGTTTAATTTTCCAGTTGGACACCTACGGAAGTATAGACATATTAAAAATCTGACTTTTATAAACATTATTGAAAATGACTTTAAATATTTTTTTTAACGGCCAATTAACTACTTCTTGCATTAACTTCTTTTAAAATTATCAAACTATAATTGTCGATATAAGAATGTAGTTTTATTTGATCATTCATCATCTGTATTTCTGTATGAGTTGTTGGATAATATTTTGGTTTTATTTTCCACCATTTCTATTTAACTCTAACAAGATATATTTCTAAGCTCTTCTGGGGAAAAAGGAAATGTCATCTTAAAATATTATATTTGGTTATTTCTTACTATTTATATTCCCTTTCATCCCCGAACCAATTCCTCAGAAATTTTCCGTAATTTGCAATTAATTAAAAATGTAAATTTTCTCGACTATTCCGTCTGTTAATTTACAAATATTCTCCTCAAAATCTATTATTATTGCTGTATTGTTGTTCACTTTTCTCTAAAAGGTAACGCTCAATTTTCTCTAAATTTGACATACCCCTTTCTTGATTTATTTGTCAAAGCTATATCTGCAGATTTAACGACTAGTTTATTTATTTTTATTCATTACATCGTCACTATATGAAACCTCGATGTTAGAAGGTTTAGGAGAATTATGCCGAACATCAGAAACAACATTATGAAAACTTGACTTTTCTACAATAAAATGTTCTTGATTTAGCCACAAATGTATAAATTTTGTTTGCAGCATCAATAATAGAGCCTTTACTTCCATTGTAACACGCTTACTCTTAAAGGATTAGTCAGTTGAGTAACCTGTTTTAGCAGGTCACTCAGATCTTTAATTGATTCCATAATTAACTGGTTACCCAAACATACAGAAATTACACTGAAAGTCCCAGAACCAATAATTAATGCACTATTATCTTATGTGTACACTTGTTAAAGAAAAACTGTTACATAATTTATGTGTCAGAAATTAATGATTATTCTAAATTGCTCTAAGATACAAATTGCTCGATACCACTTTACACGAAAATAACTTACTTCAAAGTTCTTACTAAGTTTTAACTTTTTTTTTTTTTTTTTTTTTATAGTGCCGTGTTTAACTACCGAGGCAATTACGGCACTGGTGATTTAACAGTTAGATGTAGTAACTGAGGTTGAAGGAGGAAAGGAACTGTATAACTGAGGGAATAGTTGAAGAACTGTTGGAGGGGAAAGTAGATAGAGTATGCGGATGGATATTGGGCCGGAAAGGGAGTAGTGTAGGGCAGTACGGTAAAATATGGCAGATAAGAGAGGGGTTCGGGAGTAAACAAAAGGGGCAAAAAGCTGGGTGATTGGTATGTTGGAGAAGATAGTCATGAGAGAGTGATACAAGGAATTTTAACTCAATCTGTAATTTAATTCGTACAAACGACAACATTGTATCACTGAAGAACAATTTCAGCAGGCATTATCAGTTTGATGACGGTGTATAGTAAACCGTCCTTTTGATAACATCTTAATTCCTATCTTACACGAGTCTCTGACAAACTTGGATGTCCCATCCTCATTTAAAGAAGCATTGTGTAACTTATTCACCAAAAGACGGCTTACCTTCTCTCATTCCAATATGAAATCAACAACTCGCACGGTGTACTTAGGTATTCCCCAAGGGTCCGTTCTTAGCCCTATTTTATGTAATATAGTATTGTTTAAACTTCTCAATACACCCCTTCCAGATACAGTGAAAATTTTATCTTTCGCAAACGATATAATAGTTTACGTCATGCACGATAATCTAGATAATGCTATCCATACTCTAAATATATCGCTTAGATCCATAGTCCAAGTTTTGTCTAAATTAGGTCTTACTGTTTCGCACGACAAATGTGCTTCGATAATATTCTCATATAGAACCGTCAATACCGACCCACGCGGACTTATGTATAACAACAATCTCATACCCTTTGTTCATTACCATCAGTACTTGGGATTTATTCTTGATCGCAGGTTAACGTGGAGACTGCATACGGAAAAAGTTTATACCAAGGCTTTTAAAAGAATAAATCTTGTAAAAGCATTGAGTTATACTCCTTGGGGTGGGGACCCTCTCACTTTACTACTTTTGTATAAAAATTTCATACGTTCTATTCTCGACTATGGCAGTTTTATTTTCGGCAATGCTTCTAATCTCTGCCTTTCTAGGCTAGATAAAATTCAAAACGAGTGCTTACGCAGATGTTTAGGAGCACTTCGTGCTACCGCTGTACCTGCTCTCGAGATGGAGGCAAAGGTTCCCCCTTCTGTCAGATAAATTTCTTCTAAAAGCATTCACTCATAATACCCATTTAGTGGCCCATGCAGATCATGTTATCCTAGAGTGTTCCCATCATAGTAATTTTCGCGTTGCATTTTATCAAGCTCTTCACAGCCTTAAAGTTCCGTTTATAATAAATATTGCATTTCTCTTAGCTCTTCAAAATGCTGAGGTATATACGGCCCTATACTCCTATATTTTAGATTCTGGTATCATTATTTAATTTTACACATCCCTACATTACGTCTTACTCTGCCTATTTTATAAGTATCCCTTTCTTATTCATTCCATAATATGCAGACATGGGTAAACTGCATGGAAGCCAAAAAAAAAAAATATGTTTGTTTTTATTTATAGTTTTGCCACCGAGATGATCTGGTCGAACTAGGTGGTCGTAATCAACCGAATTGATCCTAGTATCTACCTAACTGTTAACAGTATGTTACGTGTACTCCGTTGTGAAGTCTTTTTTAGTACTCTAATTATGATTGTAAGTCTTGTTTATTTATAATTTTTTCGATATACGTAATAATTAAAATAATTGTTACGTACATCGGGCGATTTCTTTTTATATTCAAGTAAAGATTGTTTGGAAATAACTTTTGTTCGATCGATAGATGGATCGAAATCTCCAGCAGGGGTAGGTTGCTCGGTAGTTGTTAATGATAACGTAGTTCTTCAAATTGCTCTTCCAGTTACGTTTTCAGTCTTATCAGCAGAACTATACGCCATTAGATCCGCAGTGAATTACGCAGATTCCAACAGAAATAAAAATTTCATTTTATGTACCGACTCGCTTTCAGCATTAAGAACTCTATTAAATAATGAAAATTTACATCCAATAGCCGACGAAATAAAACTCATGTTACAAACTACATCTAAGAACATAATACTTTTGTGGATACACTGCAATATATATGGTAATTCAATAGCCGACGTATCAGCAAGAACAGCCGTTTCGCATCCGCTTCTAAATATCCATGTACCGATAGCTGACTTCAAAGAATACTTAAAGCAGCATTTCGAATCGACATGGAATAGTAACTGGTAGAGAATATCTACGGTGAATAAACTACGATCGATAAAATTATCTTCAAAACAGTAGCACTCGGCACATCGTAGTAGCAGAATGGAAGAGGTAGTATTATGTCGATTATGGTATAGGACACACAAAATTAATACATATTCATCTATTAGAAAAAAGTACGCCGCCAACGTGCCAACAATGTTGTTGTCAGTTGACCGTCGAGCATCTATTGGTAGACTGTCCAATTTACGACAAATACCGAAAACAGTACGGGATCGCATCGCTCGACTTGCAAAGTTTGCTGAGGGATAACATGGATATCATTAATAGAGTTTTCGAATTTTTAAAATATATCAAATTAACGCATTTGTTATAATTATCTTAATACCTTTGTTGTAAACAGTTAATATCTTCGTTATAATTATCTAATACCTTAATTATTTAATATCTTTGTTATAATTATTTTAGTTCCGTGCCTCTAGCTATAATTGCGGTACACGGCACGTAAAAAAAAAAAATTTTGCTTGTCCCAGGTTGCAAATATTTATCATAAATAAAATCGGACGAAGTAAAATGTAGTTTACACACTACGCAAAAATTTGACGATTCAAAATTCTTCCTAGGAATTGCTTTTATCCGCAATAATTTAAGAGCAATATATCTTTCGGAAATTTAAAAACACTTACCGCTCCATTGTTCGAATCTTTTAGAAATGAGTTACAGTTACTATTGAATTCAGGAATGCAGCATTAATTCGTCATTTTTACAAAATTGAAAATGGTTTTTTAGTACAATAATAAAGTATTATAATTTAACGCAAATTTAAATTTCGTTTTAATATTATAAACCGCATATAAACGACAAACAACGAATTAGGATATAAACAAGACAGGATAATTTTTACAAAGAACCGTCAAAACGCGAATTTTATTTTACAATTAATTCGAGCACTAATTGAGGAAATATTAAAAATCAAATCGAAATTTCGAACTAAAACCGTAAATTAAAATTAAAAAAAAAACACAAATATCAACAGGTTAGGGCTTTTCGCCATGTTGCCAATTATCACCACGGCACTGTTCTCCATAAAAAGTAGATGCTATAGAAAATGTTAAGAAAAGTTCTAAATGCTGCAGTAATAGAATTCAACAACTTCAGCGAATATGTAAAAATCACCGTCTCGAATATATCGCATGACGGCTTATATTTTGCATTCATTTACAATCTCCTAACAAACTGCTTGGCTCAATTTTTTTATTATCATTAATTATATCACAATAATTTGGCTTAGGTATACCATTGTTAAACTTGACTTTAGCCTATCTACTACGTCTAGTATAAGCGAAATCGGTTAATATAATTATCTGTTTTTCAAGCATAATATATAGGCATATCGTCAAGTGCATCAAGACTGCATAAAAACAGAAATGGCTTACCGATTGCTACGCTACGTCGGCCAGACTATAAGACATTTCATGTCTTTGCTTCGCGTGTACCGTCGGCATGGAATGCCTCTGGGCACGCACACTCGGGAGATCGTCAAAAAATCCTACCATCACATAGCCTTCCTTTTGGACGATATCAAACGAACCGTGCACGCTAAACTTTTGCTTCACCTATGCATACGGGTCTCGAATCTCGTTGTAATGTAAAGGGGGTTTCATAATTGACATTATTGAAAATTTCTCAAAGTGGCTACATTAAACAGCAAACGTATGAGAGATCAAACCATATTGGCCAGCTAGATCTCCCGATCTCACTCCCTTAGGTTTTTTTCTCTGCAGTTACTTAAAGAATGAAATTTATGAAACCACATCGCAAATATCGAAGAGCTCAAAAAGAAAAAATTCGAATGAAATATCTGAAATTTCTGTTGGGACATTGAGGAAGGTGTCTGCTAATTAATTGAAACGAGTTCGACTCTGCTTGGAAAATGACGGATTTCATTTTCAACATTGAGGCTTGACAAAGTATATTATCTTATTTTTTATGATTTTTTTTATGACTTTCTATTTTTAAAAATTTTTTTTATTTTACTAACGTCATCTGTTACAGTATAAAATGATTATTTTCTTTGGGCATGATGGAAATTTCGCAAATTCGCAAGGAGGTGCCAGGGTGAAAGATATATGGAATGTAAAAATATATGGTAAAAATATTTGCCATAAATAGAGATGTCAATTTCAAGAACACGTATATAAAACGTATAAACATATGTTTATATAAATAACATAAATATAGAAATATTTTCTGTCAACGTGTTATATAATTTCAGTTTTTGTTATAAAATATGCGTGTGTGTTTTACCTTATAAAAATGATATATTTTCAGATTAACTTTTTGCGCCATATGTTAGTTTTATCTTTAAGGAATTATGGGACGATTTAATGAAAGTGAATTATGACATATGTGCAAATAATAAAACGGTATTTTATTTATTGATCGGGGAAAATCCGCCTATATAAATCGAGACGTAGTTATAATATTATCACTAAAAGAATTTGGTTTTATAAAACTATTCCGTATCGTTTTTGCTTAGTGTGAAATATTCTTAATTATGAAGCTGGCAACAATTTCCTTTAGAAGTTTGGTACAGGTGTTTCTTTTGGTAAGTGAGAAGAAAATTATTCACAAGTTGTTGCTATTACTTTATACCCTCGGCGTAGTAATTTTTAATATAGATAAAACTTATTTTTAAAAGTTAGCAATTTTGCGATGTTTCTTTTTTAAAAAATGTTTACTAAAATAGATTTTTAATCGATATCTATAGTTCACACGCGGCGGTAGTTTATTCGTTATCGAAACGATATTAAATCTTTAAAAATCAATCAGATTCTAAATTAAAATGTGTGAATAGAAAAATCGATCGACAGATTACAATTCAAGTTTATTGTGAACTATAAAATTGTACCACATTTTTTAATTACAACAGGAATAACTGAACGTATATTCTTTTTTATTTTCCACTTCATCCAATACTTCCTCATTTCATTTTTCATTTGTAATATCTTTTGTAGCGAGTTTTTAAAAATATATTATTATTGCATTATTATTACAACTATTATCATTATCATCGTTTTTTTTTTTTTTTTAAATAATTAAGGTTACATATATTAAATTTAATATCCATACAATTTAATAAGGAGAACACACAAATGGCTTCCTGAGACATTTATAAAACAGATTCCAGACCGAAGTATTCAGAGATTGTATATAATACCAAACCAAAAAGCAAATAAACGTATGAATCGATTAAAGTAAAACAAAAATATGCTCAATAAAGAAACGATTGAAATATTAAAATAAATACATACTCAGTTTCTATATAACAAAAGCAATGAAAACTCTCTATAATCTAACTTAAAAATTAATTAACATAAACGTGATTAAAAAAGTTAAAATTTATAATCAAAATAGGACAAGGATACAAATTAACATATATAACTAATCTCATACAAATATTAACAATAAAATAAGAAAGAATCACACCACATGTTCTAATAATTTATATATATATATATATATATATATATATATATATATATATATATAATTATAAACGAACAAAATAAAACACAATCACTAAAAGTTTTTTTTAATCGCGAAGCTTTTCGACCGTTACGTCATTTTCAAGCGCGAACTAAAATTATTACATCTTTTTTAATATTATTTTGTTCGTTTATAATTTTATATATATATATATATATATATATATATATATATATATATATATTATTGAAAAAGATGTAATAATTTTAGTTCGCGCTTGAAAATGACGTAACGGTCGAAAAGCTTCGCGATTAAAAAACTTTTAGTGATTGTGTTTTATTTTGTTCGTTTATAATTAATTAATAAAATCACTACTCTCCAATATATTCAACTTTTTATATATATATATAATTAAGTATACTGAGGTAAGGCCATCCTACGCGCTTTATTTCCTTATAAGCTAATTCCTTTAGCTCGTAATAGTGATTAAAATTAGTTACTAAATTTAAATTTTTAATATCCTATTTAATATCTCGATAGTTACATCCGGCTAGCATATGTATAACAGTGTCACTTTGTCCACACTCATAAGATAGATAACTGGATTTGATCTGGAACCGATGTAAACATTCTATAAATTCTCCGCGTGTGTAGACAAAAAATTTATCTACAACTGCATATTTCCGCAAGTAATGGTATAATCTTATATAACAGCTTAGTACCATGCAAATCCCAGCGCTGTTGAAATTCTTTAACCATTTCTTTGAACAAGTATTTCCATGGGAAAGTAGTAAACAGTCCCCAGCGACACGAGGAAAAGAGCTATTAAATGCGGGAAAACAAATAATGCTCGCAATCAAGATCGCCGCTCTAAATATACGGACTAATCAAAGGAATGACAATTTACGACAAGTTAAAGGCAAATTGGAACACTAGACAACTTCACACCGTGAAAACAGGCGAAAAGAAATTCTAATTTATATAATCCTTATTGATCATACGAAATAACACACAGTCCGCTACTCCAGAGTGAACTATAGCCGTCGTGTAGAGACTGTGTTAACCAAAAAATGTCCATCGATCACATTATCACTGAATGTGCACGGTTCACCAATAATCGGGGGAAAGCGTTTAAACAAGTGCCCACGGGAAGAATGACGATAGAAGAAGTGCTTGGCAATGAAGCTACTGTTCAATGTGTTTTTATTTTTTGAAATTTATAAAGGTATTTCAAAAGATATAGCTTTACTTTTCAGTTATATTTAATCATTTAAGTTATAGTACACGCAAATGACCAAGAAGTCAAGCGTGTTTAAATAAATAATATATATATATATATATATATATATACTTATTGTAAGAAGCACGAGTAATATAAATATTATCCACTTTACATTAGTAACGTGTGCGATAACTTTTACGCGTTCATATTATCTGTAATAATATATTTTATACCCTTCCGCGTAATCGTGGTGGGACATGACAGCGTGAAGAACCTGCCGTCTTACAATTCAAGAAGAGATGGAGGTGGCAGAGACCATCTCTACATCATAATCGATATTTTATAAGGCGGCGGTTAGTCGAAGTCTAACAACTTTCGAGTCTTTCGGGGAATCTGACGATGATTCTGATAAGAATGGTTGGAAAGAAGAAAAAAAGATAGGAGGTAGTTTTTCGACCAGAACTAAGTACGATGATACAGCTGGCTAAAGTGTGTGTGACAAAATTAGTGATAACTTTAACCAGAATAAACATTCTGGAGTAGTCTTGATGGACGTGGAAAAAACATTTGACGCAACATAGCTAATTAAATATAATTTTCCTTCACATCTTGTGTTTACTATTAAATCTTACTTAATGAACAGAAAATCTATGTAAAACTGAAAAACTACAATTCTGACATACGATACATTAATGTTAGAGTACATCGAAGGAATATTTTAGGTTCATTCCATTTTATTACACATATAAACGATATGCCGACAATACCGGAAGTAGATATAAATCTTTATACTGACGATATCTTTTAAATGGTATCATTTTGCAGAATAGACACCATAAGCAACAGATTATCAAAAGCAATAGATAAAATATCCAAATTTTTCTATAAATGAAAAATCAAAGTTAATGGTGAGAGAACTGAGTCAATAATTTTTACTAGGCACATGTCTTCGTTAAATGATTTAGTTCGAATTAAAAACGTTCATCTCGTTTAAAGTATTTAGGTGTCATCGTGGATAGACTACTTTCGTTTACCAAACATATTAATGATTGTGTAAATAGAACAATACGAAAAATGGGTTGCCTGTAAAAAAATTCGCACTTTCTGTGCAAAACAAATTTTTAATATAAAAAAAAGTAATTTTACCGAAATTACTAAAATTACATTGTGCTTGCCCAGTCTAGTCTTATACTAGCAGAAGTAATATAAAACAGGTGCAAAGACTGCAAAACAATTGGCTTCAAATAATATTGAACAAAACTCTTCGATTTACTTCAATTAAATCTTTACGGATATGTTAAAATTCCCTTATGTACAAAAAATGATTAAAGGTATAACGGAATTTTTTGTTTGAAATATTCGGATATACCAATAGAAAATTCTACCGTTGATTACGATTACCAATCTGTAGGACACCGGTTTAAAATATATACGTGTACTTTTCCAGTAAGCCGGCTATAAACCCTAGTTCTAATGTTAATAAATAAATTAACATTTTAATCAGAAAAGTGTGTATACACTCTATTATTTTTAAGGGAGCAGATTTTTTGTATTTGAAATTTTTCCTGCAATATTACATATAAGGTCTTTCTTTATAGATATTATTAATTTTGATTATATTTTTACCAATGTGTTTTCTGGAGAGAATGGCTATAACATTCGTTATGGAAATATTTGTATTTTTTGTATAACGTAGAATTAATTGCATAAAAATAAACAAATTTTTAATTTCAAAGATTCAATTTAAATGTTTTCGAGTTACCGGATTATATAATGCACTTTCACCGGTATTAGATATAACACTCTACGTGTTTTTTTATAATAAAATCAATAGGCAATTGTTTTTGCAACAACTAATTCCTGAATTTTATGAATTTTACGATAATAATATACTAACGATAACTCGTAACTAATTTACTATAAACAATTTTTGATACCATTCGATCAGCAAAAATTGTACTGCAATGCATTTCGATATGTATAATTATTGTTTTTAACATTATATACTTCATTGAATAAGTGTATTTAATTTGGGACAGCCGATCAATATGCTTCATATGTTCATAAAACAGCAGTTTATTATCAATAATAACTCCTAAATATTTCATACTATTACTGAACTTGGGAATAACATTGCATTATCTGATAATAATATTAGGCAGCTTTAATTTACGAGTGAACAATACGCAGTTTGTTTTATCCGAATTAATTGTCAATTTTAGTTCTTTCAATTATAAATACAGAGTATATATAGGTACATAAAAATTTGTAAAATTTATTACCGACACACACACCACACACACACATATATATATATATAATATTGATGGGCACGTCCGGTTACGGATCATTATATATATACATATATTCGCACGCATATGCTGTTACAGCGTATACTGTAGAATATATTTTTTTAAAGACTTCCCACTTGCGTAGTCCGTTAGATAAGCAATTTTACTTAATCGGTAGTCCCTAGTTTCAACTAGTTCAACCGCTTCGAAAAGTGTAGAATATCGGACAATTCTTGATTAGGATGCTGTTCGGAAATCTGCGCTTGGGGTATACGCCGGTGATTAATTCCATTTTTTTTCATTTATTTCTTTGGCATCTCGTTTTTTTGTTACATGGAACTGTAGTTTTCTTGTTGTTTATTATTATGTTATACACGTTGCATATTTGGTTCATGCGATTTAGGTATGATTTAAATTCAAATTACACACACACACACACATATATATATATATTATATATGTACATGACGAAAATTATGCATGTATTTATGTCTATGTATCTGTACGTATAAAAATTTCAAATTACAAGTTGCACCTACTAAAACTGCGTTAAAATTAAAATTTCTACGGTCAAAATGTTTATTTTAGTGACATAGTTGAAATATATATATATATATATATATATACATATAATGAGCTCAATTTTGCTTGTATTCTTTTTCAGTTCATGATTGCACCCTGTATACTATCCGGCAGTGTTGATATTAACAAAGCAAAGTGTCGTGATCCATATGAACGTTCATGTTAATACGGAAGTGCCGATTTTATCGGAAGATGGTCAAATTTATTCGATATCAATGGATTAATGTTTTTTAATATTATTTTTATTTGGCTTTCACACTGTGGTCTACTCGTCCAACAAATATGTTACGATAACATGTCGAAATTAATTCGGGGTTTAATATTATTATATTAAAAATTATTATTATTAAATAAAGGCAATTAGATTTCCACATTTGTCGATTTATTGTTTGGATCTTTTTTTTTTAATGATTTTTCTTTAATTTTTCTTGTCGATATATTTTATAGGTTGAATTTTTCACTATTTATTATATCGTTCGTCTATATTTTTAAAGACTAAACGTTTTCTTTACAAAATCATTTCTGCGCGATATATATCACGAGTAAAATACAATTCCCTTATTAGCGGGCAATAACTGAACGAAATTTGGAATGCGAATATCGTGCGAGTTATAGGAACGTTTAAATAATTACAAAAGAACATTTTGATATGATTATATAAATAAGAGAAATTGAAACGAATTAAATTGACGGCGGCGAGTTTCTCCTGCATAATTAAAACGTAATGTAACGATGATACTCGTTAGTAGAAGCGAATTTCTTATTCCACACCGTTTTGCAACTTTCGTTTAATAATCGCGAAACATTTTCGAATAATATGCAGCTTACTTCTACGACAGTTTCTCAAAAATAATTACCGCTTATAATGTATTTATAACTTGCTACTATTTAGCTCCGAGCAATGGACATAAATGATCTTCGATCTTACCCAATACCTTGAAATAGCATCAGCTTAGACGAGCAAACTACCTTCTATATACATACGTACAGTAGTTTACGAGACTTTTTTTGGGATATACAAACGTATTAAAACGTCTCGGATTAAGAAAATCGGCGTACAAAATTTCGAATATTATTATTGCGTTCGATTTGGATGTCGTTACCGCATGTGGGGTGGGGGGATAACAACGGATTGGTCGCGTGATAAACTGCTAGGGAAATAATAATAACGCTAATCGATGATAATAATCATAATGTTAATAGCGTTAGCAATGGAAATAATAATAGTATTCCTATTTTTAAAAAAAATGAAAAAAAACACCCAAGTGCCTTTTTTTTACAGTCTGTTCAATAATTTAACATTCAGTAATACTGAAAAGTAATTATATTAATTATATATATTTCAATCTTTCTCAATAGAATATTCCTGTGTTCTTCTATACATATTATTATTTGCTGAATTCATAAGGTTCGGTTCTTTGCAACAGTCTTAATTCATCCTGCTGCATTGAAAGCTGCTTCGCCTCTGAATTTATATGATTTTGCAGTATTAATTCACGCTTTCTTGTTAGTTACTCTATCAATGATGTGACTAAAAGATAATCACCATATTTAAGTTACAGAAATGACTATCAAGTCGTTTTAGCATTTTGAAAAATGATGACGAATTTCTGTTACTACAATACCAGAATGAAAGTAATAACGAGGTGTACAGTAATCGAAATATTAACTAGAAAGAAAAATGAACAATCTCAAAATATGTATATAGGATCTAGTCTCGCCAGTAAAAAAGAGAGAAGACATTTGTATAGGAACAATTAACAGGGTCTAGAGATAACAAACAGCAATATAATTCAGACTAATAATAATAGGGAAATCTAGAAGAGAAGATAATAATCCTTTCTCACTTCCTACTCAACGATCTCTGAGAGAAACACAATAATATAAAGAAACAAGCGTCTTCAAATACATATCAAGAAGTTATAGATAATATTAATGTACACGGTAATAGAATGTGCCGGACACTTAAATACCAGGATTTAATTTGTCAGTTTGACCATGCTTCCATTGTGGCTGTAGAATTAAATTACTAAAATACAGATAGTATCATAGATTCGTGAATAACAATTACAAAGTTAAAAGCTGAAGTCACGACAAGAATACTAGTACTCGGAGAGATAATATTCTATACATATAAAACTTCTTCCACATGAAGGTAAACAATACGTTATAAACTTACTTAAGTCGTTCTTAAATGAAGAATATTATCCTACACCATGGAAACAACAGAACTGTTTTATCGTGTTTTCGAAAACGTCCGAAAATATATTAAAAGATTATAATAATGGCTTTTCGAAAATAATAAATTACCAAAATATAGTATGGCTTTCGTAAGGAATCATATCCTCGGTAACACCACCTTTACTCTGGATGTAATATCTGCAATAAAAAAATAAATTGTAATATACTTTCAATGTTTATCAACATACAATCTGCTTATGATAGTATTAATTTATGTATTTTAACAGAGAATTATAGATATGTTAACAATAAAGAGATTTCAGAACATATTAAAAAGCTTTCAAAGAACTATATGATTAAATCCTACGAA
This sequence comes from Coronaproctus castanopsis, assembly GCA_032883995.1. Lineage (NCBI taxonomy): Eukaryota > Metazoa > Arthropoda > Insecta > Hemiptera > Monophlebidae > Coronaproctus > Coronaproctus castanopsis. The sequence goes on from CM065053.1 coordinate 132,465,405, forward strand.
ACTACTAGCTATTTGACAAGCATTGTCATTGCAGGAATGAAACTATTATGTTTAAGAGAAACATATTAACAATTTTTTCATAAAAAATAATATATATTTACATCACGAATTCAGTAATGTAAAATATCGACAACCTTATTTCATTCATGAATAAAAACTTTCAAAACAGTTTGTACATGTATTAGATAAGCATTATAGAAATAAATTTCAATCACATTCGGGGGCGTAGCCAGACTTGGTTGAAAAGGGCGGTTCAAACAAAATTAAATTATAAACCCAAGTTAAATTGAACTTTAAGTAAATAACCAAAACTCAAGTTAAACCACAAGCCGTAAGCAATCCGACTCACCAGAGTTATTTTTATACTTATTAGACGTCGAATATGTAATTCTATTAAAAGCAATAGACGGCAGAAATATTTAACGTCGTTGGAACAAACTAATAGTATGTTATTAAGGACAAAGGGAGATGGTTAAAAAGTACAATAAATTCCGTGAAAAAATAAACGATAAATAATGATTTTATATTTTTTGAAGGAATAATTAATACTTAATTAAATTTAAAATTTAAAATCTATTCTTCGCGTTTTTCTACACAATTCTCCTAGTACCTCCTATAGTATAAAACTATTTATTTACTTCATAAAGAACGAAATTTAAATAAAATAAATGAAAATAAAAAAAAGCAAAATAGATTTAACAAATGCAAAACTGCATTTAACGAGTGTATATTTTCTTATTATCAGATTCCACTGATCACATTGAAATGAATATAATGGTATAGTTAAATTTTTTTTTGTAGATATTGAAAACAGATTCAGTAATACATCATTTGCACCTAATATTTTAACGTACGATTTATTACATGTCACGACTTATGCATGATTTATACAAGTATAACATCACACACTCCGACACTCCGGTTTTAATCACTGTAATACCGGTTTTAGAGATAATAGAGCAGATTAATTAACTGTTTAAAATTTTTAATACTTTCACCATTGCAGAAATACATGATCATAGAATAAATGTGCACCTAGCATAACATGTCTGGAAATAAAAAAATAAATTGTACATACTTTCAATGTTTATCGACATAAAATCTGCGTACGATGGTGTTAATTTATGTATTTTAATAAAGAAATTAAAGGAGTTTGGCGTTACAACTAAAATAACTCGATGTATTAATTCAATCTTATTTCGATAGACATTTTACGATTGTATGTCCATACTAAAACAGACTTACTACAAGGCGGCATACTAAGTCCTTTGTTATTTGTAATATACATTCAGGGATTAGAGAAAATACAAAGCAAATTCATCAAATTCGTTTAATATGTTGACGATTCTGAAACAAACTTAAGTACAGTTATCAAAAAAGCAACATGAAAATTACTAAGTACATCGAGTGAACTATTATTAAAGATAAATGTTGAAAACCAACGCGTACTATTTACCAGAAAAAGAAATACTACTTCTCCATTAATTAGAATAGATTATAAATCGATAGAATTTAAACTACCGTGTAAACATTTAGGAGTCGTATTTGATTCCAAAATGATATAATTGGGTGAAATAAGACCTATATTGATAAAATGTGAGAGGAGACTTAATCATCTCCGGTCCATTCAGTTGGGTGCACATCTTGGACGTGATATGTAAAGCTTTAATAAGATCCCATAAAGCTATGTAGCCCTATTTATCAACCTAAATTAAAACAGTATTCAAAAATTACAAACAATACAAAAAATAAAACCGTGAGAACATATATAGAAGCTACAATATTCACTCGTCGTCAGTGTATGTTAATAGGTACATTCAATCAAACTATACCATTGAAAATACAATATGTAGCGGGCAAATTTGCCTTGAAAATTAAAGAAATATATCGTATAATTATAAAACAAATTAAAACATTTAATAATTAAATGAATAATAAATACTGGATACATAAAAACATTCCTGCTTTATTGAGTAGCTTCCATAATTACTTACAATTTAAAAAAAAATTATAGGATTTTGTCGACAGAAATGCACTATGTAATATAGTTGGGGGGATTCAATGTGAACAAGAGTACTATGAACTTAATAAAACAAACGCAACATCGACAGTCAAGTTCCAATAAGAAATATCGGAGGCATTTGGAATTAAAACACAAGTGAGACAGAATGATTGCCTATCGACTATCCTTTTTATTAGAGAAAGTTACGCCATATTGAAAGACAGTGTTGAAATATTCTAGAATTTTGATACGTTAATCCGTTATATTTATTCCAAATTATTCGATAATGCTCTAAATTAATCGATATAACTTCGAACTGTTTTGTACTGTTTTATTTATTTTTTCGTAGATTAATTTTCTATTAATATATTCTGCTAATATCGTTTTTGATAAAAAAAAAAGTCTGTGCCTCGGGGTGCAGAGGGTGAAACTAAAGACGTTAATAACAAACTCACGATTTTGTAAAAATTTCACGAAGAAAATGAACGCACTACAGTCCATTATACTTAACTTGACGTGGCGATGACTGAAATGTTATTCGTTCACAAATCTACGTCTCACATATTATGTGCAGCGAATATTTGAACGACATAACTGATATCTATGCGCGCATTCGCAATACGAACACGCAAAAAATAGTTCATAATTTCTGTCCGTTTTTGTACGTATGTATGTAAACTGAATATACACGTATAGAAGTACAACATGCGGGAAACAGTGGAGGAGCCCGACTACACCGAGGTAGTAGGCCTGTCTATGTGTGCCTATGTGTGTAAGCCTTTGGCTCGCTCGTTTTACTGGTTAACTCCCCATATACAACGCACCAATATCGCTTTCACTTCAAAAATATATTGATACGTTTACTTATTTATAAATCTGCATGAAAAATTCCTGCTATTACTATTGATTCCGTGTAGCTAGTTGTTTTATATAGTATGATTATTTTAATTGCTATTATTCTCTGAAAAGATAGTATTAATGTTATAAATCTTTTGATTTCTAAAATTTCGTAGTAAACGCTAATGTTATAGATTAAATGCGGAATTATTATCGATTTATACGAAATTAGTCATTTGTTATAATTTAATCCAATTAATTCCGTACTGTTTTTAGATTAAAATGATCGGCAAATATTTCGACCACTATAATTACAATTATGGCGCGCATTATATTTCAGATTAGATTATTCAGTAATATAGGAATTTAAAACCAAAACTCTAGTTTCTGTACGCATTTCGAACGACTATGATTTCATCTACCGTTAATTAATCCGATATAAATAAATTTAGTCTCGCGTATAAGTTTATGACGGTTAGTGAATAGTGTAATCTTCGAAAGTGCGACGAAGATATAATATGCATTTGTAGTCTGTGGGTCGTTTTTGACGGTCATTGTACCGGTTAAAATATTAAAATATAGTTCGATTAATTAAATTATTTTAAAATTAAATTATTACTTACCAAACACCAGATTAAAAATGCGCCTATAATAGACGCGAAATTCATTTTTCTTTTTTTATTTTAAGTAAATTATCCAAGTGCTGCGAGGCACAAGTTATTGTAACTAGAGCCACCTTTTCTAATACATAATCCCTCGACCGTCATATGGTGCCAGTCACTCCAGCGAAGAAACGAAACAACAACCACGTGAGTTCCGTAGATCCACATTGTGAAGGGTGGTAATTTCGTATTCAGCGGACCTGTCGCTGATTAGGAAAGCTAAGCCGGAACTCGCGACTACATTGCTGGTAACAAATGAAGGAAGGTTCACTTGCCGAAGGTGTTCTTACGAATAAATACCGTTAAGCTTTCTACTGTATTAATAACAGCAGACTAAGCTCCTAACATATATGCTTCACAGTCGGATTGGTGTATACCAATCTACAGCGAGCAGGCGAGTATCCGGCCCCTTAACACCGGATCGTTTCGGCTGAGGGAGTAAAACAGAAAAACCAATGGAAAGCAACGAAAAACCACCACTGTATAGATTCCGGGCTAACATGGTACGTCAAGATAACTATGAAAATACGCTGTACTCGTTTGAACCAAAATTGTTTGCATAGCTGAGTTGGTTAGGGACTTTTTTTTCTTTTCGTATCATAAGAGATTAAATTAAAAGTCATCTCCCGCGATAAAAACGTGAATAAATTATGTTCTAAAATCTGCTCCTAGTGTATATTATCAAATTAAAATCGCATCTACAATATTATAAACTACCTGTTATATACAAGAGATTTGTCTATTGATAACAAAACAACAACAACCACATTTGCAGATGATTAATCTTAGCTGTAAGTGATGGTCAATCTGATGCTACAAATAAATTGCAACACAGGCTCGATCGGATTAAAAAATGGACTATAGATTGGAAGATTAAACTAAATCAGCAGAAGTCTGTCCGTGTCTTATTTACGTTACGGCATGCTGTTAATATGTACCAATTGTACTTAGGAAACCAAGTCATTCCACAGGCTAACTCAGTAAAGTACCTAGGCATGTATTTGGATTCACGATTGACCTGAAAAGTTCATGTTAAAATGAAGGCTCAGCAGATCACGAATAAAACACGTCAATTATATTGGTTAATAATCGGAGTTAGATGTTTCCTGAAAGTTTCTGCTATACAAGCAAATTATTAAACCTATTTGGACTTATGGCCTTTCTCTGTGGGGCTGTACAGCCAAGTCGAATCGGGATATAATACAACGTCGTCAAAACATCATCTTACCGGCGATAGTTGATGCTTATCGTTACTCACCTAACGATGACATTCATTCTGATCTTAATATGATGTTCATTAATGATGTTATTAGGCAATTCGCTGAATTGCACAAGCAACGGATGGATAGTCACGTCAATGCGGAAGCAAGACAACTGCTTCACATTAAACATTGAATTAGACGACTTGTTCGTCGCCATCCCATAGATTTAGTTTTGTAATATGTAAATTTATGTATAATGGATGCGTAGCCAATGGGATACGAACTCTACACTCGTTTTGTACTTAGTGGTTAAGTTAACTATGAAGTAATCATTAAGTTAAAGATGATAATTATTTAGCCAAATGGCTAAGATTGTATCTTAGTAATACTCTAAAGGGTTGTATTAAAAAAAAAAATAATAATATGTTAAAACCGCGAGGCGATTATTTTTGTGGTATCATTCAAACAATATACACCTAACAGTTGCTAGCCTCCGGTTACGCTACAAGTGCAGAAAATCAGTGAGACGATGTTAACCGAGAATTAAAATTAAAAGAAATCCAATTAGACGTGGTATTCGTAATACAAGTGGTACATTTTGAACCGAATGAAGACGTTAATTAACAGAACGTTAGATACTGAAATGACGTTAATTAACAGAACTACTGGCCGTAGATTGCGGTATAGATGCGAGTTGAGGAATATGGAGGATCAGTTAAGGACGATAACGCAAACATCGTTGAACAAGTTTACGCGGCCTATACTTGCGAGATGAAAGAAGTTTTACAGACTTGGTTTCTGAAATACGGGAATGTAGAGTGTGCCCACTCGATTTTTCCGTGTACGACTTTGTTTGAGAAAGTATTAAAAATCGAAATAAATCTCGAAACCTAGAACAGTTAAAAATGTGGATCGTCATATCGAAGATATTCAGAAGATCATGTTGGGTAAATTTTATGTAATTTTTCTTTTTTAACACTTTGTAAATGTATCGAAAATGAAGCTCGTCATTTAAGCGAAACTGCTAAAAACAAAACGAATTTCTTCCTCCTTTCAACGTAACCCGTAACGGTTGACCCAACTTGATTAAACAATCTTTTGGAATACGATACGTATCACTGCCCCACCTCGTATTCGTGATCTCTTATCACGATGGTGTTTATCACTCTATTTTATTATTATTAATTAATATAATTAATTTTTTAAAACGTTTACTTAATTATAAAATGTAACATTTATAAGCCAACGCTTGTATTCGATATAGCAGTGGCGGCTCGTTAAAAAATCTATGGGTTGCAATTACACCTCCCCCTCCGCCAAATATACACACACAAAATTTGTTTTGTTTTACAAAACATGGGAAAGTAACATTAATAACGTCAAAGTCGACGAAGTGTAATGCAAATACAAGAACCATTTAAAACCGTAATCAGAAAAACTAAAACTTATTAAGTTAGATTATCGATCGCAAGATAAGAAAATTGTAACATTAAATCGAAATAGATTAAAAATATATTTCTGCATGAATAAGTACAAAATGTATACAATCAGAAACGTATAAAAATTTTTAAAATACTAAAATGAAACAATTCGATAAACTCTATGTATAATAGTCGAATTTTTTCAATTTACACAAAATCCTCTTAAAATAAAATGATCACTTACCAAATAATAACGCTTCAGTAACGAAAAAATTTTACCTATATTAACATCGGTCGGTAATAATAGGAACAACATAAACTTGAGAAAGAGGCAATGAAATGATTCACACATGGAAATGTACACAGCAAAAGAAAGAAATGCTGATAGAAATTCGAAGAAGGAAAACTAATCGTGGAAAGAGACGAAATATAAGTCGTAGACACCTTCGTTCGTTATCCGGTAGTATGTGTACGCAACCGCACCCGCCTGTTACGAACAACACGACGAAAGAAATCTATTCTTCTGCGTCAAGTGTGTGTACTTCAAGGACTTTGGTTGTAAAACGACTGCAACCAACATTCGCCCATAAAGTCCCATGTAAACTCTACATACATAGTAGCATTAGGCACTAAATCTTCCTATGTATACAGCTTTCCAATGCGTTCTTCAGGTTGTATCGAGCGTGCAACCACCAAAACTAGGCGTTTCAAAGCATTTTTAAAGAAATTTTTAACTTTTTATGATATATTCTTGAAAAATATATAATTAAAATTTGCTCATTTCGTTTAATCTCTATAAAACAATTAGTACTTATAACTATTTTATTATATCATCAATTTTTATGCTATTCTCGATATTTGTGGTGGTTGTGCAACCATGCAACCTTTATGTACGAACCGCCACTGCGATATAGTAAGACTATTAATTGCCACTTTCTATTATTCTTCTTTAGCGTTTTCTAGATGTTGTCTAGTTATTGACACGTTATTCTCCACTTCCTACGGTCCTTAACACCCCTATCCTAGCATCGACATCCACCATATCATTGTCGAGGAATTCTATCCATCGTCTACTTTGACCTTCTTTTTGATATTTTTTCTCGAAAACATTTTCACCCCGTAATTTCAGATTTTTTTTTGGCCCGGTATTAACCATTTACCCAGTTTTAAGACGTATAGGTGCAGCTCTGTTATCTGATGTCCTAATGTTTAATCTAGTCAACGAGTGTGTAGCCGAGCGACTAGCGTAACAGTTTTTTTCTCCGTCACGCGAATTTTCCTCAGGAATATTTAAAGTAAAAATAAAATTATTTACTATGCTGCGCTCTAACGTTTTTTTAAATAACTAATAGTTTTTATCTACGTTAATAGATAGCGTTGAGTATTAAATAAATTTCGAAAATTATCAATAGTTTTAACTATCGGATAAATACCGTATGGTTTGATTAATAAAAATTGATTGATTTGGTCTTAATCGAAGAAGCAGTCAGTAGTTTTTCGGGCAGTCTGGAATTTAAAAGATGAGTTTTAAACGAGTATGCACATCCGTGGTGTGTAAATTAGAAAAACAAAAAGCTAACGAATTTTATTTAATAATAATAATGAAAACGTGACGTTACATTGTACTAATAAACGCTAGTCGGGTAAATGTCGAAAATATTCTGGTTGAACAATATCCACGTTACACTCCCATTGAATACGCCCACGATTTCAGTTCTTTCACGTTTATTACCGAATTTTAATTAAAAACGTATTTATTGCCCTTTAATACGGATATTTCTCGATTTGTTAAACTTTGCTTTCGTTAACCTGATTTTAAATTTTAACCTTACGTTATAATGATAACGAAATTTGAACGTGGTAATTTTTACAGTTATTCGTATTATTTAACTTTAAAAAATGTTCCGCGTTGGATTCGTCAAATACCTAACCTAAGCCTTTGAAAGTCGCAGTGTGCTCTTCTGTAGTACGGTACATGGACTTCTTTTAACGACAAAATTATCTATTTTAAAATAAGCGACATTTTATTCTGTCATTACTTGAAATATTTAAATAACAAAAATTAAACACGAACTAGATATTAATTTTTAATTTTTGATTATTTTTCTTCAATTTTTTCATGTGTCTAAATTTATAATGTGCCATTGAAATGGTTAATTATGATGCATAGTTTTAATTGTATTTGTAATCTAAAATGTTCTAGCTCTCTTAACGTGCGGGAAATTTATTCGTTTTGATTATTCCTTCCTTGTCATATTTCGCATGAAACTATCGAAACTATTAGGCCAGCAAAAATTTTTATTTATACAGGTCTTATAAGATTAGACGAGAAAATAAGTTGTAGGATTTGTACGAACGATTGTGGTTTTATTAAGAAAGGAAGGGAAATATTGTACGTACGTGTTGATCCGGTACCAACATGAGAAAAGAGATAAAGGATCTTTTCGTTTCATTATTAGATAAATAAAAGTGTAATTATTTGAAGAATGTGGAATGTAGTGATTTTTGTATGAAAATAAACAACGGAAAAGAAGTTAAAATCACTAAACGTTTTTTCTTTAAGAAAAATCACGAAGCTTTTCGGCTGTTAGGTCATCATCGAGTGAATAAAAATATAAAATGAAAAAATATTAATTTAAAATTACAATTTACAAAAAATTAGAAAAATGAATAAAAGTATTAAATAAAACAACCGAACAGATATTTTTTATTGTATTTTTAATTTAAAATTTTCTAGCTCTATTAACATGCAGGAAATTTGTTTTGATTATCCCTTCGTTGTCATATTCCGCGCATGAAACTATCGAAATTATTAGGCCGGCAAATATTTTTAGTTATATATTTGTAGGTTTGTACGAAGGTGATTGTCAGATTTTTTTATTTAATACTGTTCTTTATTTTGCTGATTTTGTTTGTAAATTGTAATCTTAAATTAATATTTTCCTATTTTCCATTTTTATTTTTTAAATATTCGCTTGATAATGGCGTAACAGCCGAAAAGATTTGTGATTTTTCATTAAAAAAAAACTTTTAGTGATTCTAACTGCTTTATTGTTTTTCACTTTAAAAGTGTAATTAGATGGCTTAAAGGTTAACTTTTATTGCGAACATACAGAAATCTGACGAAACTATTATCTTAAATTTGGTACATGTTTTAGACAAGTGATTAAGAAACACAATGTGCTATTCACGTATTTATATACTGCTGTGTAACGGGTTGCGATTGAAAATAAGCATGCAGCGGTACTTTAACTAGACGGGGATTTTATAACAACCGGTAACGGGATATTTAAAAAAAGAAAAAATGTCTACTAATAATTTAAATATCAAAGATTCTAAAAAATCCTGATCCGTCAAGCAATGCGTCCTCCTCAATGCAAGTAAAACCTCGCCTCGTTTTTAGAATACCTTCGTAATTGTAGAATACTAACGATGCGTGTAGCTGAGTAATTTGTGTTACATGCATTAACGCTGCACTAAAAATTGCTAATTTAATTCGATACGTCATCTTCGGATTAATAGTAAAGTAAAAATGAATACGATACAAAACTTATTCAGTAATGTATTATTAGGTTTGAATTTCTATATTTTATATGCATATATAATTTGAACAGTATTGTACGTAGTGATTTTAAAAAATAAATAACAAAAAGTTATCACTAATTTGTTATATATAAAAAACCGCACAAAGTCATTAAGCCATTATCGAGTGGACATAAAAAAATAAATATAAAAATATATATAATTTATAGAAATTATAAAAGGAAAAACAGAAAATAAAATAATATGTAAGAAAATACTAATTTGATGTGTTTAAATTTTTCATAAATTGTATATATTTTTTTATGTCAACTTGATAATGGCTTAATAAAGCCTTGTGGGTTTTTATGTATAATGATTTTAACTACATTTTTTTTTAAATATATATATATATTTATGTGTTATATATTTATATGCACGTGTTCATTTTCTACCGAACTTATATACATAATGTGTATATATATATATATATATATATATATATATATATATATATATATATATATATATATATATACATATATAACCGAAATACAAATCAAGCATTCTCAATTCACAAATCGGTGCTAATTTAATTATTGTTTTTGTGACTTTTTCTGTTCGGGGCGATAACTTCGATTTATCCTGATAAAACTACAAAAGTTTATACGATTCATTTTTTCCAATTATCATTATTTGCAGTTGTTAAGTCGTTCACCATATTTCGACTGTTTATATGAAAATTCGTATAAGTTAGAACATATTTGTTTTCTTTCGAATGCATAGTGTTATAAATTAATAATCGATAATAATATAAAAGTGTTCGTTACACGTATATTTCATTAAAAAAAATAATAATAATAATTTTCTAAATATACATATATGTATATATATAGTTATAGTATATATGTATGCATATGCACATATATATATATATATTACGTGAAAAATCATTCTCTCCATAACCAGAGAGAACATAGTTTTTGTTTTTTCAAAAGTAGTTCTATTTACAAACGGTTATCCATTGGTCGATCGTACAATTCTGACAGACGACGTAACAGCACCATTCGAAACGACAATTGCATCTGTCGAATTTCTTACGTTTAACGATGTTATAACCGCGACCGCAGCATAACGATGAACAATTGTCGATACCGCGACTAGTACGATTACATAGACGTCCGACCGTACCGGCTACGTCTAAATTAACGTCCGGTTCGCAAAAACTGGGCGATTTTTGATAATATAACAATTGCGACGTGAAATCGCTTTTTTTACTCGGAGACCTACGTTTGGTCGATGTTCGTTTACGTTTTTTCCGACGAAATTTTTTATCGTCATTATCATCCTCACCGCCGTTATCGTTATCGGCTAAATTATCGTTATAATCGTAATTAGGATGATAATGATTACGATAACGATTACGACGACGATCATCGTTGTTATATCGAGAACGTCTACGTCTACCGTTGGGATTAACATCTGCTAAAACAGGCGAACCGTTTCCTAAATTCGATTGATCGACCATAACGGCGTTACGAAAACGTTCTTTTAACGTATCGCCGACCATACGGAAATCCGGCGTCGATCGCCAACACGTTTTCAATTGACAACTACCGGACATGCCGTGACATTTGCATCGGACCTGCATTTCAGCCGATACCGCCTATAACATAAATAAAACAGATAAATAACCATACATACATACATATATTTATAATATATATATAGTATATATATATATGTATGTATTTTATTATTATAAATTCTTAATTATTACAGGCCAAGAGGCCACAATTGATGGACACCAAATCGCCGATGGAAACTACATATTTTTCAGTTGCAGTTATTATAGAATGTACCAATCGTAAGTGAATTCCTCTCCGAACTAATCTCAGATACTTGCTTAGCTGAAATTTGTTGAACATCATCGATTCGCTTAACTTTCGGTCGCTAATAACGTTAAGGATATTTTTTACGCAAAATCCGAAACGTTGGTCGATCTATTTACTATTGCGAATGTGTCTAGAATCGATCAATGAAGTTATAATATCTTCCTTTCTTCTTCCATTGTGGATGTAGGGCAAGAAATTATCTACAGAGAAAAATTGACTGACACAGGTTTTGTATTAAACATACGTTTTTAACAGATACATAATTTTATCCAAAAATTTTGAAAACCGTAAGTTTCCGCAAATTGTATTTTCATATGTGCATACGATTATATATATATATATATATATATATATATATATATATATATATATATATATAAATATATATATAAATATATATACATATCACGATATCACTATATGCCTATATCGAACCACTGCTGGGTGTAGGCACACCCGAAACTTTGGCTCGGATCCGATTGATTCCTGCCCATTTATAAACATCATCTCACCACCTAGCCATAGGTATCCCTTGCGGAAGACGAATGCCAATTGGCCACCACTGTAATATCCGCTTAGTTCATCTTCTTGTCTTGTTAAATATCCGGCCCATTTCCATTTTAGCCTACTGCGTCTACCAATTTCGTCTTTTCCCTAATCCATGTAACCGTTTTACGATCTTTGAGCTTGATTCCAAGAATAATCATCTCGTGAGCCGTTTACGTTTTCCTAATTCTTCTAGCTCTGTCCCTTAGTAAGGCTCCATGTTTCAGCTCCATATGTGTCAAGACGGGCAACACAAGATTATACAACTTACTTTTAAGGCTATTCGATATTTCCGTATTTCTAAAAAAAAGTTTCCGAAGTTTCCAAAATGCCAGCTAGGCGATCGATATATATTATTCTAATCCGTAGTAATTTCCTGTCTCAGTTCAATGTTTTCGTCGTTTACAGTTACTGCCGTATTTTCCGCGATCATTATTTTGGGTTTTTGTATTTTTATTTCAAGTCCTATTTTCACAGAATGTGCGTCAAGTTCGTTTATTATTAATTCTATTTCCTCAGCGCTATTGCCTATTAGGACTATATCGTCTGCGAAACGTGTTTTCCCCATTTATTTTGATACCTATTCAGCTCCAGTTAAATGTCCTGAAGACACCTTCCAGGGCAGCAATGGACAGTTTCGGCGATATTGTATCACCCCGTCTTACTCCCCTCTTCAAATATCGCTTGTGCTTTCCCATAATTTTATCTTCATCGACGCATGTTCATATATATTTGTGATGACATTAATGTAATGTTCCTCCAATCACAAGCCATATAATGACTAACATTACCCGTATTTCTACAGTATCGAACGCTTTTTCGTAATCCACAAATGCCATACATACATTTAGGTTATTACGATAATCGTCGTATATCATAACTATAAATTAGTTTATTGAAAAAAAATAGTATTTAAGAATTTTTATATGATAATTAATCATTAAATATTATTACAAAACTTTTAAGAATCTATATGAACGGTGTGTATTATATAAGGATGTATGTGCGTAAATATATCTAAAATCGAATAAACGGGGGCTTAAAATAACTGATCGTCGTTATGATAGAAATGGGCTAGAATTGCGCTACATAGAGTATTCGAAAAATGGCGAGAATACGATTAAGTGCAAGCGCAAGATTGTGCACGCATCTGTGAAACAAGGCAAAAGTTGTTAGATACATATATATATATATGTATGTGTGTAATTAATATAGAGTTTTATTAAGAATAGAATATTTTTTTCAGATGCTTAGAATCATGATCTTTTTGAATGCGGTTAATTCGCTGCATCCATAGAAAAATTATGTTACTCCAGGTACGCACTAAAAATATGTTTCTTAAGAAGACCGCAAAAAACAAATCTTTCGAAATTTCAAATTGTTATTTGTCATATATATGTATGTATATATATGGATCGGATAATAACAATCATAGTTGGATGGAACCGGGTTAGTGATGACGAACCTCGATTACGTGTTTGGAATTTTTATTATCTTCTTTAGAATTAGGAATTGAATAAAAAACATGAAAAAGAAAATATTTCTGGAGGAGGTAATAATTACGGTTTTGTGTATGTGTGTATGTGCTTGTGAAGGCGGCTAGTTAATTATCTTAAGAATATCGTGAATCATCTAATTTATGGGAAGAATCATGGTCGTTCCTTTTAACGCTCTCGCATTATTATGTATAATTTTATGATGAATGTTTGACTTTGTTGTAATAATCGATTGTCAATTTATGGTTGATAAATTTTTCTCGGCAAATTATCTAAAATTCATCGGTTCGCGCGACAGGTGAACGTATCGAAAAAGAGATTATTATTATTATTACTATTGTTACTACTATAAAATTATTTACAATTAGAATGTATTTATTTTAGCTTTTTTTTTTAAAATGTTTTTAATCAATTAAACGCTCAAACAATTTACAAATATTTAAGTACTCAAACTTAATTTTACGAATTAAAAAATAAAATAAAATTATTACCATTCGATTTGAAGCGTAAATTACTTTTAAATATTTAATTAATTTTTCGTTCGAAGTTCATAATTTAAGTTTCTTGCGCATATCAATCGAACGTGTTTGATTTATGTCTGTGTGCACGAGTGTGTGTGTGTGTGTAATTTATGCTAAAACATTAAACAATGTATAATAATCCGCCTTAGTTTTAATTTATTTTAACTTAAGAAGAACGTATATATATATATATATATATATATATATATATATATATATATATATATATATATAAATTATATCCGAAATTTAAGGTAAAAAAATGAATGGTTGAACGTGTAGTTATAGCGGGATAGTAATGCGAACGGTAATAATATAAGTGTTAAGATATTTAGAACAAACCCCGGAAATTTCTAAAGCATAGAAATGAGCTGTTCTCTAATATTTTACAAAAGTAGCACACATTACCTGTGAGTATTTATTGAATTAATTGTTTCTGACCCATTGTCTTCTGTTATAATTAGTTTATATAAATTTTATCAAACGTAGTGGCATTGAAATTTTAAATACACTAACTAGATTAAGGTTTAAACTGGCACAAACTGGGCCAAAAAAAAAAATTAACATTTCCGAATAAAAGAATATATTACGTTGAATAATGATTTATATAAATCTAAAATTATAATGCATTCCAATGAATGTATTCATTTAATGATTGGAAATAATACATGTTCCGATAGAGGTTGTAATAAAATTAATGTAGTAAGTGAGCATAAGTATCTGGGTGTAATAATAGATAATCATCTTAGATGGAATTTAATTGAAAAGTCAATTATACCGCCATTATACACATTAAGAAATTATGTTAGCGGAGAAACACTGAAGTTATACTTTGTTCCAATTGAATCGAGACTGAGATATGGAATTGAAGCTCGAGGTTCAGCAGCTAAATCCGATATGAAGAAAATAGATAAGTTACAAAGAAGGTATCTAAATTTAATAAGTAAAGGTAAAAAAAAAATCACTAAATGAACTTTTGCAAGAACATCAAGTGCTAAATATCGCAGGACTATATTTATTTCTAAAAATTTGGGACTATCTTGTAAAAACAAACGCCAAATAATAATATAAAATGTACAGACAAAATACACGAATGCCGAACTAAAATGAAATACAGAATACAACAAAGTATGGTGAACAAACAAATGAATGACATAATGGCGAAATTGTTAAACAAACTTCTGACTTGTGGAGGAAAAGGAAATCAGCCATTTAAAAGGAAAATTGAAAATATGGCTAAAAACAAACAGAACAAAATAAATACTAATGCATACAAATAACGATAAAAATAGGAATAATTAAATTAGTTAATTAAAAGAAAAATAAAGTTAACGTACGAGAAGCGTGATGTAGAATGAGCAAAATTCAAATGATCTGCTACTACATAATCTGCAATTCGAAATTCTACAGTTAGTGACGGTAAAAGATTGTTATAAGCCACGTACGGATTTCTTAAGGATTTAAATGGGCTAGATATAAAAAGTTTATAAATGACCAGAATGGTGGGCTATCTTAAAAAATGAAAACAAATGAGTATTGAACTAAGGAAGACAGTAAAATACGCTAAAAGGACGAAAGAAAAAAAGATAACACGTGTAAGTGCGAGTGTACACGTGGCTGTAAATGAGAATATACATGTGAGAGTGTAATGAGGAAACAGGTGAATGTTGATAAAGAAATAAGTTATAAATTATGAATACGGTAAATTATAAGTTAATTGTACATTTAATACAAATATTTATATATTTGTGCGCGCGTAACACTACTACATACGTAAATAACCGTCGAGGAAGTTTTTATGATGTTCGAATATTGAAGTACGTGTGTATGTGTAAGTTCATTTTTGCGCTATGGCGTACGTTATTAGTGCGTGTGTATTATATGCGCGTAGTATCGTTTTATAATTGTGAATACTGAAATGTAGGTTCAAAAAAAAAAAGTCTAGTAGCGCAGGATGATGGACAAATTTAAATATTACAATAGTGCTCTGGATCATTTATAAATATACCGGCGAGTTGTTCCTACTCGGATCTTTCTAGATGATGTGATGAGAAAAAGTATACTTAAAACGATAATTATCATCTTCTCGGCTAAGAATAACAATGGTCAAAGTCGACATGGGCGAATTGAATTACTACGAGTATGTACTTTAAAGCCCGCTGACACATAAAATCGGTAATAATTTCCACAATCTCAATTCAAATCCCAAAGGGCAGTTCTAGTAGACCACCAACGCAGACACATTTTGTGTATATATACATGTATATATATATATATATATATATATTATATGTATACAAAACTATAATGATTAGTTTACCATTGACGATCATTAACTATTCAACCGGAGATTCTTTGTTTCCGTTCATTTCCATTCGACATAGAATGGCAGGGAGTACGAGGAAGAACAATTATAATTTCTCCCGATGTAATTGTATTATTAAGAGATATCGACAAGATTATATTATACAGTTCGATTATGTATTATTATAAAAAAATAAAAAAAAAATTACAAAGCATTAAGGCGTCTCCTATTTACGCGCGAAGAAAAAATAAAGGTGTGAAGCGGGTAAATTACATAGTTGGTAATTTAATCCAACTCTAATTATTTTTCAAACACAACAACTTCTTTGCAATAATGGAAATAAATTAATTTTATATACATGTACATATATATATACATATATATATATATATATGTATGCATGTAGGCGTGTGTTAAAAATGTATTTACACGATTTTTCGTGTTTACTCATTCGTGAGTAAGTCTTAAGGGGATTCTGCAACAGTTTCAACTATTAAATGCTCGGGGAATATCGTGTTTTTTTGTAATTTGTTCCGCAAAATTATCCCCCACTCCCCTAAAAAAGTATTTTATAAATAATTCGGTAGTGAGTTTATATATATATATATATGTATTATATATATATATATATATCGAAAGATATATGTGAGATATATATGTGTGTGTTCGCGTTGTATATAATATATGTTATGTATGTTTGTGTGTATATATATATATTATATATATATACATAAATAATGTTTATATATTTTTACCATTTTTTTTTTTTATTCGTACGAGTGTAATAATATATGTTTTAGATTCGGTTCATTTTTGTGATTAAAAGATAATTTCGGTCATTTTTCTTCGAAATTTGTTTAGTAATGATTGTGTGTAAACTTGTTGTTGTTCATTCGTCGTATTCAACTGAAAATTTGACGACGGACGTGGATTGTGAATTTATTCGTCGGCAATTTTCGGTTCGACTTGAATCGATTTTAACTGCCATGCATTAGGGAGAGACGGAGGGGTGCACCGATAGATTTTTAAAATATACGCCAATAGACGAATTGAAAATTTTAAATACTTTATCCCACTTTAGACTTTCGCTTAATTGTAATGGAAAATAATACACAAACGAATTTCATATAATTAACTGAAGAAATGTTACCGATTAAAAAATGTTACGTTGGCTACGTTCACATATTTCTGTCGTTATATGTACGATTGTGGACGTCGTAAACATCACGAATTGGTGGATCATCGGAAGACTATCTATCTTCATTTTTAAATGTTTTATTACAAGATCTTCTTATTAATGTAGGTAATCTTAAATTCGTAATTTCGGTGATATAGTCGACAAGTTTCAAAGGAGGGCTGTATTTCGATTTTTTTTTTTTGCAGTTTACTTTCCTTTTAGATCGACTTTTTTTTTTCCAATCGCTTATTACGTGATCGATTAACTTTTCTAATCGTATTATCCTCTTGTTTTCTACTCTCACTGGATTTCTACATTACGCGTGTTTGTGTCTATGACGCGTATGTGATAGAATAAGTTGACGTTGTTGATGCGTTACGGTTTATTAAATAATATCCTTCCTGACTGTAGTAGACTTTCTTTTCTATATCGTATTAATATTCGAAACATATCAATCCAGGCTGCACGATTTTAAGCGTTTTTTCACTAATTTCTTCTTTTTCTCTTCAAACTGAGAACAAGTAAACTTTTCCTTTTCCTTACTTCGCGCAGTATTTCTTCATAGTTATTTTCTTCCTATCGTCCATCCGGACGGTTCTATTATTTTATTTTATTTTTTAAATTCGTGAAATTTTTGAAGAGAAACTTCTATTGGCGCGGTTTATAGGGGAGTTAACCCGCAAAAAGAGCGAGAAATCGAACGGAAATAACAGACATATATATATATATATATATCAACTTTCAAATTGCTGAAAGATTCGTTTTTATAAAATGATGACAATCTTCTTTTCCTCATAACATCAGATAGCTTTTCTACTTTCTCGTATAGTTCTTTATTGGGCCAGTTTCTGAACATCAATTCTTCTTTCCTGGAGCCGAGGCTTTTTCCTATAATTTTCCATCGATTTCGCTGAATAACCTCGCCTAAATATCTGTGAAATTTGTCACTTGTTTTATTTTTGTGCACATGTATCGAGACGGAATTCTAATGTTTTTTTTCGTTCTTCGTTAGTTTAAATCTTTTTAGATCTTCCGAAATTTGTCTGTTCTTTTTTTATTTATTTTTTTTATTTTCCATCTGTTTCCAATTCGTACGTTTTTCAGCTAACATCTCTGATCGGTTGAGCAACATTTTATTTTAACTGAAATTAATCCGATTTGTTAGCGTAATAATAATTGCTTTACACGTCGCTAATTTAGTATAAGATAATGTTATTGAATACTCTTCGCTGTAACTTATTATAAGACAGGCATTTCTTTTTTCTAAACCGCCAACAGATTTCATCATCTAGTGATGTACTTATTACCTTCTTCTTCTTCTTTTAAGGTCGTACACATAGGAGGCTATTCCTAATAATTTCTCTCCCTCGCTGCCTTAAAGAGGTTTACTGCATTCCTCGGTGTTATTTAACCGTGAATTTCTTCTTCCGCTTGGTCTTTTACCTTGAATTCTTTGTTGCAGCATTAGACATAAATCTTATTATATGACCTACATACGACATTTTTATTTTTTTCACGTTTTTTTACGAGGTTTGTTATATAGCCTTCAGAAGGAAGCCACATTTCGGTAATCCCTAAACGTGTGTGAGAATGCTGACATTCAGGATCCACGTTTCCATTACGTACAAAAGTATCGCAATATTAGCCGGAGTGGCAAATTATTAGCGAACATAACGTTTTTCACTTTTGGGAAGGCTGCCTTTGCTATTCCACACGTCTTGTTCTTATTTTATCTAATTTACCGTTTATTATTGATCCCAGTTTTAGAGGAAAGAGTTTACTGCGTCTCAGAAAATGGAATGTGTGATCGATCATGTTAGGATTATCAGAGATAGTGGATGCAAATGAAGAAGGTCGGGTTATGTGAAAGATTAGAAAATAGGACGCTCATAGAGAATGTGGACAACAGTTGTAGATTGCTAATACAATAGCAGCCATAAACGGGCGTCTCTTCGATCGAGGATATGCTTGTGTGTAAGGGTTGTATGCCCGATGCGGAAGAACTACTTCTTCGCGGCGCGATGGTTGTGTCGACGTTTTTCACAGGGAGTTGTGTCTGCTTTGATACTTCGTATCCTATTCGTGGTTGAAGTGTCAATTCACATTTGCTTCCACGTATCCCCGACCTGATGCATTATATGACTAGTAACATCAGCTGCAGAAATAAAATCCGGTGGAACTGCAAATATAGTTGATGTCTGTTTCGCTGCTTTGTCGGTTATGTCGTTGTGAGTGATGTCTGAATGACTCGAAATTCAGCAGAGAATTACGTTTTGGTCGAATCTATAAGATAGTGCGGATTTCTTGACTTACAGGATGATATTTGGATTTCATTAATTGGTGATCATTGGTACTTTGTATACTCGCAAGTGAGTGTGTGAAGATAACGATATTTGAATATTTCATTTCTATCGCTTGTTGTACGGCTAATTTTAGTGCAATTAGTTCCACAGATAGAACAGAAACAGAGATGCCACACGGTAAAGTGTATCTGATGACCTGGCTGTCGTGAACTACAGAACATCCAGAGTTCCTTCCCTCGATTTGGATGTGTCGGTGTAGAATTTTTTAAACGATGCGTAAGAATAGCAGTTGTTCATAGGCTTGTGAAATTGTTTGTATACATTTTGCTAAAATTGCAGGTGGCAGCAGAGGTATTTTGTAAAAAACAATGTTATCCGAAATGTCGATATGCATTTTCGATAGAATTTGACTAATTGTTTTGATGAAGTAGTACCGATATTATGAGGATGGTTGTTCATTGATTTAGTTTCACACGATTCGAACGCTCTGTGCCTACACTGAAGATGGAAAAGAATTTTAATAGCAAGTATTTTTATCATATTTTTCGCCACAGTTAAGCTACTGATGTTTTTTTTTTATGTTTTCGTTGATACATAATCAGTCAAAGATTTCTTTCTTTCATGTTGGAGTACCCACTTAGCTTTTCCACGCGCGCGCTGAAAAAAGATGTAGTTTTCTAAGGTTAGATCTCGTTTTAGTTGTTCGAGAGCTTTCCCCTGGTTTTTATTGACTCAGAGCACTTATTTGACCACCGTTCTTCGTAAAATAGCTTCCGCAGCACATTGTTTTATTTGTTTTGTGAAAGATGAAACAATAGTATATCTTGTTCAAGATTTAATTTTAATTGCGTTTGACATAATTGCTTATATAGTTTCCAGTTCGCTTTATTAAAGTTTAATCTTGGTTTTTCTTCAATTTTTTGTTCACAGAGATTAAAATGAGATATCTGGTTAGAACTGAATACGAAGTCTACTCCATGACCTGTGGCACTATAGTAAGTTGGTTCTGTGGTGTTATGTACTGTCTATTATGTCGTTTAATAGTGTCTGCCTCTTGAGTCAGTAATAGTGCTACCGGAATACTCACTGTGCGAATTGAAATCCCCAGTGAATATATGCGACCGCTGAAGTCGAGAGATATTATATTTGAGTAGTCGCTTTCTATCAATTTTTGGTATTGTGGGAGACAAAATTGAGCATACAGAAAACTAAGTATCACTGTTTATGCGTATTGTTAAGGATGTGATCTGAGTTAAGGTTAGCTCAGTGTAGCTAAGATCTTTTCGTATAGCTAAGAAGATTGCAGCGTGTGCCTTCATTACCGGATTTTTTACATATTATATTATAGAAAGATTTATAGTTTGATCTTGCAATTTATTTCTATTCTTGGATACATACTATTTGTAGGGTCGTACGTGGATAGTAGTAATTTAAAGTCTTATAAATGTTGTAAAATGCCATTGCAGTTCCAGTTTATGAGTGTTATGATTTGTATTATTCATTTTAACTAAATTTATTTTATACGTCGTTACGAGGAAGGATAATCAGACATTTCTTTGTCGCTATTATTAAGTCTATGTAGTTTATTTATAATTTTTGTAAATCTTCTTTTTATGCATTTATGATCTAAAGGGGGTTTTATTAATTGCATAATGATTATATACTAAGCATACTAGCCACCTGACCAGGGTTTAGTGATTGTTTTTTTCCTTCCAGGAATTGAATAAATTTGTTATATGTTAAATTGCTAGTGCCATTTGAATCGTTAGCGAAATATTTTTCTCAGTTGGACAGTTGCCGATGTGTAATCGAAGAATCGTTTTCTGTTGTGGTTGAATGGCTACAGGTTATTTGAAGATGCTGATTCAGATGAATTACGGTCAGTGTTGTGTGAATTGTCGGATTCTATGTTTTCTTCATCGGCGCTAACCGCGGCGTTTCTCTGTTTTGATGACGCTGAATTTTTCTTTCTTTTCCGGTTTCTGCTCGGTGTTTTATTAATGTTTTCTTTTCTGTTTATTGGTACCAGAAATTTTGCTGTACTTTTAGACGAATTATCAGATATCTGACGTTTTAATTTTTTTTTAATATGTCGTTTATCTCCGGCAATAATGAAGGGTTTAGAAGAGATTATGTTGGTTGCTGTATGTTTTGCATATTGGTAGATGTCAGAGACGAGTTTGCAGTTGGGAAGTTTTCATCTTCAGTATAATCATCGAGAATGCGGGTTCCCCCACAGTAATCTTCTTTATAACCGGGGGAGTTATATTTGAAACATGCGAGTGCATCAGATTAGATGAAGATACGAAAACTTTTTTCATTTAAGTTTACTACGACTGAGTTAGGTAATTGAAGGTGTTCATAATTTGGGATGTGTAATTGACGCCGCCAACTAATAATATGATCGAACTCGGGGTCGGGATGCTATGTTCCAAAGTTTCATAGACAAAGTTGAGGCATACTGTTGCTATTATTGTTCGGTTGAAGAAGATTGAGTCGTCTGCAGTTGTTGATGATGGCGTTTTGATAGCGGTAGGTAGTTTTTTTATGTGGCCGGTCATGTGTAGTGCAGACCGTAGTCAGGCGTAGTTAGAGAAACTCGTCAGTCCAGCCGATTTATATGTTGAGAATAAAATCGATCGAATTAAACGAGAGCGAGATTATAAAACGAACGAGACATAACGATAAGACGCTGTTATCGCCTGAACACACAACAGAAGTAAAAACTTTATACGTACGTATATAAATAAACTAATAAATAATATAAGATAAATAAACAGTGAAAACGGTTCAATCTCGTCGGTGATCCGAATTACGAGTTGATTACGAATAAGAATAAAACCGAACGATTACGAATTAAACCGTACGATGTTTGAACGCGGAACGTAACGTGCTACACAAATCGACGCGAACGACACTGTAGTGGATACGAATTAAGAAAAAAAAAAAAAAAGAATTAAAATCAATAAATATTTTTAAGAACGAAAAATCGCAAAGCTTTTCGACCGTTAGGACATTATCGAGTAAATATAAAAAATATAAATTATAAAAATATACACAAATTTATAATAAAAAATCACTTGGTTTCAAACTTTTCGCATTTTAACTAATATATAGTTTGATGTTTATTTCGGTTAAATAATTCAGCGCAATATTATATAATTATAATAAAATCATTTAAATTTCCACTAGTCGATAGTCTTATCGGTAGTTATATCGTAGGACAAAAATGCCTACTGTATTGTCAGATTATAAAACCAATCTATGGCCCGCAGTTATGGGGCTGTGCCAGTAGGTCTAACAGAGCAAAGATACAGGCCAGACAAAATGTAACGCTAAAAGCAATAGTCGATGCGTACGGCTTAAAAATGACGATGTGCATCGAGATCTACGGATTCCATTCGTGAACGAAGAGATTCGAAGATACGCAATTGCTCATAAAACGATGTTGGAACGACGTATCAACGTGGAAGCCATCCAGTTGTTCGATACCGGACACGACGTCAGGCGTCTTAAGCGGCGTCACTCAATTGTATAATTATATAAAACTAACTTAAATAATTATGTCAAAGTTATGGTCGATATTGACTTTATAGGCTTTACTAATAAAATTCGGTTTTGTTAGATTAAGCTACAGTTTGTAAAAGTTGATGCTTGTTTAACTTAGTAGGTTAAGATTGTAAAAGAACCTCTCGAAATATATATATAACTTAGGAAGAATGAATAATTTAAACTTACTACTCGACCGGCTTCGTAATTGTGCAAATTAATGGATGACTGTATATCGCCGGCTTGTTTGTCTTTACCGTCTAGAAATTCAGCCGAGAAGTGCAGACCGAAATTCATATTATGCGAACAACCTCCCCATTTCCAACGATTACGATTAGACTTCCGTTGTCGATACCGAATTCGGTTTTCGAAAGTTTCATCTTTCGATATTAAACCGTTATTATTCGGTTCGCAACCGCAAGCCGTTAACTTACCCATACTACAAGCTTTAGCCACACTATGAGCGATACCAGCCGCTGAGATAGCGTTCGTGAACGACGCTTCTCGATATCCTGTTACGAAATAAAGGACAAATATTAAATTTCAATCGAGAATTATTGAAAAAAAAAACACACCTATTTTTTAGGAATAAACTACAAATAAAATAGTCTACGCGTATATAAATGTAAAACTTGCTAGAGTGAATTTAGTATGCGCGCGTATGAAATGTAATATAATAATGCGATATTTTTAAATAAATATTTTTTTTCAAAATTAATTTTTATCCGATAAATATATTATAGGAGGGTGCGAATTTAACGTAGTAAATGATTAAGGTTCTTTTATGGTAATGGGTATTTTCGTTAATATTATACAAATATTATATTTAAATAATAACTCGTTGTATTAATTTCGCATTATCTCGTTATTATTATCGAATGCGTTCGTGGTGTTGATTACCGAAACTGGATGACTTTTGGAACGAGACTGACAAGTATGGGTCGTTGAAGAGCTAAAAGAAGTGAGCGAAGAATATGTACATTTTTTTACTAATCATTTTATATGTACTATGTGCATGAAATAATTCCCGGTTATTCGCATACGTACAATATGTTCGGATATGAAGAATTTTAATTTAACCGCTAATAAGATTACATCGAATTAATATTGCATATATAAGTTACTCTCCAACATCTAAATGACGATTATCGTCAATTTTTATATGCGTATGTTATAAATAATAAACTGGCACACGCTCATTAATGCGCACAGCTTGGCATGTATGCGTCCCATTAAATTTACGAATACATCAGCTGACATTCGCAAATAATTGATTTGACTGGATTATTACGTTTGGTCATTACTTTTCTACGATTGTAATTATTATCCACGTAAATTAGTTATAAATATGTTTTTTTTTTTTAATTCTTAAAAATTAATTTCTCTTTTTGCATTTCGAATATTTCCACTACTATAAATTGTAATTATTACTTTTTCCATAGTTACTAATTTATTCTTTCCGGCTGTTGGTTTGACGTAATATAATTGTGATTATTATTTTCGTTTTATACATATTCCACCACCAACCTTATTCCGCCATTTTCGACACGTAAACACATATGTATATATATATATTATATATATCATCATAATAATTTGTTGTCAATCCGTAGATTGTTTTGTAGCAGACCCCCATTTCTCTATTACCTGATATAACCCCTTCAGTTCCGTGTAGTTGTTACATTCCAATCTATAATCCGCCTTATACGTTTGTGGCGAAGTCTTCCTATTTTTTTCGTATACCATTACTTCCATTATGGTTTTCATGAGAGTATATCGTGCCTCGAAATATGCCCAACCAATTGATCCTGTCTCCTGATAATTACATTTAACAAATGTTTCTTCGTTTCCGCTTTGTTTAGTACTTCTTTATTAGCGTTTCTGTCTGTCCACCTGATATTCATCATTTTTCTCAAACACCACATTTCAAAAACATTTACTTTTGCTTATTACCGCTAGGTAGAGGCCACGTTTGGCAGCCATACAGCGTAACGCTCCAAGCAAAACATTCTAGGAACCTTTTCATGTTTTCTATTGATATTTATTTCGAGATCAGCATCGACTTCCTCTTGGTAAATGATGTTTTCCCCAGGCTATTCTCGCTTTTATATGCTTAGTGCTTCTTCCGTCCTAAGTTATAATACTTTCCAGAGATACTAAAACTCTCTAACCACTTCTAGTTTTACTTGCTCGAGTTTTATACAGATAGGTTGTATCGTTTCCGGTTTTTTATTGCATGCCATAATTTTTTTTACATTTAATGTCATTTTATAATTGCTTTCCAGTATGTTGTCAATTTTCTTTAAAGATTCTTCCAGTTCTTTTTAACTTTCTGTCAGCATTGCAATATCATCAGCGAGTATAATATTTATTGTTTCCCCTTGTATTTGAATAATGCCTGATTTTATGTTGCTCTTAACTTCCTTTATTACCTCTTCAATGTATGAATTAAACAGGAGCGGATATAACGAGAATCCTGTCGTTATATCCTTTTTGATTTTAGCTTCTTTTGATTTGTTTCCATATCTTATCACCGCTACTTGATCTCTATATAAAGCTTCAATGATTCGCATATCTTTCCAGGGTATTCTTATTGTTCGGAGCAATTTGAACAATTTCATACAGTTTATTTTATCGAATGCTTATATATACATATATATATAATCTTTATCATCGTATTGTTCGTTGCCGAACGTCGTGACTAGGTATTGTACTTGGTGCCACTACCTTCTCTGTGATAATTAAGAGTTACGTAATGATTAAAAACTTTATATAAACTTCTTATGTAGCGAGTTGGAACCTTAAATGTCGTGTTGATTGAGTACTTCAGCAACTACATGTATGTATGTATGTATGTATGTATGTATTTATGTATGTATGTGTAAGTGTGGTACCATCAACGAGAAAGTTGGTCATAAGACGTCGCTTGATGAAACTTATAAACCTGAAAATTGATACTGGATCAGCTAAATGAGGCAATATAGAATCGTTTGTCATTATCGTTTCCCGGCTTCCTTATATTTCCAGGAAGCTAGTATTCATTTACCGTCCAACAATTAGATGGATAGCTAAGTCGATTAGAGTGTATTTTGTCGTGAACAATTCTCGTAAACGCAGATCGTGCTGGTCGCAGGCGCTTGAGCATTACCGTTACGTTATGAAGTCGATTCGCTAAAATCGTATTCTACGTAACTTACCGCGCGATCGTTTGATTATTTTCGGACGATAGTCTAACCTCTCGGAGGCTTTATAGATGCCACGATAATACTTTAATTCTTTATTTTTGGCTGTGCCTTGCTTTTACGTATTATTAGAAATTATTAATGCACCGTTTGAAGGTTAGTTCTACCAAATTTATTATATATTTACGAAATACCTTTATCTGATTATATTCATTTTTTTCTATATGAAAATCATAGTGAAACGTGACTCACGTAATATGCATATATATATACACGCGAATATACATATAAATATATACGTACATAATTTGTTACGCTTTGAAAAGGGTGCCACCACACACGACTGATTCATAAATAACAACGTGTTAGATGTTGAACGTTGATAACCGGAACATTTTCCATTGTACAGATGATAACATTAGTGATAGTTGTATGTGTGTGTGTGTTAGACAATAGTATAACAAAAATTGATGCTTTCTATTTCAACTAGTAAACACTAAATTTTGTTATTGTTTTATTTTAATCCGAATGAGCCTCACATCCGTACTCTCTATTCTTCGTTATAATATTTTAACGTTCTGAATTAAAACAAAGCCAGTAACCTGTCAGATGACAAATATTATATATATATACACATAATTATGAATATATACTTAGTGTGATAACTAATCTGTTTCTTGGGATTTCTTTTCGAAATATACCTAATATTCGTGCTAGTATTCATTTTTCGTTATCTCCGTTTACCTGCTTGTATCGTCTTGTCTTTTTCCATTTCAATCTTCTTTATATACATCTCCTTTGGGTTTGTCCGCATGGTTGTTTTATTATTATTTATTTATATTATATATATTTCTTATGTCTATATAGCGAGAACTGAGAGAAAAGTGATCGTGAGAACTATGCAGTTTGTTTAAATACACTAGGGGTAACGTACGTGATTTTCACGATCTAGTCTCATCTGAGTACACATGTAAAAGCACTGAAAGTTAAAATATCAGTGCGTTGATGAAACAGTTACATATATATATTATATATATATATATATATACGTTAGTGTGTGTGTACAATAGATGTGTGTATGTTTGTACAAATGTGCGTGCATAGTTTGGTTGCTCGTCTGTAATTGGTTTGTGTCCGTTTTTAGTAATTCTCTCTTATATATATATATATATATATATATATATATATATATATATATATATATATATGTGTGTGTGTATATATATACGTTCTTCCGTTTTTGTCAATTTTAGAGAAGAATGCACCGATTTTAAGATTAACCAAGTTCATTGCACTGTACTAGTACATACGCTGTAGTAATTTACGATACGGATGTATTCCAGTGGTTATTTTTGTATTATACTTAAATAAAAGTTTTTTGGAAAAATTTAAAAAGATATTCCTGTAATATATCGAATATCATCCGGTTAGTAATAATTTTATCCGTCGAACTTGTCCATATTTTAGAATTTAGTTTATAATTTGAAAAAGAACCGGAAAATTTCAACGATCAGCCGAGTTACGAATCAGCGTCTCGGTATAGACACGTTTTAAATTTAATTACATTTTTTATTTACCGTACTATGCGGATTAATAATTCGTTTTTTTTCTTGTTTTTGAATAGATAAAAATAAATAAATTCTTCTAACGTCCGATTAATTAAATTATTTCAGAAGCGAAATTTAGGCGTCCGAAATTTTCATAGATGGGTTAATGCCCCAGTAGAT
The DNA here is from genome assembly GCA_032883995.1 of Coronaproctus castanopsis. Taxonomy (NCBI): domain Eukaryota; kingdom Metazoa; phylum Arthropoda; class Insecta; order Hemiptera; family Monophlebidae; genus Coronaproctus; species Coronaproctus castanopsis. The sequence goes on from CM065053.1 coordinate 132,493,749, forward strand.
GTATATTTATTTGTATATATATAGGTGTATGAGTACTATAAAATATTTATTTATTAATGCGTACAGTATTATATATATATATATATATATATATATATATATATATATAGTACAGGGGCAATTAATAGCGTTGGTGTTATAAATCAAAGTCAACTTTTGAAGTCTGTTAAATCCGGTTTAGATGTGATTAAGAATCGTCGTTACAGCACTGAGTAAACCTATTCTCTATTTGTGTAATAGAGAGTGTGTACAGTGATAACCCCGATAATGGTGAAACACTGTACACTTCTTCAGTCTAACTTCCATAAATTAAACCAGCTTAGGGTTTAGTAGAGAGAAATGAAATGCATTCCGTAATTTACCTGGCCAGCTAGCAATTGATCCCAATACACCAAATTAGCCGTTGGCGGCAATAACAAATAATCCTAGTACCACGAGTATATATATATATATATATATATATATATATATATATATATATATATATATGTATGTATATAAATAATGCTTGGGATTTATCGATTGCTTACAAATATTTCATAGTTTTTTTTTTTTTTTAATCTTATTGTCACTTATTTTACTAAAGTACGAGTGTGTTAATTTCGTATATAGTAGTGTTCGCATTAATTTGCAAACTGGCTGTACGAAGAAGACACATTCGGTTGCAATTTGTTTTCTTAGTTAGACTTGCTTTATTATTTTTTTTATTAATGTTTTTTATTTTTAATTTTTATTCGTTGACAAATTCTTTAGTTATTATTTTCTTTTTTTTTTTTGGTTATTTTATTTTATTTAGCTAGTCACAGTTTTCCTTAATGCGTTCCTTTATATATATATATATATATATATATATGTATATATACCGCGGTAGCATTGACCAGTAGTTATAGTTTCGGATAAAGATTTATAACGAGGATAATACGATTAATATAGGAATTATTTCGAAAATACGTTAATTTAGAGATGAATTTCGGATAAACAAATCGTCTCGTTAATTGTATAGAATTTAATTAATTTTATTTTTCGGAATTTTCTATTAAACGCGAATAACTTTAACCGAAAGAACAATCAATGATATTTATTATTAATTAATCGGTTAATCTGTCTGCTTCTAAATTAGTATAAGTCGTTTAAAATCCACCCCCCCAAAAAATGCAAACATTTTAATTGCGTCAAAAAAATTAATTATAAACGCGTCGAATTATGATTACTAATACCGCCTCCTAATCTCCGGATGTTGTTCGGTTAGAATAATACGAGAAAGGAATTTCGTAATTTTCGAGTATAATCTAAACTCGAGCATCGGTGATATATAGTTCGATATAAGGTTGTTCGAAAAGTTATAAAAACACAAAAAAACCACAATAATAATAAACGACGGGTGTGGATATAATTGTGCGGTACACCTACATTTTATTAATTCCTAGCACGTCAAAAAATAGGCGTTACTTAAATTTGCACCGGAATTTTTATTATACGCGATTAATTATTGACAACACTTAGAAAAATTGGATTATATCCACGTCGTAAATAAGCATATTAGCGTGTGTGTGATACGTTAAAAACTTTCAAATATATATTTGTCGAATGTTCACTTGGAAAATAATTGTACAAATATTTAAATATTCGATTTTAATTAACGCACTGTATAACAGATTCAGGAAAAAATGGAAAACCTATATAAACAATTGAATAGACAAACTAAAAAAATCCGAATACTATTAGAGAATTTAAGAAATGAACCTTTCAATGAGTACATTTCTTCACTTTCTCCCTTGTCTCCAGATTATTCTCTCCGGAAAACAACGAGCAAGTTAAAAAGACCAAAAAACCATACTCACCCAATCCGGAAAAATGATGGCAACTGGGCACATAAAGGAAAAAGCAGACGAGTTTGGGTCATATCTTGCTAATATATTTCAGCCTCACCCAGGAAATGGAAACCTAGACTCAATTAATTGCAGTACAGATGTATATCGAGCAATTAAACCAACTAGTCCCGGCGAAATCAAAGCAATTATTAAAGCTATGAACTCTAAAAAGGCTCTTATGACCTTATCACCGCCAAATTACTAAAGCAGCTACCACACAAGGGATTGGTAGCACTAACTTATTTATTTAATGCTATAATTAGGTTAGCCTACTTCCCTGTGTAGCTTAAATTTTCGCAAATTATAATGATACACAAGCCAGGGAAAATACCTCTTGACGAGACTTCTTACAGACCAATATCATTATTACCAGTTATATCGTAACTTTTCGAAAAACTGCTGCTAAAAAGAATACCTCCTGTAGTTGAACAAAAGGAAATTATTCCAGATTTTCAGTATGGATTCAGAGCAAAGCACTCAACAACTCAGCAGGTTCACCGAGTTATCAAAAACATAGAAGCTGACCTTGAAGAAAAAAAGGTTTGTAATTGTATTTCTGGATGTGATCCAGGCTTTTGACGGAGTCTGGCACGCGAGATTGCTTCGTAAAATTAAAATTAATTTCCCTTATCATTACTACAAACTTTTCGCGTCCTATTTAGACGAAAGACATTTCCAGGTGAAATATGGAGATGCAAATTCAGAAATATACACTATCAGTGCTGGCGTTCCTCAGGGAAGTGTATTAGGGCCGCTTTTGTACCTTATTTACACAGTTGACTTACCAGTAACAGATAACTGCTTCATGGCAACTTTTGCAGACGATACAGCAACATTGTGCTCAAATCGTTATTCTCATACTGCAAATCGCACCTTGAAAACGTCAGTAGACCAGGTTAATGGAGAATTAAAATTAATGAAACAAAGTGCACTTTCGGAAATCAAAAACGAAACCTTCAATAATTTCTTATCCGCTTTGTCGCCATTGCCTGTGGATGATCATTCGCTGTGGAAGTGTAAAAATATTAAAAAACCGATTACAAACATAACGCCGATAAGGACTAACAGTGTTGGTTGCTGGGCCAGGAACCCGAATGAAAAAGCTGAAGCATGCTACTCATTTAGCGAGTGTCTTTAAACCAATACAGGCGCTCCATCCAAGAAAATCCGCGTTGGATACTGATAACATAAGCTCGTCTATGCAACTTACCTCATCGGTGCAGCTTAACTATAGGACTAAGTTTACGTCACCTCAAGAGGTGAAAAGTACCATAAAGTTTTTAAAGCGCAACAAAAGTCCAGGTTTTGACCTGATAACAGCGAAGTTGCTTGAGGAATTGCCTCGAAAAGCTCTAGTGTTGCTTACATATATATGTAATGCCATAATTCGCTTAAACCACTTCCCGATGTATTGAAAGTTTGCTCAAGTCATCATGGTTCCGATACCCGGGAAGGACCCGCACTGTGTGTCCTCTTATTGGCCTATATCTCTGTTACCCATATTGTCAAAAGTAATGGAAAAATTAATATTAAACAGGCTACGCCCCTATTTAGATTTTAATAACGTAATACCGAATCATCAATTTGGTTTTATGAGACAACATTCCACAGTGGATCAATTTCACAGGGTAGTAAATATAATTGAAAACAGTCTAGAAACGAGACAGGTTTGTACGGCGGCGTTTATCGATGTTGCTCAGGCTTTCGACAAGGTGTGGCATGAAGGCCTATAAAGCTGAAATCATTACTTTCACCAAATTTACATCTTCTGATTACTTCTTATATGCAAAATCGGTACTTCCAGGTACGTTATGAACACGCGCTCTCTGAGATTCATCCTGTTCTAGCAGGTGTACCGCAGGGTTCGGTCCTGGGGCCTACACTTTATTTGCTTTACACCGCCGACTTCCCCGTTACTAGGGATGTACACGCGGCTACTTTTGCAGATGACACTGCCTTACTCTCATGTAACACAGATCCGAACATTGCCAGTAATAACCTACAGGAAGCATTAAACAGAGTGGAATAATGGTTTAAAAAATGAAAGATAGGTGTTAATGAGAGCAAATCCGTTAACGTTCAGTTTACAAATAGGAAAGTTATAGTTCCACCTGTTAGAATCAAAGATATCTAGGTATGCACCCGGACAGTCGATTGACATGGCGGCACCATATAGACAAAAAAAAGAAGGAACTTAACATACGGATTAGAAAAATGAATTGGCTCTTAGACAGGAATAGTGTTCTCTCATTGACCAATAAGCGTTTGGTATAAACAGCAGTTATAAAGCCAGTCTGGACCTACGGAATAGAGCTATGGAGTTGTTAAAAAAAACAAATATAAAGGTGCTACAAACGTTTCAAAATAAAATATTAAGAACAATGACAGGTGCACCCTGGTACATAACCAACACAACCCTACATAGAGACTTGAATATTCCATATGTGTCCGATGTTATAAAGCAGTACGCTCAAAGACATGTACTTAGACTGGAAGGTCATCCTAATACTTTGGCTCAAAGATTGCTGAACACCTCCAGTGACACCAGGAGGTTGAAGCCTAATAAACCACTGGACCTTGTTTAAGGTAGCAGCTGCTGGGTGAGCACCATTGGGTGCTTCTCCGTCACGTTATTACATGGTCAAAAATTTTGCTAAATGACCTAGGGGGGTCAGATTATAAAAAAAAAAATTGAAAAAAAATGTTACTTTCACAAATAAATTCATAACATTTGTAAGCATATACATAAATAACAGAAAAGTCACTACTAAGGAGGAGGTAAGGTATTTAGGTCTACACTTAGATAGAAGATTAACATGGCGCAAGCATATTCAAAGCAAACGAGCGAAGCTAAACCTAAAGTTAAAGAAAGTTTACTGGCTAATAGGCAAGCAGTCAAAAGCTATTGCTTGAAAATAAATTATTAATATATAAACAAATTCTCGCACCCGTTTGAATCTCCGGATGCCATAAAAGCAATATCACATAATACAGAGATTTCAAAACAAAATTTTGAGAACAATGACAAACGCAACTTGGTTCGTGAGCAATGATACCCTTCACCAAGATACAAAAACTCGATGTATAGAAGACGTCATTAAAGAGACAGCAAAAAGACATATTGATACGCTGTACAGTCATACTAATAACACTGCGTTAAATCTTCTCTGGATAATTCATTGGAGATTAGGAGACTAAAGAGGAACTATTTTATCTGGCTGATTAGTCCAGCATCAGACTAAAGAAGACAAATATATGATTCAGCGTGAAACAATAATTCTGCTATCAATGGATAGCTGAATGTATTCAAGCAATTATCTCCGCAAATCAATATTGGAAAATTAAAAGAGTTGCAAAGAATCGGTTGTGCTGGAAGTTACTTACCATGGAATAAAATCAGTCCAACGACTGTCAAACTTATGATGATATATATAATATACTGCTTTGTTTTATTTAATTATTTCTTTAACTGAATAATAAATTTTTAAAATTATCGTAGGAAAAAACATCCTTGGTATATCTTTACCAATCACTACGAAGTGAATTTCTGTAATACGAATACTGGAAAGGAATGTATCTTACTTCAACATATGTTTCATATACACACACACAGACACACACACACACACACACACACACATATATATATATATATATATATATATATATATATATATACATATAAATAAACATCGTCCCTAGAATGAATTGAATGATACAATGTACGTGCTTTATCTACACGAAAAAATGACGAGTAGCCTCTTACCTTAGTGGAAAGTAAGATTATAGAAATTAAGGATGTTTACATTGCGCATACTGTAAAATATGTCGATAACTATGTAAAATATAATAATAATAATAAATAATAGCAATAATATCAATAATACACTATTTCAAAATGATTGTTTTTATTAACTTTGACCGTGTTCTGGTTAATAGATAAAGTTTTGAAGAGCTACGAAATTACGTAAATATATGAAATAGGAAAAATTGAAACTAAACGTACCTAATGAAATTCGTCGAAAAACAAAAATTAGAAATTAATTCAAAGCCAACGAAACCTTTGAACCGAGTAAACAAATCGTAAGCGAATAAATTAGTTTCCACCTACTCTCTTCTATGTAGCAGGAGCAAGAGAATATAGAGATTTCAGTAATAAGCCCAATGAGTAATGTATTAAATATATTTCCACGCATCATCAAAAAAAACAACTTACACTAACCTAAAGAATCACACGGGGAGAACTCAGTTCGGTTTTAGAGATGGCGTAAGCACAAATATTACGCGTTCGATATAAAAATATGATGACCGAAATTGAGAAACGTACATATATAAGCTCTATAGACTTGGAAAAAGCCTTCCACGAAATCTAGAGCACGATATAACGTTTCATATGCTCGGAAAAATAGCGATGTATACGGACGATTTTCATCAGAAATCTGCACCGCTAACAGAGGGATATAATTAGATAGTGAAGAATCGCACTATATAAAAAAAGAATAATATGGAGTATATCGCCGGATGCAGCTCAATATTTATTCGGAACAGATCTTTGAACTAGGTATACTACCGAAAGCAGTGGACGGAATCCCGAATAAATTTGGAGTAATAAGCTGCTTCAAAATGTAAACTTTTTCAACTACTTCAGAATTATTCGAAATTCGTCTATTAAACTTCGTCTTCAAGCATCGGAACATGTTTTCGATTCTCGTTAAATATGGGGAATTACGAGAAATTTGTACGTATAGTCCGCTGAAGTTCCGAAATTTAATAAATGTCATAGACGAATCGAAATACGATGTACGGGACCGCGATTTAAATTCCTCGCCCTCGTAATTAAAATTTCAGCTCATGAATTACAAACATCGTCGCTAATAAATTATATTATCGGCGGACGCGATAATAGTCGAAGTTATCACGTTGGCTCAAATAAGTAAATATATACGGATTCTCGAATAAATATGCGATATAAAAGATTGTTTTGTATAATACGGGTATGTATGTAATTTTTTGTCATACGCGACTATATACGCGTAATTGACCGACATTTGTTATATACACGATGCATTTATTTTTTTATTTTTTAGTAATGTAGCCGTTATATATAATTATAATGATGTCGCCTTAACTGACATTGTGTTAAAACTAATCAACATTAAATTATATAATTCGGCAGCTAAATTATTCGTATCGGCTAACCACCACACGCAACACCATATGCGCGCTAGTAACAATATAGTGCACTACAAAAACACACGACGGGGCTCTATTGTGTCGTGACAACAAAGCGATTACATTTAGTTCTCCCGGATGTGTGTGCCTATCTACGTTAATGTCATGATTGCCTGTATATAGGTAAGTAGTCGCCTATCTTCGATACGGAGACGGCAATTAATGATGATGAATTATCGTTAACTCGTCGAAAAAGTAAAACAAAATAAATTCAATTAAATTATTGTTACTATTATTGTTATTTATCGTTATTAAAAACGAACTAACCTTTTTTAAGTAAAGCACTGTTACGAGGATTTTTGTGTTTACCATTCGGTGACGAACAATTCCATCGATGATTCCTGAATTGATATTGACATTCTTGCATAGCCATTTCCAATCCTTGCAGGGCGACTAAAGTTACGTCCGGATATTTACGACATAAACTGCGCTGATTTTTCGTCAGGCGCGGTAACGTTTTGCATATTGTCCAACTTACCAGCGGCGGTAATTCTAAATCGGTATTTCGCATCGCGCTTTTCGGGTTACCGCCGTTAGTAGATTCAGCCGCGATTAACGGTCGATTGTATTTACTAAAAAAAAATGAATACACACAAAAAAACAGGCAAGATGAATCGTGTCTGTAATAATACGAGTAAAATATATTATTGAGAATAATAATATATCATAAACTCAAAAGTTTTAAGCAATCTTTGTCAACCGAAGGTTAATATTAAAGTCGACTGAATGACGTATTTCATGATAAACGAAAACTGGATTTTGCCTTTACCCAACTCGAATTCGTTGCATTCCGGCCAAACCATAATCTTTTAACGAACAACATAATTAATTATCATAAAACTGAATAATAACTTCATAAATTCATTAATTAGTAATAATCAAATAAAATCAATACTTCTGTTTAAACAATAATCATAATAATAAAAATGATATTGGAAAGAACGGTAATACTAATTTAAAAATTAAATAAAATAAAAACACTTTTTATACCGCATAACTATATATATATATATATATATATATATTATATAGATATATAGACATATAATCAAAGCAGTCTACTAGTTGCACTAGGACCGAATGAAAAACGAACAACGAGTAATGGTTTCAACATTTTGGTAAACAAAAGAACCAGTCTAATTTGTTTCTACCTGCCGGGAGGAATTTTGAAAGGCTGAGTTTTTTATAGGATTTCGAAAGAATCAATGATTTGATTGTTTGTGGAAACGTGTGAGATTTGAAAGTTAGAAGCAGGATCAAAGGAGTGTCCATTATGCATAAGGTGGTCAGAAAAATTGAAAAGATCAGTCCTTTTTTGTTTTTCAATAATGCAGTATGTTCTTTAAATCTAATATTGAAATCTCTAGTACTTTTTCATTTTCTGAAACAGATAAAAACAATGTTAATGGAATTAAACGAAGAATCAAAAGTAAGGGATGTGGAAATGAATTATGAAAAAACGAATTTACTAACAAACGGAAGAAAAGAACAAAAATAGAAATGAACGGAAAAACGATACACCGGGTGGAAGATGTTACACATGTTTAGGTCAAATAATATCCTTCAAAGATCCAATCGAAAAAGAAGTAAATAACAGAATAGCGATAGGGTGGAAAAAATTCTAGGCATTATAAGAAATATATTAATCGCACAAGAAAAGCACAGATTTACAATACATGCGTCCTTCCTGCCATTGCGCAAACATGGTCACTGATATTTAGACAAAGTAGAAAAATATTAATCGCTCAAAGAGATATGGAAAGGAAAATGATCGTGATAACAAGGATTGACAAAAAAAGTATTACGGGATAAGTCAAAAACAGAAGATGCTCTCTGTAAAATACTGGAAATTAAGTGGAATTGGGCTGGACATGTAGTTCGAATAGACACAATTAGATGGGCCAGGAAATGTACTGAATGGTTACCAATCAATAGGAAAAGATTGAGACGAAGACCAAAAATGAGATAGAGGGACGATATCGTCAAATACGCAAGTGCAGTCTGGAATCATAAAGTAATCGGATGGACTGGAAGCAGCTGAGAGAAAAATATGTAAACGTTCAATATATTGGAAGAGACCAATGCTCGATTACGGGCTTAATTTCCCTAATACAGTTAAACACATTAATAACATACATACATATATATATATATATATATATATATATGTCATCGGAATAGTAAGAGCACGGACTTCTATACGGAAGGTACCGGGTTAGAATACGATCGACGACGCAAAAATATCATCATTAGAACATAAAAATATAAATAATCTTAATATTCTCGCGTGGAAAAACCACCCGTATAACATCATATGCTGAGTACAAAAACACTCGGGGCTACATTGTGTCGTGATAACAAACCCATTACAGTCTACCGAGTGGGTGTATGTTTGTTTAACTGCGCTAGCGCCATATCATAATTGTATCGTACGCTACTTCGCTATACAACAAAATATGCATAGAGGTAAGTAATCGCATAAGTTGCTCACCAACCTAACGGTTGAGGATAAATGATGATTTTCAACACTACGTTTAAGCTATAGATTATTTATGTTAAAAAAGAAAATGATGTATTATAATTATACCTTTTGAGAATATGATTCATTTTATAACTAATACTACCGAAAAAAGATAATTTCATGTTTTTTTTTTTTTTTTAAAGTTTCAAACAAATTTCGGAATCTAGACCGGTTCTTTTGTTTACTAAAGGTTAAGTTTTTTTATCGTTTTTAATTCAGTCCTGATGATAACACCCGCATAAATATAATGAAATAATAATAACTCAGATAATGGTAACGAAGTGCAATAATAATCATAATAATGAAATCAAATTAAATCAAAATTTATTATCGTAATAAATAATACAAGCACATTTTATTACAATATATTAAGTTAAAGATATATATATATTATATATGTATACGTAAAAGCTAAAAAACTTTAAGCATCCAGCTTCTGAAGTATCAGAAAAAAAGTAAAAGATTCAGAGAAGGTTGACTATTAAAAAATAAAATTCTTGTGGAACAAATGAATATTTTATAAAATTTAAAGAAGAAAAAAAATAAAAATATTAAAAACTTAATAAACGTCAAGTAAAAAATCTTCAGCGCAGTAAAATTTCGCAATTTTGTAAAATTTAATACGGGCAACTCTGCAATAGTCACATTTATTTTACGTTTCCCGGATTTATGAGGAGAAAATTCCTCTGCCTAGTTGATATCAAAACATTAAACTCCGCAGTTATGACTTAATAATTACGGAGATTGTTTAGGACGTAACTTTTTTTATTATAATTTTTTAGCGATTTCTTAATTGTTTCCAGAAGTATATTATAAGTTCCCGCGTATGCTTGCACTCGAAAATGTGATTTGCTAAAATTGGATACTTTTGCTTTGTCCATGGATGCTGTTTTTGTTCTTCACTCGCAATCGTCACACTAAAATACGTGGTTATCCGTTAACGCAGAGTCTGACGTATTTACTCGATATAACTGTTCTATATTTAAAATAAGTTTACCCCGTTATTTAACATATTTATTACGTAAAAGTCCGAGGGCAAACTTTTGTAGCATGTATGGTGAGTTGTGTTTACATATTCGACGATTATATCCAATGTTTGAATAAAAGACGAAAGATTTATTCGCATCTGGAGAGAAGTAGAAATAGTCTCAGAGACTTGTTCTTTATAAAGGATTTATTCGATATATCTATGGTTATGGGGCTGCTACCTATGTCGCTTCCAAAATTTTAGAAAATGTACACGAACGTCAGAGGAAATTTCTCCGGAGTATCTCATCTTTTTATCGAACTGCATCAATGATCAGCGGCTTGTGTCAACAATGGTCTACTAATAACGGGTCTTCACCTCCCAAAGCTTTATTCCATATGTTAGAACACGATGATAAAATGCGATATATAATCGAAATAGGTGTTTGGAAGAGAAATTTTGTTGTAAATAATAATAATAATAATAATAATAAAAAAAATAATTAATTTTTTCAATTTAATTTAAACAAGTTGGGAGTGCTAACTTACATTCGAAAACTACTCTTAAATAGCTTGCTCTATTACATCTGTTTCGTCGCCGTGGCATAGTTGAGAGTGCTCGACAGCAAACTCGATGGTCGAGAGTTCGAAAACAACTCGTGACAGAGAATGTTTTTCATAATTACGTAATTCTTAATTATCACGGTGAATTGAGTGGCACCCCACTCAATTTATAACATGATATGAATGCGCATCTGCGTTGTATATAATTAGGTGAATGCTAGCCCATTTTGTACGTAAAAATAAACGCACAATGGCTAGTCACGGCGTAACGAACAATACGATAATGATTTAAGAAAACAGTTTTTTATATTCACAGTTTCGTTAAAAAAGTTAAAATTACACAACTCATTGATATATATATATATATATATATATATATATATATATATATATATATATATATATATATATATAAAAGAAAAAATTAAGGTTCGAGACTATGTTGTCCTGGAGTCTCACTATATACTTTTCGGAGTTAAGATTACTTACATATCCGCCACATTATAATTTTTGGAGTAAAATCTTGTGGTATAATACATAGTAAAAATAAACAAAAAAAACACACTTTGGATAAATCGAAATACATTGTTATGAGACTTGACGCAATAAAATACCGCTAGGTCTCTTTCGCAGTAAGACACAACATACTGATTAACACCGAAATAATCTAAGCGTAAGGGATAATTTAGTTTTTCAACCTATTTTTCCGAGGATCTTTGAGAATGTCGGCAGAATAGAAAAATTGGAATTCGAAACCCGATCTCTATCTCCAATTTTATAGACCGGTGTAATAATACGGTACTTTTGAATATATTAGGAAAATTCCCGGCATATATCGATTCGGTAAATAAGTAAACGGTTTTATTAACGTTCTCTTTCATGAGTAAAATTGATAAATTACTAAATCCGATCGAGGATTTATTGGATAAAGAAAGAATCCTGTTTTTAACACTATCGTGAGTGAAATAAAAAAAGAAAAAACACGAACTCGCCATTGACACGTTGAGTTTGATGGATAGGATGTTTCTTAATAAAGTCAGATTTTAACAAACTAGCTAGACTGTCTTTTTGAAATAAATTTTAAAACTTTCACATAACAATTTTTCGTTAGCGTCTACGCGCGTTTTGATATCGTCTCTCTATTAAATTCTTTATTAATTTTACTTCGTTTACTCATAATATTATCAACAACAGCCCCCGTACTGCTTTTGATTTCGTGTAATATATAATAATAGTAATTATTATTTTTAATAATAAATAGGGTACTTTTCCCTTACAAGAATGTAATTTTGATATATTTTTTTTTTAAATTTTATTTATGTATTCGTAGTTAAAATTAAATAATTAAACTTTGTGCAAAAAGAGAATATTAATAACTTTTTATTTTATTTTATTTTTTTCATGTGATATACAAGTATATATAGTTTAATCGTCGCATCCTTTTAGTCATATATATGAATTGATTACACCCGTGTGAAGTGTGTCTACAAGATTTTTGAATTTTAACAACAAAAAATGTCGGTGTGCAATAAAAACTTTTTTGTATACTAACAAATATGAAGCACTAAAAACGATTAATAGCTCGTCATATATATATATATATATGTGTGTGTGTGTGTGTTATGTGAAGCTGGTTTAAAATATGTATTACGCTTCAAATAGTGTTCGATTTTCGTGGTTTTACTAATAAAAGTCTATTATTCCGACTTCAAAGTAAACCGAACATTACATACAATGATGATACCAGTGAGAAAATCGCATCATGCGAACCGTACTTATGCTCTCTCTTGCGTGAGGCGTTGGTGTTATGTTTCAGAAAAACTATATATATATATAATATATAGAGACTAAAGCCATCCACTTGTTACAATGTTTCATTGATTTTTATATGTACTATTACGTACAACTTAATTTTATCTATCACAGTAATTCATTGCATTCTTCTGTAACTCTTAGCAGCTTCACCTATTCTAATTTGTACTCTATTTTACACATATAAATGCAGTATATATATATATATATGTGTGTGTGTGTGTGTGTGTAGGATATGTACGTGTGCCTATATCTTCTACGAAACCGAGCATTAATACGCTAGTAAAGTTGTGTAGTAATTTTTAAAAGTCGATTATCTATTCGAACGAACTAAACTTCACCTTCAAAATGTTGCCATAAAATTTATTACCGGTTCTCTAGAGCACCTAATACGAAACTGCGGTCGCAAGTAAAATATATTCAAACGTGTAAATACACCGCAGTTAGAAAGAGGAGTAACTCCGTTATAAATTCGAATGTAGGTTTCTACATTTCGTAGTTAATAGTGGTAGAAAGAAAAACCGTGGGTTCGGCTAGTTACCACTTTCGAATGGATGTTTACTAAATTGAGAAGTAGACAACGTACGTTAGAATAATTACCGGATAAAACAATTTGAACGCGCTAAAAAACGAAAAATTATGTCACGTGTCTGAAAAGTCGTTTTTCGTCGACAATTTTTATTGTTTTTTTCTTTTATTTAGTTGATGACGAGATAAGAACATTTTTCGTAAAATCGAATTTTCGCTTTTAAAATTTCGTCGTTCGCTTCAGACAAGTCTGATATCGTTCTGAATTGTACGAAGTTCGTAAAGCAATTTGTACGAACTACGGATAAAGTTTGAACGATGTAAAAACTGTTTCTGACATCAAACTTAGGTCGAAACTTTGGAAAATTTTAAAGAGCTCAATTTTGCGCCAATCGTACAGTGAAAATTTTGTTTTTATAAATTTTGTTCGTTCGTCTAGTATCCTTCTAAGAAATTAATTAAATTATGGCGAAGTACCCTTCAAACAAAAAGAAATGTGTGCCATAAAAACTTAATGTTGTAATAGATTTTTCGCTCTATATCATCGTCATCGTCATCATTACCATTATCATAATCCTTCAGTCTTGTTTCGATTGGTGGACGGTTAATTTCAAATGCACAAATTCTCTGGATAGCGCAATTTTTTTCATGTTATTACAATATATATAATTATCATCGTAATTCCTCAATCTTGTCCAGATTGGTAAACAGCTAATTTGAAATGATAAAATTCTTTGGATAGGGTAATTTTTTCGTGTTACTATATCCCGTTGCTTGTATATCGTCTCGTATTTGTTTGACGTATTTCATTTTTGTTGGCCTTCCTCTTGATATTTTTCCTTCTATAGTGCCTTCAATTATTTTTGTATGAAATGTTCCTTTTGTCTGAAAATATGACCTATCCATCTTCTTTCTTTTAATTTTCCGAATAAACTTATATTTTCACGGATTAATCTAAATACTTCTTCTTCAGTAATTTTTTCTGTACATGCTATTCTTTCTATTATTCTCCGTGTTTTTATTTGTTTTATTGACACTCCATCTATATATATATATATATATATATATATATATATATATATATATATATATACGCAACATATATACACACACATATATTACATATACACAAACACATACTTGTTAGATATATACTAGTTGCCCAACCTGGTTTCGCATGACTACTTTTACATTAATAATAAATGAAACAAAATAACAAATGCTTTTGATCAAAATTTATTATAATGATTGTTACGTTTAATATTTTTTTCTCTTTCTTTCCCGAGAACAAAACGAATGGCGCTAATGGTTTCCCAACTATTGAACACCTAGCGTACAAGTGTCCATGCGATAAATATAGCGATTCAGTATTTATTCCACATACTTCTAATGATTGATCCTGTGATTTATCGAATGCAATAATCTGAACACGTTTAAAGTCACTTTTGCCATGATTATACACAATCAGTTGTTCATCAACTTTTTAACAATCAGCCTTGTTCCGTTGCATAGTTTCGGTTGATTCAAATTGCGTACCGTCATTATCACAGAACCAACCTCGAGCCGTGTAAATTATTCTGCGGAATTCTTGGAATTTTTGAATTCAGTTGGATAATTGACGATTTCATCGGAATATGCAATGTAATTGATCGACTTAAATGAATGCGTTTGGACATCAATTTAACTTTGAATGTTTCTATTCAAATCGTCTACACCTTTATTTCTCGCTGCTAAAATGGCTTGTTCGCTTAACGAAGCAAAGACCCGATTTGACGTTGTGATGTTTTCGAGCGATTAAAAGTATATATAACATATACGCTTTCCGATACTTATATATCTTTTCGAACAATCGTTGACATACAGAAACGAAATTTAAAATTAAAACTTGTAATTGAATAATAAAAATATACATATTACATATTCTCTCTGCATATTTATAGACGTAAGCAATTAAAGTTAGTTTTAACGTAATGGTACATATGCCACAACACATACATGTATGTATATATATGTATGTATGTATGTGTGTATGTATGTATGTATATATATGTTAGAGGTATTTGTGAGCGAATATAAAAAAACATAATAATCAATATCGATATAGTGATGGTGTAGCTCTAGTGTAACACGGTTATGAATATGCTAGAGGGATAAGTTTCGACGATGTAGGTACGTAAACTTCAATTATTGTACAGAAATTGTTATTATATCGATTATATACTAACAATAATATTAATATTAATAACAATAATATTAATAATAATATTAATAATAATAATAATAATAATAATAATAATAATAATAATAATAATAATAATAATAATAATAATAATAATAGTAATAATAATAATAATAATGTTAATAAGAAAGTTTACGACGTAACCTATTAACCTGCATAGAAATATTTCGAAATTAAAAATTTTCATCGCTCTATTTACAAAATAACCGCGGGAACTTCGTATTTTTCAATAAACGTAAGTATGAACTGTATTATTTATCATAATTAATATGAAGCTGTTAGTTAGATTATAGACACACACACATACATATATAAAATTATAAATTACGTTACGAACGTATAGGAATAAATACCTATTATTAAACAAGTTGCTTCTTAACAATTTAAAATAGCCGGATAGATACAAATTTCTAATTCAAATTTTATACGTACATTCTTTAATAAGTATCATTCTTTTGTTTGTTTTTTGCTTTGACTGTAATTAAACTACATTTACCACGCTACTATGGTTGCACTTTCAACGCGGAATACAAATTAAGTTTATTAATTGCATTCGTTTTTATTCTCATTTTTTTAAATAAATGTGCATTGCAATCTTAAATTAACTAATTTCTATTGTTTACATACGTAAGTATACATAACTAAATCGTTTGGCGCTAATCGTTTAAAGCGTCTAAACGCTTTTTCCTTTTTAATTCTGCATATATATTTTTTTTTTAGGAAAAGCTATTCAATTCGTAAATATATACTTTAAAAGTATGTATTCTATATTCTATATTATTTTCTTCTCTAATTGTATGTTCGTATGCTGACGTTGTGACAGATCATGAAGTGGGTGGATTGAAATACTCCCTGTTGTTGCGAGTTCTTACTAACTTCCAGAAACTTACATTTGTTGTTATTTAGTGTACAAGCTTCAGCGGAGGCCATCCTTTGCAATTTATTTTTTCTGGGATCGGTGTTTTTTTTCAAACCGTTTACTCTTATTACGCGATCAAGGAACTTTAGCTTTTGATTTATTATTGTAGGTAGCAATTTTTACCTGGGTTCTATATGTAGTTTTCTTAAATAACGAGAGGTTGATTCTACGTTCTGTCCATGATATTCTTATTAGCATTTATATCCGTAGGCATTATAAAACATTTTAGAAAGAACTTTTTATCCACCTCACTGAATGCTAATATCGACGAGGAAAAATAAATATGGAACGAATTTTCGGCGATGTATTTTCAATCAAAAAATCGTAACGTATTTCTTAGTGTACACAGTGATGTGCTGTTAAATAATGGACGACTCCGTCGCACACACATTCACATTCACATTCACATTCACGCACACGACATACGTATCTTAAAGGATTTTCGAAAGATCTCGATAACTTATTACCGCTATGTCTACGTTAGATCAATTTTTTTTTTTTTTTTTGTAAATAACGTTTAGTTTAAACCGAGTTGGAGAATTTCAAATTTTAACAGTACATATTTTTCAATTTTTTGTATTTGTTAGTTAATGCTATTTGGTAAGTTTTGTAACTATAGGATGACTCAGAGAAGACGGACGAACTCAAAAACTACTCGACCAAAATTTAGCTTACAATCATTTGTGGAACACAATATCGTTCAGAGCCATTTGCAACAATACATTCAACAGTCTTCACAAAATTTTTGAAGAGTTTTTCGAACATCTTTGAATTTTTGAAATTTTTTCAGAAATTCGAATTTTCAGGTCTTCCAGATCTCCTAGACGTGTTTCGTAAGCGCTGCTCTTAAGATATCCCGACAAAAATTATAGGATGCCGTAATAACTGGCACTGGACAAAAACGAATCTCTCGTACGTACACTAAGTGTTACCGACTGCGCTATTCAAAAAACAAAACCGTCCGTCTTCTCTGGGTCACCCTGTAGTTCTATATACTCGAGAAACATCCTATTCAACTGTAAGTGCTTAAACTTAATCGAACGTATCAATAGGCGCCATTTATACTTTGAAAAGATTTTAATCTCATTTGAAAACGTTCAATGCTCATCGTGTCAATATAAATTACGCTGCCATACAGTTAGGTAAAATTATGTTTTTCTATACGGTAAATTAATATCTTTTTGTAATTTATTCCGTTATTGGCTATTATAAAGTTTATGGAATACTCCTATGAATTTGCTAATTTCGGTTGTGATACAATCGAAATGGTTATAGAATTTTATCAATTAGATACACGGGTGGGTATTTGATTTATGTTACAAATTGAATATTTTCATCAAAATTTAACTTTTTATTTTGTAATTTTTTATTAAACAACGTGCAACTTGATTTCGAATCATTAATGCTCAATTTAAATAATTGTAACCGTTTACTTATCGCTTCGCTAGGATTTTGAAAATTAGGTAAACATTTAAATTGCACCTTAAAAAGTTTTTGTAAACTTTAAACATTCATAATTAATTGAACGTATTTTTGTAAATATACTAAATATTATAATAAAATAAATGTGTAATTTACGCTGTTTCACGCATAAAACTATTCACGCCGTTAAACTTCTATAAAAGTTTCGAGAAATTTTGTAAGTAAAAATTCGATGCTTAAATCTTTTGTTTCCAACAACTACGTCACTTTTTTTCAGTAAACTATTATGATTATTAGTAATTTCGTAAGCACAGTTACAAGTAAAAATGTAATACTCAATACGAAGCAACGTAAAAAATTATAACGTTTCGACACTCAATATCAAACAACATGAATAACAACATAAACTACTAACAAACAAATACCTCCTGAATAGATATAACGGTGTACATGTCGACACGTTAGTTCTGTAAATGTGTAGGTGGCGTTAGTAGAAAATGTCTAAACGATTATACCTTATTTATTTTTTTTATAAATTTTTACATTCAAAAATAATATCCCGGTCATGGGAACCATATCTAGACACGATTCTAAATCACTACGTTTAATTCTAAATATAGAAGTGCAACAGTCTTTTTGTGACAAAAATATAAAATTGTTGCATAGTACAGTACTCGCTACGATAAAAAATGTACACAAAAAATGACGCTGATAATAATCGCAATTTACTAATTAAAATCTAATCCATTATAACTACAAAAGAAGGCAAGGCTAATTATTCGAATAACCAATCGTTTACGATTTAATAAAATTACCTTAATAATAGAATAATCATCATTTAAAAAAGTAAATTTCAGTCCCATAATAATAATAATAATAATAATAATAATAATAATTTTGAAATTTATCTAAAACCGATGGGCTGAATATATGTAGATAAATTTACATTTGAATGAGTCGTCTAGCAGCCGTCCAGATGTTAGATTTTTATTCTACCAGTTTCGCTATTTCGGAATAAATACAGAGTACGTGCAGTGTGCACGAGCGTATAAACACATATACACATACAAAAATAAATATATATATATGCGTGTGTGTGTGTGTGTGTATATTACATTCGTGTAATATATGTGTTCATTGACATGATAAATTCTGTTCGTTGACTGTTTATATTATTTGATATACATACGTACATTTATACATATATATAATGTATACACAGTATACAGATGAGTTTTAATTGACAATGGTATTTATCTAGACAGATAATGTATGTATCTGTTATCCATTAGCGTATTTTTTTCAATCCGTTCGTGATATTGCAAGACTGATAATTAAGATCTGTGCATCATATACTATTTACTTGTTGTATATATATATATATATAGAGAGAGAGAGAGAGAGTGAGTGAGAGAGAGGGGGGAGCAACTAATAAATAAATATGAACATTGAATACAAAATGTTCCATTGGTCTTTGATTCTTCTTTAATTTTTTATTTCATTTTTATACAATAAATATCTCAACGCATTTATTTTCATAAATCACAAATGAAAATTAACGAAACATTTATTTTGGCGGACGCCCGATACTTCACCTAGTATTTATAACGTCGTATTGTCGCGATGAACCAAAACGACAAATGGATGGTTATTTTAAACATATTACACATCCATCATCCATCCGTTGTACACATACTTATATATATATATATATATATATAAATGTTAGTACTGTATTTTCCTAAATTAGATTAAAGAATTATTCGGATATGAGAATAAACATCAAAGAGAACAACAATAATGAGACATGAGTAGAAAAGACGAAAAGGAAGTAATATACATCGCCTGGGAGGGATGAAATGTATGTATGGACTACTGGTTCAAGGGCGGAAATGGCTAAAGCCTCCAATAGCATGTCAGCTATTAATGGAGTGGCTATTGCAGTAAATGCGAACCTGAGAGAAAAAGTATACTCAACAAATCTTCGGATAGACTCGTGGCCATTACTGTACATGTAACTCTATACGTCCGTTACATATTCTTTCAGATTACACGCACAAAGTCAATGTACTGAAAAAGAGAAAGATTCTCCAATACATGGTTATAAACGTGGGGACTTAAATGTCTGCGTAGGAGGCCTCGGTGATATAAATGTCATCGTAATAATGGATATGGCGCCTACAACGATGATGGAATACGAATTTTTGACACAGCAAAATCTAGCGACCTTGTAATTGTCGACCCTCCTTCTTTAAAAAGTGCTACAATCATCTGATCACATTTATCAGTTGAAAATTACCTTCACTACTAGTTTTATTTTATTTTTCATATAACCACTTACTTCTGACATTATGTCGAGTTTATCGATCTATCTTGTCATATTTCCATCGTGTCTTGCCTGAGTTGTTTTTTAACGATTTCGATCGGTCCAATCTGAATGCAGTATTTCATTATCCTATTGCAATATTCAATCTTTAATCCAAGTATGTTCGGTTTTTCTCTCATCGGCAAAATCAGCGGTATTAATACTGCATGTAATGCATCCGTAGAAGTGTCCAAATGACATATTGAGAAGAAACGTCCGTTGAACCGTTAAAATATTCATAACGGTTTTCTTCGATATAAAATTACAGTACATAGCGGAACTGTTTAAATATTTTCTGACTTCTGCTCAGGCGGGGGCGTTAGCTTAAATGTGTTACATCCAAATGTGGTTCCGTCGGAGTGAGTTGCTACGCAAAATAATATAAAGAGTTCAACATCCAAAAATAAAAAAAAATAAAAAAGGTTAAAACAAAAGGGCGACATTAAATAAATTTAGACAATAAATGGTCAATAGTGGGGTGATACCTGGCGGATTAAATAACGTTTGAAACGAATTAATTAAGATCATTACAACGACTACAGAGCAACTTTAATAATCTACAAACAAGGATATAAACGACATGACAAACAAATTTTGGTCTAGAATGAAGAAATAAAACAGAAGAGTAAAGAAATAAAAAGTGTTCAAGCAATAGCAGACACACCAAACATATTAAAAAATAACAGCTTACAGCATCGTAACGGAAGAGACAAACAAAACAGTTACAAACACTAAAAATGCGGAACTGTGTACGAAAATCTGAATGATACGGCTGGTGATAAAGTTATATATCTATTGGTCAGGCCACGTGCTAACAATGAGCGAGGCATTGAACAAAATACACCATAGGACTCCGACTCCACAATAAAGAAAAAATTGTACAACGCTGTAACCAATATTTTTCGGATCGACTAATGGAATAATCTAATACCTGGAAATCCTATTTAGAAAAGCAATTTCAGGACTGATCGATCATATATAAACTGATGAAGTTTCTGATGTAAACTTTAAAAGCACCTAGGTCAGATGATATCCTGTTGATGTGTAAAATATTCCTCAAATAAAATAAACTTTAATTTAACGCAGCGATGCGTGCAGGCAAGGTTCCCAATAGTTATAAGTCTAGCACCGTCATTCCATTCTTCGAAAGTAAATAAGATCCATCTGGGTGTGCAAACTACCTTCTAATCAGAATGCTTTCACATTTACTGAAAATAATTGAACTAGTAATAATTTAATAGTCGATCAGTGTCACATTGTTACAGGACGTAGTAAGACTGACAAAATTTTCACGATGCGCATGCTGATGGAAAAATACAAGGAAAAATGGAAAAACGTACATAACTTTTATAGACTTAGAGAAGGCTGCAGGATTTACAATTGTCTTTACTTTGAACATACTCTTGTGCGCAGGTTGAATTGAGAATTCAAGGGGCGTTATAAATATATATATATATATATATATATATATATATATATATAATATATGTATGTATAATCAATATTAGACATAAATAATAAAGAAATCATTTAAAAGAACAAATTTAAAAGAAGGCATAAATGTGTGTAAAATTGTTCTATCCGAGAATTCGAAGCATAACTATTCACTAATTTATTGATTTAGATGGAAGAATTAAAGAGGAATGCGCACTTAGAATTGACAAAACAAAAGTTATTAAAGGATAGAACGTGTCGATTAGGTCCTAAATTACGGGGTGGTATAGTGGTATAAGTTATAAGTAAAAATTGGAATTTCACAAAGTAGGGATTGAAAATATTTATTTAAACAGTTCTGCTATGTACTGTAATTTTATATCGAAAAAAACCGTTATGAATATACTCAATATGTAATTTAGACGTAAAACGACTTCAACGCAATACGTTGTATTAATAGCGGTGGTTTTGCAGATGAGAGAAAAACCGAACATACTACTACTACTAATTAAAACGATATGTAATTTATATATTCAATTTAAATGATATCAATAAAATATGAAATTGTTGTATTTTAATAAACCATTCAATCCATATTCGGCGACTTTGTAAATACCGATAATAGAAATATATATATATATATCTGACGCTTAAGTATTTATGGGCGTTTTCAAATGATTTTTCACTTTCTCTACTTCTGGCACTATTGTCGACGTCCTCTAATCTTTCGGTCTATTAGGTGAGAACCCTTATTTTTGCCGTATAACGGGGTTACCTCGAAAATGTTATCCGTAAACCGTGGGAAATATATAGAGACTGGTCACGATAATGTGTTGTTAAGATGAGTTATCACTTTAAGAGATCATCGTCATTATAAGAAACTTTTGTTTAAATATCACGATGTTCGAGTGTATATGTGTAGTGTGTGTCTGAGTCGGCGCTTAAATTTAATTTGATGAATTAAAAGAATACACTCGTTTGGTTAATAGAACATCATTGATAGAATGGCTTTCAATTTAAATGCCGAACATCGCATTTACTAAAAAAGAGAAAGAAAATAAAGAGGTTGATACTCAGTATAACCACTTTGTGGTCATTTTACCTGTCAATTGACACGCCCTCGATTTTACGTTAACCTTACGTTATTTTATATATATATGTTAGATGAAGTACTAGAAAAAACAGGCTTTTATAATCTATTAAGATTAAATGGGACTATAAATAATCAAAAATAATTGCGGCTAGATTTACACATCTCATTCAAGATAGAAAACAATGTTGTTGTACCTTGTATTATTTTTATTACAAATGCATAAAGAAGACATATTGACATAAACGCCTGCATTTGATACATACACACATACACATTCACACACACACGCACACACACACACACACACACACATATATATATATATATATATATATATATATTGGGCAGTACTGCATTCATTAAACCCAATTGGGATCAATGAGAAGAGCATTAAAATTACAAAAAACATTTATGACTTTGCTACAGCGCGGATAAATTAACAGAGTAAAACTAAAAAAATCCTCCAAAAAAATTTAGTGTTAGACAAAACACCGAGTGGAAATTATTTATCTGCATTTTGGACACTGTTTAAAAAATTGAATTGGACATTAAGCTAAAATAACGAACACGGAAACTACCTCAGATTCGCAGATAATATAGTTCTTATGAGTACAGGTGCAGCGTATGATTATAACGGACATAATTATACATTTGCGCAGGCAAGGATAATGCTCAATATATGATTACCGGAACGGAAAAGGAATGCGTGGATACGTTAACAAATACGACCGCACGATACATTGGAATAAAATGTATACGGACTGGTTACGTAGCTCGAAGAGACGCAGGATCTTACAGTGGTAGCCGTGAGATTGAAAAAGAATAATGTAAGATGGTCAAAGCGGGTTCGAGAAAAGGAAACAAGGAAGTCCAATAACACAATGGCACGATGTTGTAATGAAGTGAGCAGATAAGAATTGATTACGGAGGGAGATAAATAGAAGTGATTGAAAGAGGTTGGAGAAGGCATTCAACCAGTAGTGAATAGAAAAAAGCATATCGTTATCGTGATATGTATATAAGTAATATATACGTGACGTATGGAAAGAAAAATAGAGATTGATGAACGAAATACAAATCATGCACGTATAAACTAAAGATAAACAAAATATAAACAAATAACCTAAAAGTTTATTTTATAACCGCTAAATGCCGCGACAACTTTATCTATATTTATACATAAAACTGGATTGTCTGTCTGTTATTTGTGAATATTTTCATTATAATCACATACCAATCCCGAAGAAGAAGACGGCTAAGTTGTGTACGGACTACAGAACTATTAGTCTGGTATCCACACGCAGGCTAAAATTCTCCTCCACATTATCAAACACAGAATGGAAAGGTACATGGAAGACTATATAGATGATACACAATGTGAATTCGGGAAGCAGTTATGTACAAGAGACGCAATAGTAACTCTCAGGACTTGCGGAGAAAGACTAATTGTCCTAAAGCGCACAATGTATGTGTGTTTCGTTGATTACGAGAAAGCTTTTGATAGAGTCGAACGGAATCAATTGTTTACATTTTTGGGGTAGATAGGAGTACCAAGCAAGCTAATTAACATAATAAAAAGTTTACACATAAAACAAACAGCTGTTGTTAGATGGAGAAATGAATACACACAACCGGTAACTATCACAAAAGGTGTCAGGCAAGGTTGCCCCCTTTCACCACTACTGTTCAACATATGCGCGGAAATGATTGTCAACGAAGCCTTACAAACATGCAGGGAAGGAATCAAGATCGGCTGTCGAAAATTAAGAATCATCAAGTTTGCAGATGATCAGGCAGTGTTAGCTACAAAACCGGAAGCTTTAGAAAAAATGTTAACGAGACTGCAACATGCGGCGAAGAAATATGGAATGAATATTAATGTGGCAAATACCAAAATCATGTGTATTAGTAAAGAACTAAATATGGTTAACATAAGACTAGAAGGAAAAGCTTTAGAACAGGTGAAAACATACAAATATTTGGGACAATGAATTACAGAGGACGTATCCTATCATAAGGAAATAGCAGCCAGAATTGCAATGGCAAAAACAGCATTCATGAAGAAAAAATCGTTGATCACACAGCGAAGCATGTCCCAAAATTTACGGAAACGAATAGTAACAACACATGTATGGCCAGTAGCCTTGTATGGGTCAGGAACCTGGACTTTGTCTGTAAAAGATAGAAAAAAATTAGAAGCATATGAAACTTGATGTTGGCGTCGCTTGCTAAAAGTATCATGGACCGACAAAGTACCAATGAAGCATAAGAAAAAGGAGGTTGGAATGGATCGGACACATATTGACACATGGCGGGATGCTAAATGAAGCAATGGAAGGCAAAATAGCTGGGAAAAAACCGAAAGGCAGACCTAGGTTAACGCTAATGGACTCCATAAAACAGGAGGCAGGAGTACAGTCGTATGTACAACTCAAGAGGAGGGCGGCATATACTGTGGAAGAAAGACATAGTGATGGCGTACGAGTTCTAGGACTGAAAAAAACCCGAAAGAAGAATCACTGCATTGGGCTATTTTTATCACACATAAACAGAAAATAGATTTTTTTTTTAATTTTTGACTGTCTGTCTGTTCCTATTTAACTCAAATATGATTAAAGTAATAATAATGAAATTCGCATAGCGTATAACCTATATTATCGTACTCGTTCTAAACTTGGTTTCACATTGATATCACAAATAGGATAGAAATTACAATAATTTAAAATTTTCTAATATCGTTATCTCTTTCTTTTAATAGTTTTATATATTAGTAATTATAGTATACGTATATATATATATATATATATATATATATATATATATATATATATATATATATATATCCGTCCGTTATTTCGGCCACGACCTTAACGCAACAAACGTATATATGTATATATAATATTCATCCGTTTCTATACTAATATATAAAACTGTAGTGTCTTTGCGAATATTTTCATTATAATCTTTAACTTATTGTAATTTCTGTCCTATTTGTGATATCAATGCGAAACAAAGCTTAAAAAATAATTGCACAGGCGAAGCCGTGGGTAAGTTGCAGTTTAAACATATAACGACAGTTTATTTGATTTTTATGTCTGTTAATGTGCGTGTATAAGTGAAAAAAAATAATGACGAAATTGAGGAAACATTTTTTTCGTAATAAGTTCCGTATATCGTTCCCCGCAGTTTCCACGCGTTTCTTTATGTTTATCGGTTTTCAAAAATTTTCATCATCTAATATAATTCATAAACTGATATCCATAACTTTATATACGTTATATATATATATATATATATATATAATATAGGAGGATTGGTGAATTCTTCATTTAGGTTGTTTACGACGTTATTTAATGAAGTTAGTTTTCGTTTGAACAAATATCTTTTTTTTATTTGTAATTTACTCTTTAATTCAAAGGCACGAACGAGCAGAAATCTCCCTTTGGCTGTTGCATCTTTACTTTGCTGATTATAACGGCTAAGAGTTGGTCGCAGCCCTTCGTATTTGACCTTTTACGAAATTACTTTTCACTTTGATCATTCTATTTTATGCTCTTTTTTTTCTATACTTCGTACTTTACGTATTACACTTCAAGCAAACAGATGAGCAGACTACTCCGCCAATCGACGCGAAAAGATGACTAGTTAAAGAAAGACATTGAGTAGGTTGTAAGTAGACTATTGAAAAGACGTTAGAGAAATATCTATTATTATTATTATTATTGATAATATGTACGCGGTGGTGTAAAGAGTAGGGCCAATATAAGGGTGGATGCGAGAAATGGAACAAGAGGAGGAGGTCCTTTATAGAAACGTCCTGCGAATTATTTTTCGCCCCAATGATCAAAGGCGTGGTACCGACTTTTGCGCAGCTTAACGCACAACGTCAAGTACGTACGCCTTTGAAACAAAATATATTTTACACGTTTGATATACACATACGTATATATTATATATATATATAGCGAGTGAATGTGCTATTGAACTACCCTCTTTACAGTGACGATGAAAACAACGCTAAAAACATCCACAAATTAAAGATAAGCTTTTACATATATATATATATATATATATATATATATATATATATGTACCTACAGCTTTGGTTAATGAGATGCTACAAATAATGTTTTCGTTTAGTTCGTTAAAATTCTTCTTGTTAAATGAAAATTTGAAACAGTCTGCAACTAGTTTTGGAGTAACTTTAGACAGAGGAAATATATCGTCACGTTTGAAAATTGTTCTACTTTTGTTTAAAGTTTGTCGATACCGCAGCTTTTTAATACTTAAAAGGAATTCAGGAAGACAAAAATGAAAGTACATATTTATATCTTCTCTCACTTTTATCCGACCGACTAATGTAGTGACTTAATGAATTGTTGTGAAAATTAGATTTATACTTTCTTCAATCTCTTTTGATCTACCTCAGTCCAGAAACTCGTGTAATATGCCAGAGAAAGATGAATACAGCTGCAATTGGCTCTTGTAGACTATAGATCTAATTGCAGTAATGCCGATAAACAGAATCCTAAAATATTGACCAATTTCCGCTATCAAATTTGTTGCAGAATGACGTTTCTAAAACGATGAACTCAAATATACCTAAATTTGATAAGGCTACGTAAGAAAAAATGTTCGCATAAAATACTTTATATTACCACCGCGCCCGTCAGTTGAAAATAATCATCTAAACTAGTAATCTGAGTGTGACACCAGAAATGTGATCGAAATTTAGTGTTAACAATTTATTGGGCAGAACTCAATTTGGGTGTATACCAAATTTATCAACTACCTTTCAATTAACGAGAATGGTAGATTACATAAGAGAACACCTCAAATAA
Organism: Coronaproctus castanopsis; assembly: GCA_032883995.1. Taxonomy (NCBI): domain Eukaryota; kingdom Metazoa; phylum Arthropoda; class Insecta; order Hemiptera; family Monophlebidae; genus Coronaproctus; species Coronaproctus castanopsis. The sequence goes on from CM065053.1 coordinate 132,521,556, forward strand.
ACGCACATGGACATATGGGGAAGACGTTTGATAAGATTCTTTTACGCTATTCTATATATATATTTTTTTGTCATCCCTGTAGCCTAATTGTGTATGAATCATTACGCGTCATTTTATTGATCAGCCCCCCCCATATAAATTATTTATTACATCTTTTCCAGCGCTGGAGGGGCGGTCTTTTCGTATGCTTCGTTGGACTTTTGCTTATATTATCGTCGATATATTAATTTGCATTCACTGCGAATAATATATCCGAAGTATTTCATCGCACGAAGAATATCTATACTAGATAACTATCGTGTCAGATTTAACTGCTTTACTATGGATATATTTGTCTAACGCTACATTTCAAAGTTATTAATTCGACGTAATCTTCTGTGACGTTATTCCGCTCCATATATGATTATCGGAAATATCAGATTAAACGAGGCCTAATTGTTTAATTTACGATGTTTTTAATTTGATGACTTACGAAGTAGCATTTTCTTCTAGGGTGGGGGGATGATACAATTTAAACTGCACGTATTAACACTTTCAGTCAGTATGTCCACTATACGGTAGGTGAAATTTTTAACGCTGACAAAAAATTGTCTCGATTGTAAAAGTATCTAGTATAAATACATTGCAGATCATCGCTACAGTTCATCTAAGAAGCGGTATTGCATAGGATGACCCAGAGAAGACGGACGGTTTTCATTTTTGAGTAGCGCAGTTGGTAACACTGCTACAACGCAAAACGCGTGCTCCACGTTTAGTGTACACCCGAGTGATTCGTTTTTATTTAGTAATGAGCGTCATCGCTCATCGAAAGATTGTTTAAATCGATCTCTTCGTTTTCGATTTTTTCCAGTATCGTTTCAGCAAAAATTTTTCTTTCTGCATGATCGGTACTTTTTAATTTCTAAGTTATTACCAGTTTATAAGGATGAAATTTCAAGTCTTCTAGCAATATACGGCGAACAGATTTTCCCGATAGGTTTAAACGGCGTCCAAACTCGATCGATGTTTGTGACAGTACGAACGGTTATTTTTCAAGGTCATTTTTTTTTATCCGGTTGCAGAAGCTGTCTCTCGAAAGTTTTCAACCCACCTTATATTAATTGCGAGATGGTACAGGTTTACATAACTTTGAATTCTTTTCGAAACTCTCTTTGATAACTTAAACTGAACAAAAACAAATCTCTCGTGTGTACGCTAAACGTTACGTTCATTTCTACAACGTCGTACGTCGTCGGTTATAAATATTTCAATACGTATTTTCTAATTTGCAAATAAACTGAAAATATCAATAACGGATAAATTTAGATGGTATTTCATTTTTTTTTAATAAGACTTTCTCTTATTAATCTTATTAAATCAGATATAATTATTGCGAACGAAGGTATTTGCGCGTTCGGAGGTCGACTTAATTTTCAAATGTTTGTCAAGAAGAAACCGTACAAATGTGGAATAAAATCGTTTTCAAAGTATACGTGAGGCGAGAAATGGTTTCAATTCACTTTTCAACTATACCTTATTCATCGCAAAATTATAAATAAAGGTCTTCATTATAACTGCTTCTTAGGTGAACTGTAGATAATTTTCAATCTATTTATGTTAAATATTTTCAGAAACTTCCACGTCGGTCAGAAAATGAAATATTTCGTTAACGTTAAAATGTCATGTACCATATAATGGACAACGCGACTTAAATTGCAATTAAATATAGACTATTATTAGCTTGGGTTACACGATAAATAGCGAATAGATTGTCATCAGTTTTCTTTAATTAAAAAAAAAAAAAAAAAACTCCAGCTACAAAAGAATTGACAAAAGTTTTAGGCGACTTATATTGGACGTAATCATTTAATTTGCACGGAAAGACCCATCTTTGTATTTTTGATCATCCAGTACCCGTGTCCAATAATTGAGAAATGCGTACTGATTATTGCGTGAATAAATTGAAATCGAATATAGTTTCGAAAATTAAAATCAAAGTGGAATTCGTAAAATGGTCAACTAGATTACCTAACTGGAATCTAAACTTTTAAAATGATGGAAAAAGATATTTTCTATCGGTCAACTAGATTACCTAACTGGAATCTAAATTTTTAAAACGATGGAAAAAAAGTATTTTCTCATTTATTCGTAATTTTTTTTACGAATTTGTAACGGATGTATTTATATATATACATATATATATATATATATATATATATATATATATATATATATATATATATATATATATATATATATATATATATATAAGTAAACGTAATCTGGAAGAATGAAACTACGTTATTAATGAATGTTCAAGAAAACACGAGTATGCTGAGAGATTCATAATCAAACACAGCTGGAATTATTAGCAGCATGCAGGAGATGAGTGGAAGGTGTTTTCTGGCTAAGATAACAGAATCGTACGAGGAACATTGTAAAGTATGTGCAGAAAGAAATAAACCGAATACTGGACAAAGAACTTGAAAAAAAAAATTGGCACTTATTCTATTAAAGTAAATTATCGTTAGTCGTAAATGTGCGCACACAGGTCAACACCCACGAGAATAATATCTATATAGGAGTTTCTCGTAATAATTATAATGAAATCAGTCTCGTGATTAATATTTATAATAATTGCATATATATATATATATAGTATGTTCTGCGTGAAATGAACAATAGAAAAAAAATATTAGTTAAATTCGCGAAATTTATATATATATATACATAAGACTACAAAGCTTTTGTTAGCCATTATCAAGTGGACAATAAATAAAATATAACAATATATAAAATTTATAACAAATATAAAAGAAAAAAAGAAAAAATGAAATAAAATCTCGGAAAATAGTTAATAATAATTAAAAATAATAATAAAAAACGGTAACATTGGAAGAAATATTATAAGACTTATATTATAGGGCAACGCTGTTTCTTTGTAGACCGATGGTATTGGAGAAGCCAATAAAATACTGCGAATTTCAACTGCCGACCCATATATTCCTTCTAGTCGACATCTATATAAAATAAATAGATTCGTGCGTTGTACAAAAAGCTAAGTACGTCAGTTTCAAATTTTGTTCCCGCCAGAAGTTACGATATATCCGGTATCGTAATCGACGTGCCATTTACTTCGATAAACCTAAAACTATTATAGTAGTATTCCTACATTCGCCGAAAAGTCGACTTTATTTTTTATAAATAGCGAAATTTAGACAAAACGGTCGTAAATGTGAAAAAAATTAAAACGGTACCAGGAAATATGAAATAATAATTATTAGAAAAAATTGTTTAATTTCAATTTAAGTCGACCGTTACTAAATCATAATGAAATCATCTAAAGTTCGTTAAAGAGTAAATATGGTCTCTGGCAGACGATTCCAGTAGTGACAGGGTAAGGAGACACGAGGATGCAGATGGACAGCTTGAGGACCTGTTCACTAAAAGTCTGCATAAATCCTATGACTGTCTCCTCCTCGGCGAGTTTGGGTCGCCGTAAAAGCCCTACACCGCTACCTCCTCAGTAGCAACCCCGCTGCCTTGCGGTTCAGGATCTTTATCCAAAGGCTAGGATGTCACGCCGAAATAGTGACAACTAACCGATAGCGTCTGTACTCCAGAGGAGCGGCTATCAAAGGCGTCTGTTCCCTATGTTAAGGGCGGCCTATTATTATGCGCAGAAGGAAGCGAAGCCCCACTCCGCTATTAAATGCTTCACGAACGTCTTATGAACAATGAACTGTAAAGATAGTGTTGTGCCATGTGATCCGACTAGCAATCGGCGCTACCTAGGTTCCGGGCCTGGGAGTGTGAAATGGGTGACCGGCCATGTTGAAGTGGGAAACCAGGCTTCTTATGGAAAAAATGCGTCTGGAATGAATACTTGGAAACTTACTAAGATCGGCACCTGGAATGTGCGAGGACTGAACACGGCTGGAAAGCTTGCTGTCGTTGAGAAGGAGATACATAAATATGCAATAGTTGGCATATCAGAGACTCATTGGAAGGGTCAAGGACATTTCACCAGCTGTAACGGGAATATCGTTTACTTCTCTGGAAACTCAAACAGGTCAATAAATGGAGTAGCTATCATCGTTAATAAAAATGTCAAAAATTCAGTTATGGGATATGAACCGATTAATGAACGAATAATGGTGATCGAAATAAAAGCAAATCTGGTAAATTTAAACTTAATACAGGTGTATGCTCCGACAAGTGCTGCAGACCAGGAAGATATAAATGAATTTTATGGAATTCTAGAGGAAACAATGAGGAAGATACCAACACGGGAATTGACTATGATACTTTGTGACTTCAATGCCAAAATTGGTAACACTACACAGGATCACGATCTACGCAGAGTTGTCGGGAAATTTGGCCTCGGTGACAGAAATGAGCAGGGTGAACAACTGATACAGTTTTGCATAAGCAATAACTTATTCATAACCAATTCTGGATATTGTCATCATCCTAGACGGTTGTACACATGGTGTTCGCCGGATAATAAATACCGGAACCAGATTGACTATGTTCTAATTAAGACACGGTGGAGAACATCAATTAAAGATGTTAAAACATATCCAGGAATAGATTGTGGCAGTGACCATCAGTTTTTATCAGCAGAGCTAATGTTGAAATTAAAAAATATACAACGACCTAGGAACAATATGAATAAATGGTACCTATACAGGGATAGAGCAATAAAAAACCTGCAAACAATGCGCACATGTATACACAATAATGAGTGTGCGGACACAACATGGAATCGTATAAAATTGGTCCTTGAAAAAGCCAGTGGTGGAATAAAGAAGCCAGCATGTAAAATAAAGCCATGGATATCAGCTGAAACATGGAAGACAATAAGTATGCGTAAAAAAATTAAAGGCAGTGGTATGAAAGATGAAGAAGCTATTAATAAATACAGAGAAATAAATAAAACAGTCAGACAGCAGTGTAGAACTGATAAAAATAAGTTTATAAACGACGTATGCAAAGATATAGAACTAAATAAAAACAAAAATGAAACGCGTGACATGTTCAAAAAAATTAAACAGATAACAAGAGATTTTCAACCACAATCCCGAGTAATAAGACATGAAGATGGTAGAATGGTACTCACAGATGAAGTAGAAATAAGATCCCGATGGATGGAGTACTGCAGCAAACTTATGGAAGGCGAAGAAGATAGACAGATGACTGAAGAAGCAGCACTAATAAGTAAAGAACCAAGCATACTAAAATATGAGGTTCATGCGGCTATAAAAAAATTAAAATGCTTCAAATCATCGGGAGAAGACAATATTGTTGCAGAAATGTTTACTGAACTTGGTGATGTAGTCGTCGATCTTTTACACGTAACATGCCAAAAGGTATGGGATACATGCATATGGCCAAAAGACTGGACTAAATCCATCTACATACCAATCCACAAGAAAGGACCACGAGACATTTGTAGTAATTACAGAACAATAGCGCTGGTGTCTCACGCAAGCAAAATAATGTTGTATATTGTACTGCAAAGAATAAAAACATACTTAATACCTCAGATCTCACTTGAACAGGCGGGCTTTATGCCAGGAAGAGGAACTCGGGAACAGATTTTAAATGTTAGACAGATAATAGAAAAGTGTACAGAGTTTAATGTTAAGATCGTACTGTGTTTTCTTGATTATAAAAAGGCGTTCGACTGTGTAAAATGGCAAAAAATGTGGAAAATACTTGTAGAAATGGGAACGCCGCAACACTTAGTACGACTAATTAAATCGTTATATGACTCCAGTACCGGTAAAGTCAAAATAGCTAATAGTTTAACAGAAAGCTTCACAGTAGGAAAGGGTGTCCGCCAAGGTTGTATATTAAGTCCAATCCTCTTTAATATATGTAGCGAATGGATATTTAGAAAAGCCTCTGAAGACTGGAACGGGGGTGTAAAGATTGGAGGAAAACGAATAAATAATCTAAGATATGCAGATGATACCACCTTAATTGCCGCATCAGAAGATGAAATGTTAAAATTTCTGGATAAAATAAAAGTCATAAGTCAAGAAATCGGACTTGAAATAAATAAAAGTAAAAGCAAAATTATGATTATCGATAAACAAAATAAAAATAACCATGTACAATATATGGGCGATCTACAAGTAGTAAACGAATATATGTATCTCGGGACGATTATTACCAGCAGAGGAGGATGCACTGAAGAAATTAAAAGGCGAATTGCAATTGCAAAGACAGCAATGTCCAGATTATCTAGAATTTGGAAGAGTCATGATGTAACTATACTGACGAAAATACGTATAGTGAATACATTAGTGATGTCAATCTTCCTCTATGCTTCGGAATGTTGGACTCTCAAGAAAAAAGACGTCCGCACCATAGAGGCGTTCGAAATGTATTGTTGGAGAAGAATGATGAGAATACCATGGACGGCAAAGAGATCTAACATTTCAATTTTGCAGGAGCTTGGAATAAACATACGGTTGAAAGACCTGGTACAGCAAAGGATTGTTACCTATGTAGGACATATTTTCAGGAATAATGGTCTTGAAAAGCAGATTATACAAGGCAAGATGGAAGGTACAAGAAAACGTGGGAGAACACCGTTAAGATATATTGATCAAATAAAGCAACTGGTCGGAATACCACTATGTCAATGGATAAGATTGGTCGAAGACAGAACAAAATGGCGTAGACTTGTTCAGCAGATCGGTTCATAAGATTCACGATGCTCGGATCGAGTGATCGACGAAGAAGAAGAATATGTGGCCAACTAATATATATATATATATATATATATATATATATATATATATATAAAATATATATATGTGTATACATTTCCCCCGGGGGTTTTCACCACCAGGGATCCGGAGCTCTAAATTAATTATGCACTTACTCTGGAAGACGGCAGAACCTCTTTCAGTACCAGCTACGGGTAGGGATCGAAACAGTTGTAGTATGGACATTATTTGGCGGCAATGGGATTCATTAACCCCGGCAGGTATACTGTGATGGAGAAGGCAACGGGAAACCACTCCATTAAAATCCCAAGACAACCTCTATGATTATGCCAAGAAATAATTATGTTTTGCCCTGCCATCCGACTAGCAATCGGCGCTATACTGAGTCCATGTCGGAGAGTGTGAAATCGGTGTCCGGCCACCCTGTAGTTATGCACCAGGCTCAGATTGGAAAATATGCTACTGATGCGGAAGCAAAGCATTGGGGAACCTCAAAACGTCAAATAAACTGCCACATGGAATATTCAGGATTACTGAAACCGAGCAAGTTAGGAATAATAGAAAAGGAAGTGGATTCATATAATATTAATATACTGGGATTATGTGAAACACATTGGAGAAGATTTGGATACATACAAACAACTTCCGAACATATAATGTATATGTCGGGGCATGCCACAATGAGTCATTGTAGTGTTGCAATTCTTATTCCTAAATCCATTGATGGATTAATATTAAAACTATAATCCTATAAACGATAGAATATTAACACTCAAATTGAACGCAATGCCAGTTAAACTAAATATAGTTCAGCTGTATGTTTCCACTTCCACAAGCTTCAGATGAAGACATGGAACAGTTTTACAGCAATTACAAGACACGATAAGTAAGATGCCGAAGAGGGAGACGATTATGATACAAGGAGATTGGAACCCATAGTCGGCAACACAAAAGATTGACATAAGATGGTAAGAAATCAAATAGATTTCCTCATTATTAACTGAAGATGGATATTCAGCATTCTGACTGTGGCTCGGATCATCAATTACTTGCAGCTCAGTTACGGTTACGTTTAAAATCCGGAAAGACAACTGCAAAAGCTCATAAAACAAGACTTAATAGCGATGGTCTTAAGCTCTTTACAGGCCAAATTAAAGTGAGACTAATGAAATGTGAGCTTAAACAAGACAATCCAGAACACGCCTGGTTACAGATAAAGGATACCATAAATGTGACAATGATTTCTATAAACGTAAAGAATTAAAATGGACAAAGAAGGAAGCCGTGGCTGTCAGACACAACTTGGCATTTGATACAAGAAAAAAAGAAACAGAAAGCAAGAAGACTAAGCACAGTGGAGACACAACAATCTTATATCCTGATGAATCGACAGATTCAAAAAAACTGCAGGCGAGACAAAAATGAATATATTAATAACATATGTGATGAAATCGAACATCATGCGGAGAAAAATGAAACCATAGATCTCTACCAAAAGATAAAAGTATTATCCAGAGACTTTAAAGCGAGAAACTGGATAATTAATGACGCTGACGGAAATGCAATTACGAATAAGAATGAGGTAGTTAAACGTTGGAAAGCATATTGCGAACATTTATATGAAGAGAAGCCGGCGATAGTAAACACAATGAAAACTGAGAATATAACACAATATGAACCGCATATACTACAATTGGAAATTCAAGAAGCAATTAAAAATTTAAAAAATAATAAATCACGGGGAAATGATGGCATTTATTCGAAATTGCTCAAGGTACTTCCACCAGTTGAATACGGATAATACACATGCTGTGTAATTAAATATGGAAAACGGGAACATGGCCGAAACATTGGACAGAGTCTATTATTATTCCTAAATACAAGAAAGGTTCGAGCAAACAATGTGAGAACTAGAGAACAATTGCACTGGTATCACACGCAAGGAAAATCCTGCTTCAAATTTTAATAAAAAGGTGAAATAAACGGGCAAATAGCAGTAGAACAAGCTGAATTTGTTACAGGAAGAGGGATCAGAGAACAAATTTTATGTATACGACAATTAATTAAAAAAAGTATCGAATATGACAAACCAATGTATTTATGTTTTATTGACTATCATAAAGCATTTGATGGTGACAAATGGGATAAACTATTGGAAATACTAACCTTCATGGACGTAGCAATACACCTATCTTACTTAATAAATAATCTCTACGTCCAAACAGAAGCCAGAGTAAGGCTTGATGGCGCCGTTTCAGGAAAATTTCGTCCGCAGAAAGGTTGTATATTGTCCCCTATACTTTTTAACATATATAGAAAGTATATAATGAGACACGCCTTGGAAGGCTATAAAGGAGGAATGAAAATAGGCGGATATCGAGTAACGAATCTACGATACGCCGATGATGCTACGCTCATTGCTGCCTCCACAAATGAAATGATAGATTTACTGAACAAAGTAGAAGTGGAAAGTAGAAAACTAGGACTTCTAATTAATAAAAACAAAACAAAAATTATGGTAATAAATAAGGATAATAATTCTCAGGAAAAAAACACTATACAGCTTGGATCATTAATAAATAGCCATGGTGGAAGTGGAGAGGAGATTAAATGTAGAGTGATATTACTAAATCAAATTTAGAGAGATCATTCCATTAGTCGTTCGACAAAAATAAGGTTTGTCAACAATTTAGTATTTGTCATATTTGCATATGGAGCCGAAACCCGGACATTACATAAGCAAGACAAACAAAGAATTGATGCCTTCGAGATGTGGATATGGCGCAGAATGCTGAAAATACCATGGACGGCAAAGAGGACAAATGCCTCAATTCTGGAAGAGTTAAAGGTGGAACAGGGCCTTCACACTTTATGCCAACAGAAAGTCCTAAAATATTATGGTTATATCATGCGAAGAAATGGGAACAGCTTAGTAAAAGCCGTAGGAATTGGAGGAAAGGAAGGCCCGCGACTCGGTAGATAGATACTGTCACGAATCCTACTGGAGTAACAAGAATTCAAGCTATAGTGGAAAGCCGAAATAGTCAGATGGAAAAAAATTATATCAAATGCGTTAAAATAGAGGTCACGATACTCAATTATTCATTTACTGGTTTGATGATGATAATGATATATATTTATACATACATATATATATATATATATATATATATATATATATATATATATATATATATATATATATATATATATATATAATTCTACAGGATTAAATTCAGATTTAAGCGTTATGTTAATGTTACTATGCGTACTAGATTTTTTCATAAACAATAAATAAAAAAGTAAATAAATGTGTGTACGTTCATGAACACACATTAAAAACGCACTGGTTCGAATACATCATGTGGAAAAAGCCAAACAAAAAAATGGGCGAACCCTTTTAATTAACATATATATATACTAAATATATAATATATATATAAATATATATATATACAGCATACCTAAAGTATATATTATATATATTCACACAGTCATATAAAATGTATAATTTATGTTGTATCATTTTACGATGATTATGAACCAGAGGACATCTAATTTATTTCTGAATACTTATTATTATAACCTTTATTCTCTTCATTTTGTCACTTTTATGTATTATATATACATAAATAAATAAATAAAAAATATCTAGTGTTTTACATTTTATTTTATAAAAATATATGTAATATCAACGTATCTGTTACGTATGTGCGCGCCATATGCGTATGACGAACCGTGGATGATATTTTTCAGATATTCCATATATATATGTATATATATATATATATATATATATATATATATATATATATATATATATAAGTATATATATGTTATATTATATATAATAATAGATAAAAAAAAATGATTAAATAAATATTCGTTTACCTGTTCGGAAAAATCTTCGACATACACACGCATAAGATAACCATAGCCAGCGGATGATGAGCACAACCAACGGCTCGCATATCTCTGGGAAATCAGTATTAATCAAATTTTCGCTTTCCAACAGAAGAATCCTTATCTTTAGGTTATTTCTTCCAAAAGTTGATTCTTAATAGCCGGCATTATTTTTTTTATTATTATTATTATTATTATTAATGTAGTTATTAATAATATTAATACTATTATCGTCGATATTATTATTATTATTATTAATTGACTTTCGAATGTGTATATAAATGAACGCGAACAAAATTTTCGATTTGGAATATAATATCAAACGACTGACGGCTAGGTCGATTTTTTTTATAGAAATCAACGACGAACAGAACAAACACACTCTGTGTAAACAAACGAATTCTATTGACGAACGAAAATTTTAAGTTAAAACGGATAAAAAAAAAAAAGTTAATTATTTATTTTTAAAAACGTATAAAAAAATCGGAAAAAAAATTGTTAACCCCGCTTAAAACAAAATTAATATAATAATAATAATAATAGTAGTGATTAATTAGAATTTAAAATTATAATAATTATTTTCGTTAAATTCGTTAATACATATAGGTACATATATATGTATGTACATAAATGTCATGTGTCGTCCGTGTATAGTCGCGTATACGATCCGTTACAACCGAAAATATTCTGTGAGTTTTTAAACGTACTCATCTTCAACACGCCGATATCTTAGCGTCCAGTCCTGTCAACTACGATCATCCTATACAATAGGCTTGAAATGAGGCGGGTATCGGTGATGGAACTCCACCGCACCTTCACCGACCAACGCTATAAAATAGAGTTACACCGCTGCCCTTCAACACTATTCACATATATGCATATATATATATATAATATATATATGTATATGTATAAATAAACGTCATTAGTGGAAGGGGCTCAGTCCAGGAGGCATGGCTTTATTAGAAACGAAAAACAAGAGTTGAGGGGTCGGAATGACGCGCGCGTGCCATTTCGCGCCGACAAAGGACACCGCCCCTATGAGTAGTAGAATGCCAGTGATAGTGATGGTGGATGATTAAATCATCCCTTTGAGCTTTTAACTTTACCCATATATATATATATATATATATATATATATATATATATATATATATATATATATATATATATATTATTATGTGAAAATGGAGAGAAATTGGTACCCTTTGAATTTACCGCGCTGACAGTAAAACGAAGCACTGATTATTATTACTACAGCTACCATTTACTATTATTATTGTTATTGTTAAAGGTAATATTAATACTAGTGCAGTAGAATTAGTTGTAATGTAGTAGTAGTATTATTATTAGACTAATATGCAAATGTTTTTTCGCTCGTTAGATAAACTTTAAAATAAAGTATATAAAATTTTATACATACATTCTCTCTTAAGCATTTATATTTACGTATATAATATACACAAAATATTTTTATTCTTTATTTGTTACTAACTTTTTTGTTTTTATGAAAGAAAGACAAAATGGGGTAGAGGATGTAAAAATTCAACGTGGTAAATTGTCTGGTTTTGTCATGTTCTTTGAGAATCACGTACGATGTCATAAGGGATTTAACGATCGAACTTTGGTGCACAATCAAACGTATATGTCTTCTGTGATGGCGATATCCGTCGTTCACGACATTTGTGATTTCGTCTTAAGCGTAAAAGTAACGACTGAATTTACGAATTATAATAATCATCTGATTTTTTCGGTGCATGTCGCGACAAGAAGTCGCAAGAAATTCTCGCTTCTACAAAGAAATCATCGAAAAATGGGCACTCCTTAAATGAATATCATAATATCGAAGACAACCTAGGTCATTATTATAGTTAGTCTCATTACCGTTGCTTATTACTATTGCGATTATTAGTGTATATTTGATCTTTTGGAAGCCGTTTCTGTCGCCTCTATAGAAACTTATTAGAAACTTGTTTCTAATCATCAATGGGATATCGATGTAAAAATGAAATTCTACGTAAACCGCAAATCGCGTATCTACGTTTACACATTACTTCGATCGAACAGATATCACATCGTGTACGAATAATCCGTGTTATCTGTTTTTTTTTACGAAGAAATTTAAACCCATTTTGAAAGTATGGCGAATTAAAATTTAGACGATATTATCAAAAACAACAGGGAAAAAAAACTCGATGAATATATTGTAGATAATTAGATCGGTATACGATTACCACGAACGAAATAACATAAGTAAAGGTAAATACGAACATTATCGCTGGATATAAGATAAAATAGGTTAGTAGAAAAAAGGAGTGTGATGTGAGATTAATTGTCGGCGTTGTATCTAATAATATAATCGGCATATGCTGTAATAGTGTACGAATCGTAATGACGAGAACAGAACGGTGGAGGTATAATGTTCAGTTTGAATAGATAGTGGCGATGAAGGAATTATAATATTATTTTTCTAAATTGTTTACCCAATATAGCGAGAGGTTAATTAACAAGTTCGCTAACAGGTTCCCGTATTCTTAGCCGCTTGAAAGCGTTACCAGGCGCACGACCAGGACGTGATACAGGGTTAGACAGGAAATTTTTTTTTATGAGATGTTTCGATAGTGGACAACAGATGTAAACAGGGTACATGCAGAATAAATAATCCAGTGTTATTGGAAACCCCGACAAGGTGATCGGCTTGAGAATTATCAATGGTACCAGTCTGGCCTGCGATCCAAGTATAGTTCACTGAAAATCCAGGGTCGAGCAACTGTGCAAAGATCTGATGAATTCTATGTATAATGGGTGAGGAGTGAAATACATAGCGAATCTAAATTGTTATCTTCATTAAGGAAAAAGCTCAATTAACGACCTTCTTTGCCTTCTTTTAAAATAGGTCAAAATTTTTTTTATCGATTAAAATTGAATAAAATTTAATTTTTCTTTAATTACTTTTACGTGCTTGTGTATTTTTGTACGAATGCACGCGCGTATTAGAAGCACTATAGTAGACTAAATAAGTCCGTTTCGTACCGGTACCGTACTAACAAATTTGTCTGAGCTCAATAATTGCCGGAAACTTTGTTGAGCAAGCTGAAACCCGATGCGTTAATTCGAAAACTTGGGGGATACTCTATTCTTATCGGGTGACCGTGAATTAGAAGTCGATGTCCAATAATCGACGCAAGGTGAATTCTTCTTTACGAGTCATCGAGTTCGGTGTACGTTTACGTTGGTACGCGAATTAATTGTGTGTAGTTTATTCGTAACGGTCTGTGATTCAATTTAAACGACAAACATGATTTTTATATAGTTACACACAGATCTTTAGTTACGGTAGGTATTCGAGGAGTATAGATATGCTTACTTATCTGCTATATCATCGTTTCCATACTAGAATAACAAGGAATTCAAATTCTAGTTGCAGTTTAGTTTTGCAAGAAGTATATATGAACGATCTCTTTAATAAGCTGTTCGATACCAGGGATACAACTTAAGCACTGTACCGCTGAAAATGAATTTGTGAAAATTACTGGAAGTTCTAGGATGTTCGAATATGTACTGAATGACGCTAATCGTGTAAAAATAAGCATTTCTAAAAAATGGAAAATTACTATCAATCCGTCCGAGACAGAAGCGGAATTTTCCCCTCGCAAACGACTAGTACTGCCGCCAAATCTAACCGTTGAAGTCAAGGACACTGATCCAAGAACATTCCTTATCTAGGTATAATCCTGGATAAACGATTGACGTTTGCTGATCACATTAATCCATCAATGTTAAGGTCGATAAAACGATTAACGCAATTCACCCACTTTTTGATCGGAATTCATTTCTGAATAATCTGGAAAACGAGTTAATTCTTTATAAAACTCTTATACATATTTTCGATACTAATTTTAATAAATGTTGAATATATTGGAGAGTAGTGATTTTATTAATAATAAACCGAACAAAATATAACACAATCACTAAAAGTTTTTTATCGCGAAGCTTTTCGACAGTTACGTCATTTTCAAGCACGCACAATAAATATTACATCTTTTTTACATATAAATTACCAGAAAAAAAATCGATGTAATTCATATGTAAAAAAAGATGTAATATTTATCGTACGTGCTTGAAAATGACGTAACTGTCGAAAAGTTTCTCCCAAAAAAACTTTCAGTGATTAAACGGTGTTATACTTTGGTTTATAATTAATTTTAATAACTTACAGTTAATACGAAAATTATTTTTAACGCCTTACAGAAAAGTTACTGATATGCACAACGAAAATTACTCAAAAATTATATTCTTTTCCTCGCTCGAAAGTTTTTTATTAATTGTACTGTACATCCAAACGAACTGGTTAGATACGATTTCAGGCAACTACAGCAAATAAATATAAGCATCGCAGACTAAAACATTATAGTTTGCGATCTGCATAATATTTAATCTTATTTTTATCTTACTTGAATGCATTTGATCACTCTCATTTGTTTAATGATCAGTTTATCTAATCTTTTGAGCGGGTAAGCAGATGGACGTTTGCTAAACATATAAACAATACTAGTCTTAAGGCAAATAACCATCTGTTCCATATACCCGCTTTTTAATGGTAAATCTTACACCTTAATATTAACAACAATATGATAATCTACACGTCATTAATCCGACAAATAATAACCTACGCTTGTCCAGCATGTATCTCAGTATGTAAAGCTATTTTTAATAAACTGCACATCATTCGAAATATAAGATGTATACTTAAAATTACCACCCTATATTAGAGAAATTTTATTTAAAAGTATCGCATGATTTTTTCCGTAAATGTTTGTACAATGATGATGAATTTGTTTTTTCAATCGGTAATTACGATTCCAGACAACTGAGTATATTAAGTATAATTTATTATAACCTCGTTTAACCTGAATTGTTATTTTGTTGATTGTTAAGCTTTTTCAGGTTTTTATATAATTTTTTCCCTGGGATTGTACGTATATATATATATATATATATATATATATATATATATATATATATATATATATTTCTTAATTAACTTTCAGTTATAATAAGATAATTTTGTTTATTGTGATAAGGATGTATCCGGTACGTAATTAACTACTTGTTAACAGAATAAGTCGTGTGTAACTTTTATAATAAAATATTTGTCATTTGTTGTTTGTCCATTTTTGTCGCATGCTCATTATGTATCAGAAAAACATCAGTAAATCGAAGTTCGCGATTTGACTTTTTTCCACTTTTAAAGATATTATTCTTCACCAGGGCTTTGCTGATTTTTGACATTTCTCGCGCAGATTTTCGAACCATACGAGAATACCAAAGAGTAATATCAGTAGGACCAAGTATAGTTCTCGTAACGAGATACGTTAAATCTATTATTGTTTTCTTATTGCTAATAAGTTTGCTTATTATATTTTGTATCACTTTGAAATAAATTGAAATAAATTTATTTATTCGCCTTCATACGCTGTCATTTCAAATCGATTTATATTAAAAACAGAATTGTTATTTATTTTTCACCAAGTAGATTGGTCGGAAAAGGTTCTGCAGGTCGCGAAAAGGGTATAGCTTTATCGACTTTTTTTTTTATCGATATAACAGCGATTGCATTGTAATAAGTCAGATGTAAATTAAGAACGAAGCCGTCTGAGCGAAAAACTTTCGATTTACCGAAAAACTGAAATATAATTTATTAAATATCATCGAAATTACATATATATATATATATATATATATATATATATATATATATATATATAACAATACGACTGGGGAATTGATGGCTATTACATTAATATCGTCAGGAAAATGTACGAATCGGCATGGATGAAGGTTAAATTATGGAATAATACGGATGACACACCATTGAAACGAGGCAGCTTTAAAAAGTGTCTTTAGAAAATTAAACTCGAACTCAATGTGCATCTAAATAAATGGAGGAAAATTAAATCAATTGCGATTCGCTGATGGTTCTAATAGGCAGCTGTACAGAGGAAATACAGTTAATGCTGGCAGACCTGAATGCGCAGTCCAAAAAAAGATGGGATTAAAAATAAATTTAGACAAAACAATGAAAATTACGAATACAATAGAAAGTGCAACTATATCTAAAAATGGAGAAAAAATAGAAACTGTAGGAAAATATGTGTATTGGAGACAAGAAATTACGGTGGAAAAGAAAACGAGCATGCAAATGGAAGCTCAGAGGAGAACATCTCTATTGGATTGCATTCGGAAAACCAAGCGGTGTATTTAAAAATAAATAAATACCGAATAGTTTAAAAAGTAAAGTATACAACCAGTGTGTGCTACCAGTTGTTAAAGTATACAACCAGTGTGTGCTACCAGTTGTAATATACGAAGCTGAAACAAATAATTAGACGAATTAAAAAAACTCAAACGGCGCACGAAAGAGTTATGCTCAATATCCGAGATCACAACAGCATTGCATGGATTAGGCAACAAACAAAATTAGCAGACCCAGTAGAACGCATAGCTAAACTAAAATGGAATTGGGCAGGGCACATTGCGAGGTGACATGACAACAGAGGGACCAAACGCATATTGCAATGGTGGCCGATTAATAATCGCCGTAGGCAAGCAAAACCCATGACTAAACGGTGAGACGACATTGTGAAAGTAATCGGAATCAATCACATTGGCGTCGCAGAAGATAGACAACTTTGGAAACGTTTGGGGAAAGCCTACACACCCAGCAGTGGGTTAAGATAAGCATAACGTTATATATATATATATATATATATAAATAATGTATATACCAGCGGAAGATGCAGTTTTTTCGTGCGATAATTGGTGATTATCCATTATGATTACGCAGTAATACAAAAATATTTTAAAAATGTCGCTTATTTATCACAATGTAGACCTCGCATTATACTAGACAGTAACTTCTTACAATATGGAACATCTACGCATACGTAGATTAAAACATAGATTTTTGTAATTATTAACCTATTATTAAGTACAGAAATTATGTCTAAAAACGCTGCTTTTCGTTTTGTTGATTTATTGGCTTTTTAATTTTTGTTACCTTCAGGGTGTGTCTTTTTTGTAGTTTTTTTTTCATTTTTTCCTGCACTATTTCTAAAGTAATTTCAAAGTGTACTATAAGTTTTGTAATTATACATATTTAGAATTGCTACGGTTTATGTATAGGTACTTAGCTTTAAGTTATGAAAGAAAATTGTTTTCGGTTTATGTTTAAAAATATAATAAAGATTTTTCATTTCATTTCATTTCAGTAACTTCTGAATACGCCCAGAAAAAAAAAAAAAGTATTAGGAAGGGAAATCTATAGGCTTTTATTAATAACGCGATACGAATATGTGACTCGGGAGATTAAATTAGTATCGATTATTTTGCTTTGAAATCAACGAAATAGATAATTACAAATGAAAGCGTTATTCCAGTTCTCAAATTTGCCAATACTAAACGAATATTTCTTTAGTCTCTCTGTTTTAGGGACGTTATATGTAGTTTCATTTCTGTTAATTTTCGTTCTAATTATGATGGCTTTTACATAAATGTCAATATTTCTATACTGCTATTTTATTTTATATTAATCGAGTGAACTCAATTTGATATTTTGATTTCGGAGCAACTCTTTTTACGAGTTATTTTTTCATGTCGTTCGATTCGTTTCTAACGATGGTAGGTTCGAATTTTCTCGAAACTGTTAAACTGGACATGATTTTCACCGAAAATTGACGCGATATAAAAACATAATTTACTGTCAATCTCGAAATTTAGTGGGTAACGTCGTATCTCCGGTAACAAGATGATTGCTTGAGAACAGACTAGACGACGCTATAATTAGCCATTATCTTCCTCGATTCCTTTACATTACCAATGAGAAAATTTATTACCTAGTTTATGTAGTCTTATGAATAGAGAAAAAACAATTTTAACAGATGATGAAGTAAATAAAGAAAAAAACATAATAAACGAACAATTGATAATAAATATAAGCCCGTTATATAGTTGATAAAATACGGAAAAAATCTTAGCAAAAAATACAGAAAAAAAATTTTAAAGACTTATTTAGGTTCAATAAATGCCGTACCTGTGAAATAATTAAAATATTTAACAAATCACAACATAGATTTAGCAATAAGAAATAATAACGCATTATTGAAGTCAATATTAGTAACAACGAAATATGAGATAGAAATATGTTAAAAAATTCTGAAGTATATAAATTAAATTGTAATCGTTGCGAAAAAGAATACATAGCAGAAACAGGCAGATAATTTGGGGTAAGATTTAAAGAGCATTTAAATTCGTATATGGACGATGATGAAAAATTATTATCCGGAAAAAAAAAATTAAAACGCAAAATCAATAATATTAATATCAAAATTATAAAATTATGCATACATAAAAAAAATTAAAAAGTAGAAAACTAACATAGAAAAAGTAGAAATAATAAAAGAAAGAGATAAAAATAATTCATTAAATTCAACGATAAATTTTGATGAAGAATTAGTTCTAACAAAATATATTATAAAACTCATACATTTATACTAGACAGAAGTTCTTATTTTCATTTTCTGTGCTATTGTGTCATGTTTATATATAAATTTTATATTGCTGATTGGAGATTATGTTTTCCGCATTCACTATCAGATTATTTTATAAATACTGTTTTGTTTTTGTTTTTTTTTTTAACTTTGCTAATATTGTGTAATACTGTACGTCTAAATTAAGTATTTTTTACATTTTATTCTTTAATTTTTTCTTTTGATATTTTTTATAAGTTGTATATATTTTTTTTATGTCAACTAGATAATGGTTTAATAGTCGAAAAGTTTTTTGACCTTTTTATATATCTAAAAATTTAGCACGATTAACCAATTTTTTGTTGTTTATTTTTTTAAAAATTACTACATTATACGCTGTTCGAATTATTCGTTTAATAGCGTTTAAATTTTCCGAACGCTATGGAAAAAATTCATTTTATATCAGGAACATTTAAAAGTATCGATATTCGCTACTGGGTGATATAGTAAATATATGGTCGGAACACGATAAGGGAGATTCGTTATCCGACTCCTTAAAACCGGGTCTGTTCGGCTAAGAGAGTAAACCCTAGCAGAAAATCCTCCAGCAGGCAATAAGAAATCACTGGTGTATTTTCCCTTGAGAATCGTGATTAGGAATGTTAGAAATGTTATTTTGCCATGCAACCCGACTGGCGATTGACGCTCTGATGTCTGGGGTCAGAGTGTGAAATGCGCAACCAGACATGTGAATGAGGTTTCTCAGTGTACTCATAGAATATACGAGTCTGGGAGATTTATGAACCTAAAACACAATTTCAGAACTTGAAATGTCCGTTGTCTGTTTGAAACTAGAAAGCTAAAAATCGTAGAAATTGGAACGAAACGATATAATGTTGACGTGCGGAGTTATCAGAAACTCACTACAAACATACAGGCCATTTCAGTACGAATGACAATGTAGTATACTGCTGTAGCGATGAGAAATAGTTGTAGATAAAAAGCTGAGCAATTTAATTAGTGGTTATATTGCGAAAAGTGATAGAATTATAATAGAATTGATTTGAAATTAACAGCAATAAATATCTAATTCCGGTATATGCTCCTACATGTGCCGAGTCAGATGAAATAAAGGAGGTTTTTTATATGCAGCTGCAAGAAGTAATTGATGCCATATCTAAACGCGAGTATATAATCCGCCAGAAATTGCGGTTCTCGACTGAAGCTCTGAAGTTCATCCGTGAACGACAGAAACTGAAGACAGGGAGCACATGCATAATAATAACATCGCGCGATTGGATCAAAGATTGCAATCTGATGAATTTTACACAAAGAATGGTGTGAGACAAGGATGCATCCTGTCACTCACATTATTCAACCTTTATGGTGAATATATGATGAGAGTAATATTAGATGAATGGGACGGCGGAATTTTTTGTGCTGACGTAAGATGTACAACTTGAGTTATGCTGATGATTCAACACTCATCGCAAACAAGTTGAGCGAAATGAAAATATTGCCAGAACAGGTTGAAACTGTCTGTTGCACATTTGTACTCGAAATAAATGATGCTAAAACAAAAATCATGATTATAGATAGACAGAAGCTGTTAGCGTTCGACAATAAGATCTTCACCGGAAATGATGTTTTAGATACTTTTATATACTTATGATCTCTAATTTCGGGAGGTTCAAATCAGGAAATAAAGCGTCGAATTCAAATGGGTCGCTGTGAATGAAACTGACGAAAATATGGAAAGATGGTCCCATTACTTAACACGCGAAAATAAAACTTATAAGGTCATTGGTTTTTCCGGTAGTATTATTTGCAGCTGAACCATGGACTTTCGATAAAGTCGGCATAACACGACTTAATAGTTTTGAATGGTGGTGTAAAAGATTGCTACACCTACCGTGAAGAGCGAAATCTCACACAACCGTTAATTGATATTGTTGTTCTCAGCGTGATGAAATATTTCGGTCACGTCATTCACAGCTGGTAGAATTTAGAAACAATGATGATAACATCGAAAGGTCCTAGTGAAAAGACCGAAAGGTCATCCTAGGCAGCGTTGGGCAGATATGATGATAAAACAATCTGGATTACCTTTGTATCAATGTGTACAACGAGCTAAAGATCGGATGGTATGTCGCAACGATTCAGATTGCTACATGATCACGATAATCCTCTGGGGTGAACGACCTGATAATGATGATAATGAGGATTTTATATATTATATATATATATATATATATATATATATATATATATATATATATATATATATATATAATAAACCAAACAAAATATAACACCGTTTAATCACTAAAAGTTTTTTATTGCAAAGCTTTTCGACAGTTACGTCATTTTCAAGCATACATAATAAATTTTAGTGATTAAACTATGTTCTATTTTGTTTGGTTTATAATTTATAACATCACTACTCTCCAATATATTCTATATATATATACATATATTTTAGGACCTTCTGATGAATGCTTGAGAATTGATTTTAGATAAAATGCTATCTGGGACGTAACTAGTAAATGGTAAAAAAATGTCTCCCCTCAAGTCAGCTATTTATGCAATGGATCTGAAATGAGTGTCAGTTTGCTCAGAAAGTGAATGAGCTGATGAAAGTAGTACTTGTCTAGGATGTATAACTTGTCCTGTGCCTAATCAATATTCGCGTTGACGAGACGACATCCTATACAAACTTTCAAGATGACGCGACTTTACTTTTATAGTAGAAATTATGTCGAACGTAATTCTACTCGGGTAATAGATAGATGGCACATACTAGACAATATTATTAACGCAACACTTAAAGAACGGAAACTGCGTCCGTAATAATACTGGATAGCTCATCACCTACGTTAGTAGTAAAGGCAATTCCCTGAAGACTACGTCTAAATTGAATAAAGCTGAGCTGAAGGACGATTATTACCAGGTTAAAAAATATAAATAAATAAAATAAATAACAAAATAAAACAAATAATAATAAAGAAAACTGTCATAATGAGCACATGTAATAAATAACTTTTAAAATAATGTCATAATGAACACATGTAATAATTATAATAATTAGGTAATACATTAATATTGATTATAATATACTGAAATAATTAGAAGCCGTTCATAATGTTACCATATTGACCCACTACAGTGCAATCCATGCCCTATTTGTGAATTTATAGTTATTATTATTATTATTATTATTATATATTATATACAAGTATAAATCTAGATTATATTATGTCTAATCAAGCTTATATGATAATATAACGTAATACATATTCTTTTGTATTTTGAACATAATAAGGACATGATTACAATGAATACACGGATGTAATTGCAAATAAAAGGAGAGGTTTTTTAGGAATCTTTTTTTTTTTATTAATATTTACCACGAACTGATCAAGAAGATCATTTAGTGGTATTTAGAAGAGGATAACAAAAATGGTATGGTACACACTGATACACACTCGGTAACCACGACCTTAGATTATGTCCAGGGGTTTTCTGTCTTTAGCATCATGTTCCAGCCTCACATTTGTCGGCTTTGTATAACGTATGTCCAGACAGGTTTTAAAATGGCAGTATAGATAATACGTTTGTTGCCTGTAGACAGGATGCTATTTCTGTCCATTAACCGGAGTAGGTCACTAATACCTAGTTCTTTCCTCTTGTTAGTCGGCGATCCAAGTGTAAACCCAGATATTTCACGCTTGTTCTGATTGGTACTTCTCTGTTTTTGATTCTAACATGAGTAAACTCTACATATATAATGAATACACGAATGTAATTGTAAATAGAAGGAGATGTTTGTTGTGAATATTTTTTTTTCATTAATATTTACCGCGAACTGATCAACAAGATCATTTAGTACTATAAGAAGAGGATAACAAAAATGGTATAGTATCCACTGGTACACACCCGGTAACCACGACCTCAGATTATGTCCAGGGATTTTCTAAAGAAGAAGACCTACTTAATATTAACTTCTCCATAACGTTCGATAAAATTGGCAACAAAGGTAACGGTTAGTAGTATAAGAAGAGGATAATAAAAATGGTATAGTACCCACTGGTACATACCCGGTAGCCACATGTCCGGGGGTTTTCTAAAGAAGAAGACTTACTTAATATTAACTTCTCCATAACATTCGATAAAATTGGAAACAAAGGTAATGGAATGCGAATCTTTACCTAATTTCAGAACCATAATTATTTCCGCAAACGTCCACTGTTTCGGAAGGTAGTGTAATCGAAATACCGCGTTGCATATAATGGTTAGCAACACTATCGCTCTCCTCGTATGTTGTTGTTGTGAATCTAAATCACTTTGATGGTAGGAAATATATGTGTTTTTTAAAATTAAACATATTCAGACATTCACTTTGCACATTATTATATATATATATATATATATATATATATATATATATATATATATATATAAACCTTTCAGTCACACTATATCTATACATAAAGTAATACAATATTACTAAATATTTTAATCGATACTTGCTTCGGATAGATAAATTTTTAACGCGTTGTGTAAATATTTTTATACTTGACAAATTTGCGTATGTTAACTAAATATCCTAATTATTAAATATGGACCATTACGACTGAAAGAGTTAAGGAAAACTAATTTAAAGTTCCGTATTCCAGCGTACCGTATTGATTTTCCTTTTTTAAAAATATTATCTGTATATTTCGTAGAGTTGACCTACTAACCTAGATGTACTTAACATCAATAGGCGTTTTTCAATATTATAACTTACAGTACTACGACTGGTAATAATATAGCGGACTATGACTAAAGTGAAATGGTTAGGAAATAAAAATAAATAATTTTAACGACAAAACTAAACAGGAGATAAGGTAATTTGGATTCATGAAAATCTGTTTTGTTTTTTTATTACCGCGTTCTCCGCGCGAACATTTTCTATAATGTTAATCAGTTCGCTAGACGAGTATTACACAATGGCGAAGAAAATTCTAAAAACTGACAGCAGAGGGAATCGCAAAACCTCCAGTTTTTCCACACGATTTTATTTTCTTTCCACATAGAAGTATTGAAGCGTTTCCAGGAAAGAGGAAAACTATATGGTTTGGTTGTACGTGAAAAAAATAGTACCAACGTTCAAAAATCATCGACTTTTACGCCTCAGTTGGTGGTCGTTGATTCCTCTTCTCCGGTAAAATATACACACACGCACAAACACACATTCTTATATATATATATATATATATATATATATATATATATGAAACCGGTAAAATAAAATTCTTTGTACATTTCTATTGTTGCAACTCAGCTGGAAGATACCAACAGAAGCCTAGTAATCATTAAATCAACCTTAAATCCTGTTCCCGTATTTCCGATTATAATTCACTGCAAACTACTACAATGTGTATATATATATATATAAAACACGTCATCATTATTATTACACGGGTTATCATCAGTTAAAAAGGTGTCACCAACCGCTAGAATTGTGTATTGCGCACTGATTTTTGACCTCCTAGGTGTTCAAATTCATTTAATCTTTTATGTACAGCTAAAATGTAGTTTAGGTTATAATAAAAATCGCAGGATATACGCATTAAGATGAATGTATATCTCCACCATCGATTTGCTTATTGAGATGGGTAATATATATATATATATATATTATGTACATATTCATGCGCTATCCGTTAATAATTTTATTATCAGAAGCAAATTACCTTTTGAAGACGAATTATAAAACATTTCCGCAAATGAAAAATCGTAATTAACTGTAATGATGATATAATACGCTCTCCAAATATGCTCATTATCATATTAAAGCGCTAATTATAATTAAATTTTAATGAACGTATTTGACAAAATAATATTAATCTTTTTTAAAAAAAATTAATATATAAATTCGAACTGGTGTAGAATGTAGTAAATTTTTAAAAAATGAACAATAAAAAAGTAGTTAAAATCACAAAATTCTATAATAAAAGATCACAAAGTTTTTTGGCTATTAAGTCATTTTCAAATGGACGTAAATAAAAATAAGATATATAAAAAATTATAAAAATAGGAAATACTTAATCTAGACGCACAGTATTACAAAGAATAGTAAAACAAACCATTTAGAATTAGATGTAATGACTATCTAAACTATTTGCGTATAAATCGGTTTAACATCAGGCCACCCGAAACTACAAACCCGCCATGGGAAAATATTAAACAGATCAAAACGAAATGTGAAAAAGATCTATTAAATGCAAGAAAGCAAATAATACTGGCAATCAAGGTGGCCGCTCAAAATGTATGGACAAATCAAATCAACAACTTACGGCAAGTTAAAGGCAAATTGGATCACTGGGAAACATCTCACCGTGAAAACAGACGAGAAGAAATTGTATTATGCAGAATCCGTATTGGTCATACGAAATTAACACATGGTCCACTGCTCCAGACAGGACTCCCGCCGTCGTGTATATACTGCGGTAATCAAAAAATGTCCATCAGTCACGTCATCACTGAATGTCCAGAATTCACCGAGGAACGAGAGAAAGCGTTCGGACATAGAAAAATGACGACAGAAGAAATGGTTGCAGATGATGAAGCTATCGTTCAATATGTTTTTAGTTTTTTAAAATGTATAATTGTATTCCATAAGATATAGATTTACTTTTCCGTTGTATTTAATTATTTAAGTTATAGCAGACGCAAATGACCAAGATGTCCAGCGTCTTTAAATAAAAATATACAATACAATACAATACAAAGAATAGTAACGTGAACTAACAGATTTCGATATAAACTAATCTGATAGTGAATGTGGTTAACTTATTTTTATTATGTCCACTTTCAAATGGTTTAATAATTGAAAAGCATTGTGGTCTTTTAATATAAAATTTAGTGATTTGAATATATTCTTTATTGTTTATATATATATATATATATATATATATATATATATATATATATATCCAAACATTGCGACTAATCCCGTTTACATTACTTTTGTGTACAAAATATGGACTACTAATTACATACAATGCAGGTGCGTGCGCATATGATGTTATATAATTTAGTGTCTTATGGCAAAGAAACACTTTATGTCGCGAGCTACTCGACTGTCGGATTGAAAGTACCGTAACAACTTTAGTATTGATGTGTCGCTGAAGTCAAATTCTTCAATTATTTCGCTAGTAAATTTCATTCCGAGATTTCTACCAATATTTTTCTTATTACGAGAATATTGATGGTATAATACTTTGGTATGGTTAGACTTTGTTTTGCCATATCCACGCAGTACAATTTTTCATATTCGTATAGGTTTAATCATCTGGTATATATGAATTATGTCCATTATGCTAACGACTTTGCGTTATAGTTGCGCGTAATTTAAAAGATTTAGAAAGTTATTTTTTTATGCTTTTTAATTCGGTATATGCAGAACTGAGATTGATGATTAACGTGGATCAAGCGAAAACTCTATCACAGTTCTTTAATACAAATAATCGAGGTGTTATTCGTTCGCAATTAAATTCGGACCCGCAGAACGTGTTTAACACTTTCCGTATGTGGGGAATTATTCTTCTCGTTTGCAGTAAAATTAGATGCCGAAATAAAGTTTAAATATAACCTTGCATCAACAACAATTTCTGTATTGAACAAACGCGTATTTAATAAGAAACATTTTAAAATAATGACTTTAGGATTTTGGTGTACAAACCGGTTTTATTTCTAAATCTTATTTACGGAGCGGGAACCAAGCTTTCATACGGACAACAAATAAGAGATACAGAACACTTTCAAGAAGAAAAGTAAATCGGATGATCTCGTATTAAACCGCGAAGTTATTTGACGTAGTAGATGTGGTGCTATAAAACAATGGTTATCCACGACGCAATTATGCTGGAAAGGTCATATCATACGAAGATATATATATATATATATATATATATATATATATATATATATGCATACGGCGAGTTACATAAAGATAAATGCATATCACGCAAGAGAGCTAATGAAGTTAATATTTATTAGAAAATAACCGTGAACAAATAACAAACGCAAAGACTATAGTCGGGAACTATTTGCGTCAGGAACATCCAAAACAAAAGTCCAAAAACCCGGAAGTAACACATCACGATTAAAAGCTTGGACAGTGTCCACACCTTGTTGCTGAAGCAATTATTGAACTTATCTCACACCTTCGAACCCACTATTGATTTTCGTTTCCATTCTTCTGTTTGATTTTTATGCAGACGACTACACTCGGTAAGAATTGTTCATATTATTTATATCATATATATATATATATATATAAACAGTGGCGTAGCCAGGCTTGTTTGAAGAGGGGGTTCAAACAAAACTAAATTATAACAGTAAACCCAAGTTAAATTGAACTTTAAGTAAATAACCAAAACTTAAGTAGGTTAAACCCCAAGCCCTAAGCAATCCAACTCACCAGAGTTATTTTTATACTTGTTAGACGCGAGCTAAAATAAAACAGCGACAGCCTGTATCGATATAACGAAAACGAAATCAACAGATGATTAACGAATGCAAAACTGCACTTAACAGCGGATATATATTTTCTTATTATCAGATTGATTCCAAGGGGGTTCAGACCCCCAAAACCGCCCCCCGGCTACGTCACTGTATATGTATATATATATAATAAAAAATGTACAAGTTTATGTGTACAGAAAAACACCCAAATCACATAGTGTTCTATTTCATACTTGAATATCGCCGACTCAATAGAACAAATTCTGTGGTTCAATAGAAATTAAATGCACTAATACATGCAGTTCATTCATCATGAGGAAATGCTACTTCAGTATTTGCTACGTAGGAATAATTATAAAAACTAGATGTAATTTAACGAATTAAACCGAGTGACGTATTCACACGCACTAAATAAGTGTGTGTGTGTATATATCTCGGCAAATGTATATATTATCTCTTGTTCTAAATCCGTATATTTGTAAAAAACTTTATATATATATATATATATATATATATATATATATATATATATATGCAATTGGTGTTTCATATAATTGTAACCCAACCTATTACAGGGCCCGATTTAATTCAACATATTATGTGTGCGCATTATTGACACAAAACTTCATTTTATGTAGCTAGTGAGTAAGTGTATTTAAAATAATCTAATTATAAATCTATACATAAGAACGAGCAGTACTAAGATGATGATGATCATATATACACATTATATCAGTACATATGTACTGTGTGTGTGTGTGTGTAGCATATTACTTGTTTAATCAGCTTACGGTCTTATTATTGAATAGCGTAAATTGACTTTTTTGTTTTTTACAACATATTTGCTAATATTTGTTTAAAATCGACGGCTCGTTCGAATTATTTCATATGAATATAACGAAATAGCATTCGATGCGATTGAAAGGAGTTAAGGAGAAACCTTTAATTAATAAATAAGTAAATTAAATATAAATAACCAAAGGCAAGCCTCTTGAGATCGAAAAGTGTTAGAAAAGAGAGAATTATGAAACAAATAATATTTCATCAGGCTCAAATAGTCAAATCGGAAAGAGTGAATACATACTATTTCTTTTTAATAATTCCTTTACTCTTGACGTCTTCATTTTTCAAAGTTGGGGTAGGTAATAATAACGGTGGTTTCGATATTCGTCTATCGCGCGAACATATATGTATGTATATATATACATACGTATATATATGTACATAAACATATACGTATGTATATAATTATTTAATAGAACTGCATATTGTTTAATAGAGCCACATTTAGCGTATATATAGTTTATTATTATTATTTAATAGAGCTATATTCACACACGCGATGTGTTCTCATTTACAGCCTAGAGGTCTGTTGTGCGTGTAGAACGTGTTTTTCGTCTATAGTCAAATTCGAAAAAACTGGCTATCTTCGTCTATTTCTATTCACGCATTTTCTTTCTCTGTTCATCTGTTTACAAGTTCCTGTACACCTATTTTGTCTAGTCTTCTGAGGATGTTTTCTGTTATATATTTTCTTCTATTTTTCTCATCAATATCTTCTTAATATTTGTTCGTTCATTCTTTATTTATATATATATATATATATATATATATATATATATATATATATATATATATATATAAGTATGTATATATATATATATACATATTTACATATATATATATACATATTTACATATATATATATACGAGATAGATAGATATACTCATTTGTACAGGTAGGAGGATGAAAAATCAAGCTCGAAGCTTATAGGTGCTAGAGAAAGGCGGTATCCTCGGATCTTTATTAACCTTTCGTCTATCATCATTTGTTTGCTCATCGTTGTGTCTTACTTAGACGATTATTTTAAAAGCGTTTTTTGTTGCAGTTTATTTCTGTTTAGTTATTGTTTTTTTTTTCTTTTTAATAATAGGGTGATCGCGTTCAATAACGGAAGGAAGGTGTTGCAATCCGCTAACCTATTATTGAAGATTGTAGACCTCACACACGATGTTTCAGAACTGTACAGTATCTCTATATTAAGTCTCGTAGTAAATCTTTGTCTTTATTATTATATCTATATATACTAAGAATATAAATTCTAATTCTTAAATATTTACCTTTTCCCTCTTGTTCGTAAGCCGGATTTAGTAGTTCTTGCCCTACGGTAAATTCCTACCTGCAGTAGTATATTACTGGTGCTAATATCATCGTTCTCGGCTGCTGACAATCATCCGAGAATGTGAAAAGACCTTAACATCGTCATCATCATCATTATCATGGTTATTGTCCTAGTGGTGGTATATATTATTACTAATAGAAGCGAAATAAAACGTGATGAGCTAAATTCCGTCTGTCTCGGTTCATCGTCATTAGCGATACCTTAGATTCGCACTTTGTACCTTATGATTAATAGCTAGCAATTTTATCGGGCAAACAGCAAGGATTTTTCAATATGTGTTCATCCTACCAAGCTCACCGTGGTAATTCGGAATTTAAGATTTCGCTTAAACTGTATTATTATCGTTTTTGTCGTTATATATTATTATTATTATTACTTATTATTGTTAATAATTTCAAGTTTGTAAAATACCCATGATGATTAGGAAACAAACTTTATGACATGTTAGGGGGGGGGGGATAAATATCTCGAATTTTCAAATTCCGTTTTAAACAGTCTGTTGATTTAATTATTGTTTTTTTTTTTATTTTGAAGAAAATTTGCGTATAGTAAATGAAAAAACATAAGCGCGAAAATTTGTACGCAAACTCACGTCTAAATGTATAATTTAGATGTTAGTTTCATTTGGTCCGGCTTTGTGTATATGCGGTGAGTACACAAGTAGACGAATAGACGAGCACACGTTTGCAAAGATCTGCTCGACGAAATATTATACGATACGCTTGTTACAAGTGTACTTAATGCGTATTACGGGAAAAATTTATAAATAATAAATATAAATACTACTCATTAAAGTAATATCGTAAAATGCTATTCATTCTATGTTGCACAAATAACTGGTAAATATTTTCACTTATTTTCAACCAAAACACAAACGACAGTTATAAAAATTATTTCATTTGCGTTCGATTTTACTTTACCGCTACTAGACAATACTTTATAGTATGTATAAAGAAATGGAAATTGTTTCGTATTCATGTTAATTGATGCGACAGTAATTTACTGAGGTGTACTTATTTCAAAGGAGTTATTATAAACCGGAAATTTACTTTTTTGAAACATGTGTAATATAACGAACAAGGAGTTACTTTTGTTTTAATACTTTCAGTAAACTTTATAACGTTAACAAGAATGACAGCTCAAGCATTACTAGATTTTGTTTTAAGATGAATATTATTTTTAAGATCCAGTCGTTATATGTAATATTTCCACCTCTCTTTATATTATTAACGAGCACTCGCAAACTCAATCGTACACGCAAAGTTTATGCAATATATTCGTCCCTTTTCCATCCTATTTGAAATTATTGCAGAGAACTACTTCACACCTATTTATCCCATTTTGTATTGTACATATATTTCACTTACACAACATTATTAATCGTGCACCTTTTTAATTACAAATTAACTAAATACATTTGCCCCGCCGACTAAGTCCGGAATGGGGGAATCATTAAAAACAACAAAAACGACCATTAGTACTGTTTAAAAGTTTCAAAACTGTTCGCTACAACGGGTTAAAATGTAACGTTTTTATAAATAAATTAGAGCAAAACTACCATTTTTACATTTTAAAACTTATTAAAGGTTATAGAACTATTCGTAAAGACCTTAGCTTTAGTAATAGCAGGACACAGATACATTCGCATTTAGCACTTTTGTAATTAAGTACAATATTAAAATACAAAACTTACGGAAAACTTTTACCTATTATGAATAAGTTGGAGTGTGGAGATAAAATTTTACCAATTTAACAAATATATTTATAATAATGTATTCTGTCGCAAATATAATGAGTAATGACATTAAGTTCCTTCGCGACATATCGACAGGACTAAATTCAAATTTTTCGTTCCTAATTTTTATATAACGTAATTTAGTGAAACAGAATACCAAACATTATGTAGCCATTTCATTAAGATACAGCTCCCAAGAAGCATAATACAAGACAGCCTAGTCCACGCGTTTATTTTAGCCATGCAAAAATATCCTATACCCATATATTCGAAATAGATTAATTTCTTTATTTTCTTATACCACTTTTTTGGTTAGCTGTCCTCAATTTTTTTCGGTCCCAAATATGTCTCTATAATTAGCTTACAGAAATTCTTGAGAAACATGAACGAAAAGTTTAATTTCTCCTCGAATTTCTAAAACTGTCGAATATTCCTAACGGCATCTTTAGCCTTATTCATGCGTGTCTTTGGCCAATTATGCTGTACATTGCGCGTTAATGGATAAAACAATATATATATTATATTAAATCATCCGAATATTTTTCGATATTTACGAATTGCGCTTTATTCCGATTTAGTTCGACATTCCTTACAGTACTCCCCCCACTTATTTGTGGATAAAGTTTACCTCCCTTCATTATTCGCCTCGATAAATGTACGTAAAAGTTGTTATAAAAAAATTCGTCCGTCTTAAATATTATTTCCAAACTAAATTTAGCAAATTTTAATATGTTGTTTTTTTTTATCCTTAAATCGGTAGTTAGTCGCGATTAATCGCTTCTGGAAACACTTTAAATTAAAATTCGCTATACACATACATACACAAACGCATTAAATGTGTTCACATACATACAGTACATGGAATTCTAATTTTATCCAGTGACATCATGCACTGCGCTTGTATTTGAACTCGCAGAAAATTTTCGTTTTCGTTATAAAAATAATTTCGAAGAAACAATAAGCCACACACTGACAAACGTAACTAATAATTATAACGTGTACGACTTGGACGTATATTTAATTTTAAACCACACACACACACACACACACACACACACACACACCACTCTAAGTCAGGTATGGCTTCGTGAAAAATCTGATGGTAATAACCACCATAACAATGATAATAGTAACCATAAAATAATAATGGCGGTGATGATGATGACAGTCAAGAAGAAGGAAAAAATAACAATAATAATAATATTAAAAATGAGAATAGTGACAATAATATAACAATGTTAATAATAATATGTTTTAATCAAAGGGTTTAAAAAAATCCTCCTTCCATACCACCTACCCATAAGTTTCTATCTTTGTTAAGTATATATATATGTATCTGTGTGTGTGTGTGTAGGCATAAAAAAGTGTTTGGAGGTAATTATCGTAGCTTTGTGTCATTTATCTATTCGTTTGAGTTTTATTGGCATTTCCAGTGATATTTAAACTTCCGAGTATTTTTCCATGCAGTTAGACAAATTTATTTTATCAAAATATTAACTTTTATATATATATATATATTAATATATATATATATATATGTGTGTGTGTGTTTTAAGGGTGAGGTAATAACGATGGTTTTCTCGGTGACCGCTGTATATTCTATATTCGTCGAAAATAGGATGATGAATTTATGATGGGCACGGGACGTGTTGGCGGATTTTCCGTTTTATTTCCCGAGGCTATAATTATTATTTCATTACTGTATCAAGAATAAAAAAACAAGCCGGACACCTTTTCAACCTTACATGTTCCAGAACTCAGACTTTGTATGAATCATCTTAGACATTCAAGTACGGTTTCCTTAGTCGGTGAAAAATAACTGTCAATTAGTCGCGGCGGATTTTCACTCGTCCGTATTAGAGTCATCGAACTTTTACACGCGATTTAATGTCGTCAAAATAAATTTTTAAAAACGGCGCAAGAAACTTTATTTTATTTATCCAACTATCGATCTCGATACTCGTTTAACGTGGAAGCATCGTGTAATGTCGTAACAAATCAGATAACGTAATAAATGAATCTGAACCGTCAGCCTTTCGCTTGAACGTTTGAGGGAATCTAGTGTGCGGGTATATCCGCGAGGTAGATTTTTCGAAATAACGAATTATTTCAGGATTTGACGTTGTAATAATCTCTCAAATTCAAAGTTTACTCCGACGTCTCTTTGATTGCTAATTCATTAGCGTATCTAACGCAGGCGAAAGTCGTATATTTGTATTTCATCGGTGGTTAAATTAATTTCGTTGCAACTTTACTGATCAACATTCAGACGAGTCCCGTCGACTCAAAAGTTGTTAGTGGACGTCGGCTGACTATTGCTATCAACTTGAAGATTGTAGCAGACCATTGAAACGACGAACCGTGGACAAAAGAATCACTTATTACCTTTACTAGTTTCTTTATTTTTACAAATGCGGCTACTCATTTAGCTAGAAGACTTATTATTAATGCGAAATATTCTCGTCACCGTTGGAATTCGAACTCAATCGTTATGAGCAGAACATTCAAGCATTGCGTTCAAACATTACCGCTATGATCTGTAACAAGAACGCATATTTGCATATATAAATCAAATAATTAAATACATATACATAAGCGAAGATCATGTATGCCTGCCCAGTAGTGTTACCTCACATACCAAAACTATATATAATAATGTTATTAATAACAAAAAATTAAAGTTAAAAATGAATTAAAAAGTATATTAAATTGCAGTAAAAAAAGTAACAAAAAAAACTGTTAACAAAAACATACAATATTTCCAATCGTCTCTATTTCTTTCCTTTTCTCATATTGACGCGTTAAATGTTATTGTTTCGAAAGTTAATCAAAAGAAAAAAAACTTTAATACTTTTTTTATATATATAAATTAATTGAACATTTGTTTTGATGCGAGATACTCCGATCTTATCGCTTTTTTTTTTATTTGTAATTTAAAAACGATTAAAATAAAAATCGAATAGAAACGTGTTATCTTACGAAGCCGTTTGACGTCATTTGCAACAGTTTCGAAACCAAAAATACGTTTACATCTGAAAGCGTCTTTTTGAAAATAGATATGACGGTGGTGCCTGGAAGGGGGTAAATCGATGGATACGTCGTTTGAAAGTGTAAATTGAACAATAATTTTTTCCGTCTCAACCGAAGAGATGGGTCGGTTGAATTTTTATTTAACGATATCGCAATATGTATAAGTGTAATAAATTCTGCTTTTTAAATAATTATACAAGTAAATAAACAAATAAAAGAGAAAGTACTTCTGTAGCGATATAACGTCCACCTACGGATTCGAATAATAAAATCTACTGTATAAATTAGTATATTTGTTAGTGTATATATATATATATATATATATATATAATGGTGTAATACATCGATAGAATTAATGTATCAAGTAGGATCGGAGTAAGAAGATATAAAACAATAATAATTTGAATAAATTTATACAGCTGCAGCTTCGACGATGTATGATGGGGAAACTAAGCTATATAATATATCAAACAATACCGATGAACCGGTATGCTGAGCAGTTACTTGAACTAATATAGATGTTTTATAAACCTCTAATATTTCTTTTTCTTTACTCTTAACTTACACCGATCAGTGAATCTTTTATACATTCTGATTATAAATATATATATATATATGTGTGTACAAATCATTACTCATGACAGCCGGTATTCGTTGATAGAAGATTCACTTCAATTAACACCCCCTAAAAAAAAACATGCGCTATACGTTCGTTTTAATATACTCCTACCTTCTGTAGTATTACACATCGCCGATGGAATAGTACAGAAGATGCCCGTCACATAACCCGAGCTTGTGCGATCTATCGGAATCTTCGTTCGGTCGAAGGACGCTACGACTAAGATCACGACCACCCACGCCAAATGGGAATTCGGCGTTATTAGCACGGGGTTTTTATTAGACAATTATGAAAATCCACGGTAGTAAATTTTATCCCGTCTTAACTTCCTTTTATACGTTATAAAAAAAAATAAAAAATAAAAAAAAATCGAAAAAAAAGGAAGAGAAAATGGAAAACCTACTTCCTATTCTGCGTCTTTTTTTCTTTATCTTTATTAAGGTACTGTTGAGAGTTAGACGGAATATGTTATAAACTCGGCTACTTTTGTTACACTGGCAGGTAATTCGGGTTAAATTGATTTCTAAACTCTGAAACTCGATTCGTAGTGTCTAATAATCGTGTTGGTATTTTCTGTACCCGGCAGTTATACATTTATCTATTTTCTTACGAGTATTACCTCCGTCATATCTGAAATAACAAAATAAATTGCACTAAGCAGATAAAACGTTATACCGAATAAGAAAAGATTAATATACAAGATGCAAGATCTCCTTGTCTTACACATTTGCATATATACGCGGGAAGAGAAGAGTGGAAGGAACAAATTTATTTCGATAATTAATTTTTTTTTACAACGTTACAACTAAATTCTCATTCGCCTTAATGATATAGGAAATAATTAAGAAATATAAAACAACTTGAAGATAAATTAAAATTAAATTTTTACAATAAATATATTACGCAGGAAAAATTAAATTAAAAAAACCTATACAAAATAATTAAAACGCTATAATTAACTTTGACTTTTAAATTTAATTATAAAAATCTGCGCTTAAGTCAACGATGTTTATGTACTCGCGTATTATACTTTTAATTAGCTTATTATCGTACTTTTCATAAAATTTTTGACATATATTTTGCTAATATATAGGAAAGTATGTGGAAGTTTTAATTAACAAAACAAAATAAAAACAAAGTTAATCACTATAAAAGTTATTTTATATTAATGCAAAGCTTTTCGGTCATTTTCAAGCATATACAAAAAAAAAGTTACAAATAAATTAACAGATATATTAATATAATAAAAACTTATATATATATATATATATATATATATATATATATATATATATATATATATATATATATATATGTATCGATTCACATTGATTAGCAAGATGTAATTTAATTTACTAAAAAAAAGAAAAGTTATTTACAATAACATTTAATTATAAAACCGATTTCAAAATATGAATGAAGTTTTAATTGATCAGTGATATTTTGTCGCATAGTGTAGCACTCTGCGAAATTCTGCAGCAATGATTTTGTATTACCTGTAATTTTTTAAAAGTACCATTCACATACCTAAGACCTCACAGGACACGCAGCTTGATCAGATTACGGTAGTATAGATCAGTTTTTTTATTTAATATACTAAGACCGTACTTTTTTTTAAATATGGGGTATAGAATTTGGATAGCTCTATCAATAACGTACTACTTAAAGCGGTTACTAAACGTTAAACGATTATCCATTATCGCTCCTCGATACTTAACTTATTTACAAATGGAACTTGCTTGGATTAATGTCAGACAGATGATCTTCTTCTTGAGAATAAAATAGTCTCTGTTTTTTTAGTATTAATGTGTGGTTTCCACCGTTGATAGTATTTAGAAATTGAATTTACAGCTTTCTGTAATCTCTTATGCATGGTATAAGTGCAGTATAAAGCTAATCAGTATATAACGCGGTGGGAGATCTAAAGTTCATCATAAATATTAGTACTTTTTTATAACTCCCTCAACTAATATATAAAACTACTTCGATAAATATTCGCGTAGAACCGAACTCTGAAATTGTTACAGATACATTATGTAATATTAATACCAGACTATAAGAAATCACAAGTTACGATGTCCCCTCCATCGGTTTTTATTTTTCCGAACGATTTTCAAGGACCCATTATAGTTGTGATAGAAGGAAAAATAATAATATAGGCAATCTTCATCCTATGTCATTGGCCAAGTTACTTCATAATAAAGTTAAGGGTCTTAAATGTATGACAACGAGTGGCTGTGACAAAGTTAGATTATTCGTCTAGAATTATTTTCGGTGAATACCACGTCCTGATTATTCAAAAAATTTAACTTTTCGAATGGACTTACACCACTCATCATCAGAAACGAAATAAACCACAGTCACTTGAGTTATTTCCTTTTATAGGCACTTCTCAATCGGAACTTTATATTTCCAGGGCTGTGATTGGTCCTACCGTCAGCTGATACATCACCTGATATTACTGCATGGTGATTGGTTAATTGTTCTGTATTCATTATATTTCCAGGGCTATGATTGGTCCTACTATCAGTTGATATTCCTGTATTGTGATTGATTGATTTTTCAGTCGTCATTATATTTCCAGGGCTATTAAATGAGATTAGGTATATCCAGTTAAAATTGGTAAAAGTGGATAGCAAATTGGATGATATGATACAATGTTTGAAAAACATACTCAAGATAAACGACTGGGAAACAGTAGATAGAATTACAGGCACACATGCAAATAAGTTATATGATGCTCAGTTGTGAACCTGATTAACATTCCTCTTGAATCTGATGTGGAAAAAGTTCTGGAAAAAGGTTTGAATTATACTATAGGTCCACGTAAGACTTCTGTTGAAGATATAGTGAGTAGTGTCGAAAGTGGTCTTAGAAATCTTTCACCAATAAGACAAGATTGCTCTATAATATTAAGACAGTGTAAACCACCCAGACTGAACATATCCCGGACTGAGTATATGGCCTTGAAATCATTGAAAGATAATCCAGAAATAACAGTATGTAAGGCTGACAAAGGTAATGCTACTGTTATTATGAGGGTAGGTGAATTTAGAACAAGGTCCTTATGTGAAATTAGAAAAAAATCCGCTTAATAGGATTACTGCTAGAGTATTAAGATTAATAAAAGAATCACAGTTGAATGCAAACACTAAGAAGGAACTGATTTGCCATGTACCTACCATGCCAAGGATTTATGGACTACCAAAAATACACAAAAGTTGGCTATCCATTAAGACCTATAGTTTGTTCTGTTAACAGTCCTATGTATAATCTGGAAAGTTTTATAGCTAAACAGCTGAAGTCCCTAGTAGGTTGTTTGCCATCTTGTGTACAGAATTCTGTGCAATTCATTGAAAAATTGAAGGAAATAAAAGTGGAACAAGAAGATTTAGTAATTAGTTTTGATGTAGTTTCCTTGTTCACAAATGTCTCAATATCAGAAACTACAGAAATCATAAAAAAGAAAGGCATTTCAGGTGAAATTTTAGAATTTATAAAAACATTAACTGCTGATAATGTGTTCTCGTTTGAGGGAATATTTTACAAACAAATAGAAGGTATGGCAATGGGATCAAGACTTGCTCCGATATTTGCTAACATTTATATGGAAGAAATTGATAAATTTGTGCTTAATAATTGGAAACCCAAGTGTTGGTTCAGATATGTGGATGACACGTTTGTAGTATGGCAACATGGGCGTAAGAAATTAGAAGAATTTCAAACAAGTTTAAATAATATCCATCCTAATATCAAGTTTACCATGGAAGAGGAAAAAAATGGTGTTTTACCTTTTTTAGACGTTTCAGTAAAAAGAAACATAGATGGCACTTGGTCAACTAGTGTATACCGAAAAAGTACACACACTGGATTGTACATACATAAAAATTCACACCACAACCCAAGTCAAAAATTGGTTGTGTTTAAAACTTTAACAGTGAGAGCCCAGCGTTTATGTGACAGCAGTAATATTAAGAATGAATAATCTTAAG
This sequence comes from Coronaproctus castanopsis, assembly GCA_032883995.1. Taxonomy (NCBI): domain Eukaryota; kingdom Metazoa; phylum Arthropoda; class Insecta; order Hemiptera; family Monophlebidae; genus Coronaproctus; species Coronaproctus castanopsis. Next base: position 132,560,782 of record CM065053.1, read on the forward strand.
AAGACTCTGATCAACAATGGGTATGGTATAAAACAGTCCGAGAGATTTATTAATAAATTCAGCACTGCATCTAGAAAAGATGAATATAGGGCAAGCATAAAGTTACCATATATTATGGGAACAAATAACGACTGAAAAATCAACCAATCACAATACAGGAATATCAACTGATAGTAGGACCAATCATAGCCCTGGAAATATAATGACTACAGAAGAATTAACCAATCACCATGCAGTAATATCAGGTGATGTGTCAGCTGACGGTAGGACCAATCACAGCCCTGGAAATATAAAGTTCCGATTGAGAAGTGCCTATAAAAGGAAATAACTCAAGTGACTGTGGTTTATTTCGTTTCTGATGATGAGTGGTTCGAAATGTTAAATTTTTTGAATAATCAGGACGTGGTTTTCACCGAAAATAATTCTAGACGAATGGAAAACAACCACAAAAGTTTTAATAAATATACAAGTTAGATTAGTTTTCAACTCCGTAGTTCAAGCTAATATGTTTCTCCTGGCAGAAGGTATTCATAAAGAGCTTAATATACATTGTTTTGTTCCTTAAACGTTACTCTTTCTTTTTGATATTGTAAGGGATTTTCCGATCAACCTTACAATCGATGAACTTGCCGCTTCCTGTACTGCAAGCGCTACAATAGCGAACGTACGTAGATTTAATAAAAAAAAAGAAATCAAGACGGTTCTTTTTCTCCAATTCCACTTATTGAGATAAAGTTCTGCATAAATTTATTAACCGATTCTGTTCGTTTCTTTGATTATTACTCGTGTAAAGTTGAACCTAGCATTAGGAGACCGAAAACATGTAATAATTGCCTAAGATTTGGCCATATTAGCAAACTTTGTCGTTGCAAATCTGCTCTGGTAGTCATTGCCAAATTAATCGTGAAATTTCTCCATCAGCTCTCTGTTTTGTACTAGATGTAAGGGTAACCACTCAGCTTACGATCGTGGCTGTCGAGTTTATGAGGAACAACTCAAGCTGCAAAGAATTATGACGTTAAAAAATGTTTCATTCTTCGAGGTTAAATCGATTGGTCACCTGCATCTCATTTGCTGAAATGACAAGTAGCAAAAATTTCCCCGAATTACGGACAAGGTCTAGTTCCTTCAAATGAAGAAGAAATAGTAGCGGCTCAGGTTCTTCCAGCCGCCGTTATAATAATAGTAACAGTAGCAATTTTTTTTTTAAACGTATATTTTATAATATAATACATGAACATTTATACATTTTCTTATTTATTATTACATGCTTCGTCAAGCAAAATTGCTTTTCGACGAAAATTTAACAATATAGATTTTACTTATTTGTTTATTTACTTAATACTATACTATGCTTATACATTAAGCATTCACACTTACACTTGTATATGGTTCTCATTCGTATCTCTCTCACACTCATTTACTATCTCATTTGCGCTCTCACTTTTAAAATTTTATTTTCTTATTTTGAATACACAATATGTAGTAGCAGGTCGTCATTTGAATTTGTCTCATTCTACCTCACCCTTCTCGTACGTTACCCCTTTATTTGTTTATTTTATTATTTTTAGTTTAATTTTTAATTACTCTTATTTACATCGTTTTTTTTTTTTTTTTTTTTTTATTATTGATTATGTTGTTCAAGTTGTTTTTAGCCATATTTTCAGTTGTTGTTTTAAGTGGTCAATTTTCTTTTCCTCCACTAAGTCAGCTGGAAGTTTGTTTAACAATTTCGCCATTAAGTATTCATTTGTTTGTTCACCATACTTTGTTCTCACTACTTATATTCTGTATTTTGTTTTTGTTCGGAATTCATATTTTGTCTGTACATTTTCAATTATTTTTTGACGTTTGTTTTTTACTACATAGTTCCAAATTTTTATAAATAAATATAGTCCTGTGATATTTAGCACTTGATGTTCTTGCAGAAAAGTTCGTTTAGTGATTTTTGTTCTTTTTTACCTTTACTTATTAAATTTAGATACCTTCTTTGTAACTTATCTATTTTCTTCATATGGGATTTAGTAGCTGAACCCCAAGCTTCAATTCCATACCTCAGTCTCGACTCAATTACAGCAAAGTATACTAACTTCAGTGTTTCTCCGCTAACATAATTTCTTAAAGTGTATAATGATGGTATAGTTGACTGAATTTTTCTTTCAATTTTTTGTACTTGTAAATTCCATCTAAGATGATTGTCTATCATTACACCTAAATACTGATGCTCATTTACTATATTAATTTTATTACAACCTTTATTCGAAGCCTTTAGTGTATCTGTTTAATCTAATATTAAAACAGTGCATTTGGCCTAATTCTCTTAAAACATCTAAAATAATACCGGTATATAAATCGGGCGATCGTCAGCTAATCGCCAATTATCGACCTATCTCTATATTCTGTACACCTGCTAAATTATTAGAATCTATAATATACGTTAGGTTGAACAGTTATTTACTGACTAAAATTATGCCTGAGCAACACGGATTTATGAAGCACAAGTCCACTGTGACAAATCTAGTTACATACACTGATCAGATTTCTAGATTCATGGATTGTGGTTTACAAGTTGATAGTATTTACACTGATTTTAGTAAAGCATTTGACACAGTTAGTCATTCACATCTACTGAATAAACTAAAGTTGCTTGGACTGTCAAAAGATTTTATAATATTATTAGGATCCTATTTATATAACCGTAAGAGCTATGTCGTGTATAATGGCTACAATTCTAATACATATTCACCTACTTCAGGGGTTCCACAACGTTCGAATTTGGGTCCCCTTCTATTCCTAATTTTTATCAATGATATGGGAAAGAACCTTTGTTCAAAATTTCTTTTATTTGCTGATGATCTCAAAATTTATGCTCCTATATCTTCACTAGCTGACTGTGAATCTTTACAAACAGATCTAGATAAGCTGGTTCTGTGGAGCAAAGAAAATCATTTACCTTTCAATTATGACAAATGCATCCACATGAGTTTCTGTAGAAATAGAAATAGGTACTCGTTCACTTACACGATGAATGGTAAGCAGATAATTAAAAAATCTGTGGTGCGGGATCTCGGAGTTAATATTGATGACAATTTAAAATTTTCAATACATGTAAGCGATGTTGTTCTTATAAAATGCTAGGTTTTATTATAAGAAATTCATATGTGTTTAGAGATCCATGGACGCTATTGTCGCTTTATAATGCATTAGTGCGTAGTCCTTTAGAATACTGTTCAATTATTTGGGATCCGTATTATAATAAATACATTAGGTTAATTGACAAAGTTCAGTATTTAAAATATCTATATTACTATTTACCCTAAATATATGAATTACGATATATTAAGAAATATAATGGATGTAAGAGGTCTTTACACTACAGAAGGAAAATAGCCAAATTAAGGTTTCTTCATGATGTATGCAACGGTAGAGTTAATAGTGAGTATTTAACATCAACCGTCTTCTACGTTGTACTAAGACCAAATAGGCGATCGAATCGTTTTTTTAGTGAGCCGCGTGCACGAACAAACCTCGGTTTAAGTTCTTCGTTGCCATCAGCTTTCCGCTTATATAATTCTCTTTTGAATATATTTCCTTGTATGGATATATACTTTGATAACAGATATTTCTTTAATAAGTTGCTTCCCGAACATATTTTGCGATTAGGAGTTTCGCTGTTGTCTATTCCAACGGTTCTAGATTGTTATTATGTGGTGTGTGTTTGGTATATGTGTTCCTTTACTAATGTACATGTAGTATATACGTTGAGGTTTATATTGTATTTATTAATTTGTTGAAGATTATTCGTCCGTTTATTTCGAGTAAGATTGTGTGAATGGGGTGTGAATGATGTATGTTTTAATGAGTGTGAGACCTGTGAATGCGTGTAGTTTTTCTGGTGTGTTTTATGGGTGTGAGGCTGGTGAATGTATTCAATGTATTTTTTTTGTATTTTATTTTTTTTACATTTAATTTTATAATTCAGAAAAAATTATTCATTGTATTATTTTATTTATAAGTCTACACTATAATTGGCTGTTAGCTGTTGTGTGGTTTCATAAAATAAATAAATAAATAAAATGTATTATTTCCTATCATCAAATGAATACATTCATTGGAATGCAATAATAATAATAACAATAACGATGATATTAACAATAATAATAATATGTAAAAAAATAATAGAAATATGGTCAATAGAATTCAAAATTTGGGATAATCAGTACTATTCTAATTTAGCGTTAAATGTTAAATCAAGATCAGTGTACCCACTAGAAGGGAATGACACTGTTAACTCATTATCCAATCCTATCATTAATAATATATCCTTGTATTCAAATCCGAAGGTACCTAAATCTATTGAAAACAAAAATAACTGATCTTCCGTTCAAACCCATCTTCCTTCCGATCTTTTGGCGCCTGCACTTTTGTCCACGCTACAACAATTTCTGGAGAACAAGCTCGAATCCATAATTCAAATGTTTCGTTCTTCATAGATATGCGTGTAAATATGTGTAAAACTATGCATGTATGTGTGTATGTTTGCGTGAATGTTAATGTATATACGTACGTGTACGTATATATAATCTTTCTTTCGTTGGTTAGCCATATTTTACTCCGTTATTGCATAATCAGCACATAGTAACTTTCACATGCGAAAAGACCTGTCCCTCACAAGTACGGATGGTCGAGCATGCAATTATGCGAAAAGACCCATCCCTATCAACTAGGGACGGTCGAGCATAAAATGAAACTCAATATTTTACAGTGGAACTGTCGCAGTATGAAAAATAACTGTGACAGCCTTGATAGATTAATTGATGAATACGAAGCTGATATAGTGTTACTATTGGAGACGTGGCTTGAACCCAGTGAACAATTCGAGTATAAAAATTTTACGATCAGCCACATTACGTCCTTTCCTATTACTTAGCAATTTATCTAAAGATAGCTCGAATTCCATACAATTGATAGGTACTAAGATTAATATAAAATCGTGCTTTTATATTCATATTTACAGTATATATGTTAAACCATCCTCTCGTCCGAATAATTCTATGTTCCTAGATATTTTTAATTCATTGAAAACTCCATTCATCATCGGCAGCGACTGGAATGCGAATAATGTAACCTGGGGTAGTTTTATAAATAATTATTTGGGGAACGTGTTATATGAAGCCTTTTTGAATGTAGACTGCTGTATCTTGAACGACGGCAGTCCAACTCATTTTGGTAGGCCTGAAACTGTTGATAACCTGTTAGATTTGTCATTTTGTTTACCTACATTAGGTTAAATTGCTAGCTGGAAAACTATTCCCCACACTGCAGGAAGTGACCACTGTCCCCATATTAATTGAAATAGGTAAAATTATGTACAAGGTGGTAACAGATTTTTTGAGCAGTCTTTTAAAAAAAAAGGGTGGTATTACAAGCGTACGAACTGGCAATTGTTCTCTTCACAACTTCAGAATCATGACTTAAATATATGCAATGAGACTGACCCTTGGGTCCAGTTCCAATTGTTATATGAAGCTATCAGCGAAGCCTTATGAAAGTCGACACAAACAAAAAAAAAACGCGAAAAGTAACTCTGACCTTTATTGGTCAGATTCCTGTCAACGCGTTACGTGTGATAGAAGGAGGGCTTTTCTACAATACAAGGAAAATAGCACTGTTGAAAATTATCGGCACTGGAGGAAAACTAATACATTAGCTAAGCACTTAAATTAACAAAAAGTAAGAAGTGGCAACAGTTTTATATGCAATTCAATCGGCAAACATCAATCTCTAAGGTGTGAGAATTATCTAAAGCATTCACAAGTTCATCATATAACCAAGTTAGATAGTTGTCAGAAGATAATGTACCTGAACTAGAGGAGGTTATACAGCCTAAAAGTAGCCCCTCTGATCACTTTTTAGATGCTCCTTTTAATGAAGATGAGGTAGCCTACATTTTATCTAGAAAAAACTCAACAACGCCAGGTTACGATGGCGTTTCTTTTGAATCACTAAAAAAGTTACCGAAAAATATCTTCGTTCACGTTTTAAATAAAGTTTGACAAATTAAATCGATTCAAAATTCTTGGATGCTTTTTGTCATCGTTCCTGTACTTAGAAAAATGGATCATTTAGACCAATTTCATTAGCCTCAATACTCGTTGGGAGGTGATCCTTTCATACTATAGATTGTTAATTTGATCTAAAATGGAGTATGGTTGTATATTTTATGGATCGGCATCTGAATCATTATTAAATAATCTTGATCCGGTACAAAACGAGTGTGTAAGATTCTTAGACGTAGTTATTTAGCACTAAAACTCTTGATTAGTAGAATGAACATAGATCGTTTTTCGCTATACAATTTATTCTATCACATTTATTGCAACTGGCGGTTTTCAAATATCAAGATGCCCCTGCTGGCTTGAGTTATACCTAGATTGGAAGAATTTCAGGGTCAGACTATGCGAATTCGTATAACCATCCAGTTTATATTACCGTATTCATACAATTTTTCCAGTAAAAGACATCTTTCTTTCCTGAGAACTATATTCTTTATCCTCCGTCATTGATCCGGGCTAAATTCAATAATATTATCCTGAAAATTTTCGTACGCACACCCTTATTTATACACATGGATCGAAGTCGGCTCAGGGAACTGGAGCAGCAGTTTACATCCCATCTCTTAATAACAACGATAATTTTAAATTGATATCTACGAATAGTGAAAAATCGCTCTGGACTAAAATTACCCGAGACCGTGGAAAATGTAAAGAATAGTAACTGACAAGCCGCATAATCGGAAATTCAAGAAAAGCCCTGCTCTTTGAGATATTGGTTAACCCGCTGAACTAATTACATATTTTATACCGAAATTTACAAATAAACTGGTTTATAAATAATTACTATTTTGTATAGTGATTGCGACGAGATCTTATCGTCCTTTCGTATTGATCGTCCTTTCGACTAACTTCTAATAATAACAATAACGATAATAAAAAAAAACAAAAAAAAGAATCTAATAAATATCATCATCATCATTAAGTGCCGTCTCCGTATCAGAGGCAGGCGACTACTTATCTATACGTATATTGTTGTACAGTGTATGTAGCGTACAAAGCAGTCATAACATGGTGTTAGCGTAGATAAGCACCCACATCCGGGAGAACTGATTACAATCGCTTTGCTATCACGGCACGATGCAGCTTCCACGTGTTTTTGTAGTGTACTCTATTGTTACTGGCGTGCATATGGTATTGCGCGTGGTGGTTTGCCATTGCCTCCCGCTCGATAATAATATTCGGATTATTTCGATTTTTATCTTTCTTATAATAATTTTTACGTCGTCGATGGTATTCGAACTCGGTACCTTTTGTATGAAAGTCCGTGCCAAATTTCGAAAAAATATATTTTTTTTTGAAGTGAAACTTTATTGGCGCGGTTTATATGGGGAATTAACCCGCAAAACGAGCGAACGGAAATATTATATATATATATATATATACTAACACCCGCCTATCAAACCACGTTTTGTTGTGTTACGTGTGTTAACGAAGTAACGAATATATATATATATATATCCCGTTCACATGTACCGCGCTACCAACATCCGTCGTCAAACCACGTTTATACACATAGGTAGGCTTATTTATATATATATATATATATATATATATATATATATATATATATATATATATATATATATATTTTTGTGTGTGTTTATATATATACACGCGTAAACATTTTAAAAAAAAACTCTGTATCGAATTTAGTTAAAATGTCAGGTTCAATTCTTCCGTAGTTTTTTTTTTTTATTTATATTAATAATTATAAACTATTCAAATAATAATAATCGCAATTATCGCACTAATAATAACGGTAATTATAAATAAAGCAATAAATGGAAATAACGGATTTATACGATCGAAAAGAGAACAAATTTTAAAAATTCCGCTACTGTCGAATATTTAATGAATATTGAACGAATAAATATTGTTACTTAATTTTATAATATTCGAGTACTAATGTACATTACGTTTAATTCTACCCGAAGACACATTATTTATTTATTTACATTTTGGAAAATATTAATTCGATTAGATAAATTATGAACTCGCTATATAAGTATCCAGAAAACGTAATATGCTGCGATTAGCGAGAAGTGATCACGAAAACGACATAATTCGACTAGATAATCGATAAATAGAAAGAGTTGCAGAGTTTAAATATCTGGTGTAGCTATTTAACAAAGTCAACCCAGAAATTGAAGTCGAAAGGAGATGGGGTGGTCTATGCGAAAAGACAACTTTCCGGAAGATGAATAATTCATTAATAATGCATTAAATCTAAACAGAACAAAGGGAATTATACAATGTTATATTCGTTCTATATGTGCTACATTGATATATGTTTTACCGGCGTGAATATGTAAATGAACAGGGAGTATGTGAGCTAGATACAAGAAACTGGACAAAATTTCGACGTTTTAATTATTATTGACGTCGCATTGTTTAAAATTATTATCGTCGTTCTTAATGTTATCCTTCGTAGCGGTAATGTTTTCAATGCATTCGATTGTTATTAGGGACAAAAACTTGTTACGGTAAAAAGGCCTTTAACCAACACATCTACGTGTCTAATTATTGGTCGGTAAATGAATACCAGCTTTCCAGGAAGTGGAAAAAAATTACGAAGGCAGTGGTAAAGCACGCAAAATTAATCGGTTCGTCTAAGCTACGTTGTTTGGACAGTCCTTTGTTAATGTTCGGATTAATGAAAGCCGACATCTTTTACTAGGAGTTGATAAAATCTTCCTTTTCTGACACAATATAATTTAATATTCCCTTATGTTAGTTACAAACTTCTTCGATAAGACATCCTCTCTATACTAATTACGAGCTAATATTTCGAAAGAATTTAATTTCACGCCATTTTCAGATATAATTTTACGATCGATCTCAAATCGTATAATAAGAACCTGAAATTTTATTTCATCTGTATAATTTTCAACTTTATAACACGCGGCGATAATGTATATAGGTCGTTTATTTCGATTTGTTTAAAAATTTAATGTTTGTTTGAATCTTTTGAACTCGATTTTAAGCGAGTTTACTTTTGTACGTCGACATTATTGATAGTTAATACACGACCTATTTCCTACGTCTCTTTCTCATCCTTTCCTCTTCTCATCAACTTTCCTATTTATCTCCTCATTCGGTTATATATTCTTCACTTGTTAATATTTGTGTAAATTTTATATAATTACATGTTATATACCGAAATTCGAAAGTAGAACTGTTTTTTAATTAGTTAATATCTAAATCAGAATTAACTGTTGAGCTAATTCATTACTTCCCTTTTTCAAATGTTAACTTTTTTATTATTTACATTTTTAGTACTTCATCATCAGCTATTTTCAATTCGCTGCTGGATGTAGTAGCTCTCTCGATTTTTCCCTGTCAGCCGCTTTATTTATAAACCCACGTGTCTGTGATCTGTCTACTCTCCGCGGGTTTTGTCCGGTATTCGAATCGACACTTTATTTGCAAGGAGGTTCCGTTATCTTTCCAGATGATCAACCCATCTCCATTTTGATTCTTTTGTATACTTAGTATTATATCTTTTATTCTCGTTGTTTCACTAGTTCATTTATTTTCTCTATTGTCTTTCAACAATGTTATTCCGATCATTTTCCTTTCGATTCTCCTTTGAACAACTCTTATCCTTTTTACCAGTAGTGCTGTTACATTCCACGTTTTACTGACCGGGAGCACGCATAAGTTAAACTGTTTTCTTTTCAGACTGACTGGAATCTTCCTATTTCGTAATATATTTTTTTTTGGTTTGCCACATCCTAGGGCGATCATTTGGATTCTTCACGTTATTTCCTTCTTCATTCTACTGTTATAATCAGTCCCAAGTAATTGAACGATGTTACTTCCTGTATTTTCCTATGATCTATCCTAATATTACTGATGATGTGCGTGAATGTGTTTCGGCTGTGTTGTTTTTTAGTCCTGTTTCCTTGTTTTTTACATTAAATTCTTACGTCATTTCATTTAGTTTTTCTACATCTTCACTATATCGTACGCGTATCTACGATGGGGTTGAGATATGTTATTTTTAGTACATTCTTCGTATATTAATATCGGTTTCATCGGTTTATTTATATTATCATTATTATTGTTATTATTATGATAATTATTTGTATAGATTATGGTTAGTTGCTTGCTGAACAACGCTAGTAAATTTAAAATCTCATTTGATAGTAGTCGGACAAGATCCAGAGGTAAGAGAAGAGTGAAAATTTCACGTATAAATAAATTACGAATAAGAAGACACGCTTTGTACTCGATCGAATGTAATTCCCTACCACATGGAGGAATTTAAAAATCGATGTAACGAATTATAAACGATGTCCTAGGAAATCGTTTTATTCAGCTTTCACGATTGTGCGCCTTCACTTTACATTAGAGAAATTCCGTCCACCCGTATCGCATTATCAACCCTGGTAACGTGTATCTTAAACATTTCTCGTCTTCTATAGTCAGTTATATTTCACGAGCATTAATTGCGATTCGAATTTATTCTATACGTATGTGTATATCTTTCTGTTATCTATCGGTAGTGTGAATCTTTTTTCGTATCGCACGTTGTTCCATTATTTTTTATACGAATTTACTCACCGAACTTGCATCGTCTTCATATAATAAGCCTTATTGATAGTTTTTACATCGTTCCATAATGCACTACTTTGACCGTATTATGTACAAAAATATTGTGTTTTCGCAGACGGGATTGAGTGTATGTATATGAGACCGAAATGAACAAAAGATTGTACCATTTATTGCGCATAGATACTTTATTTTACGTATTTAAATTACTAATTACTATGAATATTATTTGGTTGTAAGTTACACCGGAAGTACCCCTTAATAATGTGAAATAAATTTGAATTTGAATTTGAAATTTATTATTTCGTCAACGTGTATCTTTCCGATTTAATATTATTCTATTATCTTTTTGTTGAAAATATATTTCGTACCGGTCAAATTTATTTAGACAAATTTTTCATTTCACTATTATCTTGCCCCAGGGTATTTTATAATTCGTTCTGACGGTACGAAAGTATATATTTGTTATTTTTTTTTAATAGAAATAAACTATTTAAATTTTATTCGACTACTAATATTACCGTCGTCATTATTATTAATCCTATTGTTACTATTATTATTATTTTTACCGACGAGATTATTATCTTATTGGACATTAGCATTCTCGTTATAAGTATTGACCTAATTTACATGATGACCGCTAGAAATGATTTTATCTCTTTTTAATTATCGTCGTTTATGTTATTTATTTATTTTTTTTTTTAATAACGGAAGATTTTTAGATATTCCGCATCTGGTATAAATGTCGTTTGAATAATTACGTCGTTATTGAAATGAGTACGTAAAAACGAAAACCAACGATTACGAATAAGATTTTATTTCACGGTTACCGTTACATTCGTAGTGAATTTTGAACGTATAAACGGCAACACTGACTAATGTTTGGCGATTAAGAAAGTTCATTTCGATTAATTTCTTCTCTCTATGTTTACAAAAATAACGAGGAGGATATTATTTCGGTCGTTTATATATGTACTATTAAGATTATATATATATATATATATATATATATACCTATGAATAAATAAATAATTAAGAAAATATCCTGGCAAGTTTATAACAAGTAGAACATATTTAATTCATACGCCATATATATATATATATATATATATATATATATATATATATATATATATATATATATATATATATATATATATATATAACTAGGTTTCTTTAAAAAAATAAACAAATGAATAGATAAAATTAAAATCACTACTGTTAATTATTAATAACAAATCTATTCGGCAGTTAATCCATTTTCAAGTTAAAATAAAAATATAATAACAAGAAAAGTAATATATGAAAAATGTATATACTTAATTTGAAATATAATTAACATCTAATGCATCTAGTTCAGAGATGTTTTGTCAACGGGTACTATATATTGCAATCTACAATTATCTACACTGAATACTATTTAAACGTGAAACTAATAATATAAGATATTGTGCGTATAGAAAGAAAATTTAAAAAAAAATTATAAATAATAAAATTAATAAATAAAATTAATAGCATTCGATGATGAATTAGTTTTAAGCACTGTATTACGAATATACTTATTAGTATTTAACATTTATTGTAGAAAATTGCAGGTTACAGCCGTAGTCTTGAACTAGATGGGCTAAATGTTGTTTTTTTTAAGTTAGTAGATCTTTTTCACATATCACTTTTCTTATTGTAATTATACGTTCATTTATTATTATATATTTTAATTTTTTTTTAACTTGAAAATGGCATAACTATCGAAAAACTTTATTATTAATTATTGACATTAGTGATTTTAATTTTATTGCTTCATTTTGTATATGTATGTATATATATATATATATATATATATATATATATATATATATATATATATATATATATATACATATATAAACATATATAAAAATGTAATTTTGTGAAAATTCAATAAAATTTAATTTTCGTCATACATTGATGTTTGTCTAAGTATTTTGTTTTTCAGAAACAAATTAGGTGTAAGGTTTGTTAAGACGTGCCTTATTTAACTCGGAAAATATAAATATGATTTACCATGTAGAATGTACCTTTATTTATTTTATTATAGAAATTCGTTTTACTGTTAGTATGCGAATTTTGACATTTCGGGTATCTTTATATATAGATGGATCAGAAGTCGGTACTCGTGGTTCAGAAGGAAGTCATATATATATATATATATATAATATCTGGTTAGATCTTACGTGTCTGGCCATTTCGACATGAAATTCCATTGAATATTGTTCGTACGTGCCAATCTTGCTCGAATCCTGATGTGGAATTTTCCGCAGCTCTGTCATCGTGTGAGGACTCTATTCTTTCTATCGTTATTGCAATTGGTTTTGTTGATGTTTTATACAGCTACTACTTCAGATCGTGTGAAGTAAGTACAAAATGCAGTTGTTGTGGTTATACTATTGTGTCTCTAGAGAAACCTGTAACCTAGGAAAACTTACACTTTATAATAATAAAACGGAAAATAAGAAATAAAACAATTATATCTTTATTACAACTTATGAACAGACATTTCGTACAATGTGGAACATTCTACAGTGTTGCCAAATACACTACAACACTCTCTTTCAATAAACATATTGTTTTTTCTTATATATATTTGAATGGACAAAATAACTTAAATTAAACAAAACTTAAAGATTAATTAATATAATCCTTAATTTTTATTTTTGTTTATAAATTTAATCGATCTGGAGGTCTGCATTTTCTCTGTGATCTTCTTGGTATGCTCGGTCTCTCCTCATGATTATTATTGTTCAAGCCCTTTCAACTTTTTTCTCTTCTTTTCCTTTACTTTCTCCTCATTTGTCTCCTTTGTTACAGTTATTGGGCTCTTCCTTTCTGTCTCTCCTAATTTAATAATTTGATCTTCATGTCTTCTTTCTATCTCTCCATTTTCTTTCTGAATGTTAACCATTACTTCTCCTTCCTTTTTTTCCACTACACCTTTGGACCACTTATCTTCTTGTCCATAATTCTTCACTAATACATTATCTCCTTGTTGCAACTGAATCTCTCGTTTCCCAGTAAAATATTTCTTTTCTGTTTCTTCTTTTTGTCGTATTAATGCTGTAAATATTGTTCTTAATTGTCTATTCAGGTGCAATATTGTTGGTGGTTTCTTTGTTGTTGTGTGATCTGTTGTTCTGTAATCCAATAAATATCTTGATGTTGCTTCTTCCAAAGTTGTTCGAGATGCTAACATTTTCTTCAATTTATTTTTAAAATTCCCAACAGCATTTTCTGCTGCACCATTACTCAGTGGGTGACATGGTGCTCCTGTGAGATGCTTGACTCCATTCTTTGATAAAAACGAGTTAAATTCATTTGAGACAAAACTGTGGACCATTATCCGCTACCAATACTTCTGCAATGCCCCATCGTGCGAAATAATCTCTAAAAACTTCAACTAATTTTTTCAATGTTGTTGATGTTACCCAATATATTTCAATCAATTTTGAATACTGATCTATAATGATTAAAAATGTATTTTGTCCATATTCACCTGAGTCAGCATGAATTCTAGCTCCTGGTTTTTCAGGATATTTCCATTTATGTAACTTTACTTTATTTGGATTTTTTCGTTTTTTTAAACAAATTTCATAACTTGATGCTAATTTTTCTATTTGTTTATCTATTTCAGGCCACCAAAAATACGACCGTGCTAAACTTTTCATTTTGACTACACCTAAATGTGTACTATGTAATTCATTTAAACATTTTTGCTGTAATATTCTTAATTTTCTGTTATATCCATCATCACCATGTTCCCTTGGAAAAATAAATCAAACTATCCGCAGCGCGTATTTGATATCTAGGTCTGATATAGTTGAACCTAGTTAAAAATAGAATCCGCGCTTTATCTGGTTTCTCAGTTGAGATCTGTTTAGCTTGGGTGGCCCTTCTGATAGATCTACTAACGCCATTTTAATCGAAGCTCGCAAGCGCCTCCACTCCGATAGGGAAATATGTATATATATATATGTATTACATAACAGTAGCTGATGCGTACTCTGTGTATAAATTCGATAATCCGTCAGGAATAAACATTAAATTTTCCTTTTTCCTTAAAAATTAATTATATATATATATATATATATATATATGGTGTGTGTGTGTGTGTGTGTGTAGATAGATAGATAGCAACAAGTAGAAGTTTCTTTAACGCATTATCGAAATTCGGAAGAATCAATTGAAGTGAAATCTTCTAAAATCGGTGTCCTACATTTTAACTACCATTAATAACGGTGCCAACATACAATTATTCCTTCTCTCTCATACTGGTTTGAGGTTTGTCTCATATCGTTGTTGGTAGTAAATTTCGGATCTCAGACTTTTAACTTATCTGAAATTTCAATCAGCAGCTCCCAACGAAGAAGAAGAAGAATTAATCGATCTATCGATCGATCGGTTTTAATTTATTTTACCGACATCTTCTCTATTCACATTCATCGAAAGATGTCTATCTCTATATTAAAACGACGATAACATGTTTGCCGATGATCGGTTTTGCTTTGGAGAAATAAATGTGTAGAAAAGAATTGGATAAATTAAAGGCTAATTAATAAAATATCTGCTGCCTACACCGAACATATAAAAAAAAATTATAACATTAAAATATATACACATATATACACAAGGCCTATAAATGTAGCCACACACACACACACACCTGAACGTAATATGTTATCACCTCTTGCGGTAGGCGGCTTTAGTGGTTAAAAATGGTAAACGGTTACCTACCGACATTTTGACCGTGGTAGAGACTTCTTTCAATCAGTTTATAAATCTTGTCGAGTATCGTAAACGTCTCTTTTAAACCGATTTCTCGCGTCCACTTATCTTGTTGTTGTTGTTTTCTATCCATCTTCTTATATTCGCTTATTAATTTTTATTGTCGTACACTATCTTCGTTTTACACGCTAATGAGAAAGGTGTTTAAAAGAGAGACGGAGATAAATGAAAATAAAAAATTTATATTATTCGGATTTATGTAGGCGAACAAAATAATTTCGACGATAAATAAAAATAACAATAATTCTTGACTATAAAATTAATTAAATTGAAATTATTAATTTTTCGTTTTAATTTTTCGTTTCATTTGGTGTACGAGTTACCGGGAAATTTGTACCGCAAACGAGATAAAAAAAAAAAAAAAAAGTAGAAATATTTCTTTATAAAATTATATTCGCGCGATTTATCAGCCCCGTTCGAGATAATAAATAACGCTCAATCACGATGACGATGATAATACAAATAATAATAATAACTATTATTATAACGAACAATAATCATAATGATAAATATTAACGCTATTTTTTGTGATTATTATATTTATTATTCATTTTTTTAAATAATTATAAATATATTTAATTTAAAAGTTAAATAAAATAAAAATATCGTGATATATAATTAAATATCCCTATAGGTCAGTTCCCTCCCAGGGAGTACTACGTAACTTCTCACGGGTGGTGGATAGCGGAATGGCCAATAGATATACTGGCCAGCTGCGAATAATCAATAAGCGGTCGCGAACTAAGAGCGGCTACTGGTGGAAAGTTTCAGGCAGACGATTCCAGTAGTGACAGGTTTATCGGCAGAAGGAGGTGCAGAGGCAGCTTGAGAACCGCCTACAAAACTTCACATTCTTGAGATAGTCGATTAACCTTGGCGAGTTGAAGCCGCCTGTATAAATATACCTCACTTGCTGTCCTAGCAGCAAAAACCCGTTAGACCGGGGCAGCCCTTCAGTGGAACAACGGTTGAATCAGTTCCTGTCCTTTACTTGTAAGGGGTTTGAGCTGCTTTCTTATGCTGATGATCAGTTGTTCAACTGGAAGGAAAACCTTTTTGTTTTTCCCAAAAGTCTTGGAACGGTGTAAACTTAAAATTATTAATATTAATTTGTATAATGCTCAGGTCCTCTCTTGGCCATGGTAAGTTTGGTTCCTATCTATATAAGTTCCATCTTGCTTCTGGTTCAGTGTGTGCTTTTTGCACTTCCATTGATGACTCCTCTGGCATTGTTGATGATATTGAGCATTTAATGTTTGATTGTTCCCTATTTCAGGACCTTAGAAATAAATTTAAAATACACAGAGGACAGCCTCTTGTATTCTCTAAACAGAACCATTTCAGTCTCCTGTTGTACATGGAGTTGTCAATAAGAAGGAGGTTTAAAAGTGGCGAGTAGTTTTTTTTTTAAATACAATTTTTTGCTCTTTTTTATGCTTTATAATATTAATTCAAACGTGAATTCACAGCTTTTGCATATGGTCATCGCCTCCTTTCACTTTATTACTGATATTAATACTTAATAATATTGCCTAAAGCTGTTTTTATAATTATTTATATATATATATTTTTTTTTCTCATGACATAGATGTTATTTCCCATTTGTATACTTAATATATATTTGTTTTTCAATTAGTATCTTTAAGAATATTTTTGTATAATGCATTTTAATATTTATATGCTCATTTACACAAACTCATTTTACACACACTACTGATGGTCTAAGGGACTATGTTTCTCATCTCTTATTCCATCCTATTTTTTTTTTTTTTTAAATACACATTGCGGGGAAATTTCACACACTCCTATTTATTTTTTGTATTCTACTGGTGGGTTTTCTTTTGTTCTAGCTAGACAACTCTTACACACAGTTATTTATTAAGTACACTAGTTCCCTGCGCCTTTGTAACAACAAATTATTTAATAAATATGCATCATCAAATAAATGCGGATTGGGGAACCATTAAAAAAAAATATTAAATTGATTACATACTTATTAATAATCAATACAAGATAAACCTCATGTCAGCATGTGCATATCCAGGCGCTGATTGCAACTCAGATCACAACCCGGTTGTCATCGTCATCAAACTTAGCTTTCGAAAAAGAAAGAAATGCGCTCCGACACACCGTATTGATATTCAAAAGTTAAAGGATCCCAGTGTGCGCACAAACGTCAAGCTGGGAATGTGTGAGGCCCTCTCAAATCACCAGAACGAAGACACAGTCAATAGTAAAAACATCGAAAACATTTGGGCTAAATGGAAGAAAGTGCAGTACCATATCCAAGACTGTGTAACTGGCTCTGTTAAGAAGGAGAAAGATAAACAGTGGATGACTGATGAAATACTAGCTTTAATGGAATTCAAACGCAATGAAGCAAAATATAAAGTAGTGAAGTAATTCGTCGTAAAATACGTGAAGCCAAAAACGAATGGTTAAATGAGAAATGTAAGAAAATTGAAGAGTTGCAGTCAAAACATGATATATTCAATGTCCATAAAAAATAGTAGAATTTACAAATCAGAAACGCAGCATCGGTGGTAGAAAACTGAAAGATAAAAATGGTAACCTCACACTTGAAAGGGATTCCAGGATGAAGTGCTGGGAACATTACATTGAAGAACTATTCCATGATATACGACCATATGGGAATATTATAGTTGAAAACTCTAGCCAAAAATACACTCGATCTAATGATGCTGAGATGATATTACAACCGAGGAACCTAAACGTGAATCAAGAATATGAAGAACGGAAAGGCAACTGGCCCTGATAGGATGTAGAGCGAATTATTGAAGATAGTTAAAGACAATAGCTCTATTATAAATTTATTAGTTAGCTTCTTTAACTCAATTCTGTTCCGTGGAAATATCCCTAACGATTGGCTAGTATTTACGTTCATTGCACTGCCAAATAAGTCAAATGCAACCGAGTGTAAAGATTAGCGAACAAAAAGTCTTATATCCCACATTTAAATTTTCCTCAAGATCATTCATTTTCGCATCTATAATCTAACTAATTTGTTTCAGAAGTGGATTTGGCACACGAGAAGCAGTATGTTTACTGAACATTTTAGCCTAAAGGTGTCGGGATGTAAACCATAATATTTATTTTTGTTTCATTGATCATTGTAAGGTCTTCGATTACGTAAGACACGGGAAATTAATGCAAATCCTAAAAGATATTGGTATAACCAATAACATCTACAAGTTGATTGCTTCACTATACTGGGATCAAAAAGTGGTAATCCGTAACGAAGCAGCCCTATCTAGAGAAATACAAATTAAAAGAGATGTGCGACAAGGATGCATACTATCACCTCTGTTATTCAGCATATACTCGGAAGCGATCTTTAAGAAAGAAATCGGTAAAAACGATGGAATCTAAGTTGATTTAGAAAATGTATCCAACATTCGGCATGCTGATGACATTGTTTTTATCTCTGACAACGATCTTCAGAAAATGTTAGACAGAGTAATAGAAGTTAGTAGATCCTACGGCCTTCAGATAAACACCGATAAAACGAAATGGATGATAGTCCATAGGAAATCAGATATAATCAGATTAAATTACTGGCAAACGGATGCCCGTTAGAATGGATCTCTAAGTTCAAGTATCTTTGCATCTGATTCAACGAGTATACTGTTCAGTCAACTGAAATACGAACAAGGATAGAAAGAGCGAGGAAAGTTTTCCTAGATATGAAAAATATAATGACCAGGAAGAGTTGCGATTGCTCATTGTACGTTGTTATGTCTGGTCGGTATTGTTGTATGGCATGAAGAACTGCGTGCTTACGCAAACTTTGAGAAAGAAAATAGATGCACTTGAAATGTATGTGTAGATATCGTACCGAGATCATATCGCAAACGCTGAAGTCTTACGTAGAATGTCTAAGAAAACCGAGCTGTTGCACACGTTCCACTCTAGAAAACTCCAATACTATTTATTTTATTTGAACTTATTATTTATCATAAGGTTTTTTTTTTGTAAAATCGTGTTTTTCAGGAACGTATATTTAGATAAGAATCACATATACTCAGTAGCAGCTCGTAAGTAATAGTTGCACAACCCTCATAAATATGTGAAACTACATAAAAAATTTTACGGAAATGAAACAAGAGTTAACTTATCTCCTCTAGAACACATTATAAAAAATCAACAATTAAAAAAAAAGTTTTGAAAGCCTATTGTAATGGTTAGTGGTTGCACGCTCAGTGCTAGGTTCATCGGAAACCCGTATACATATAAGTCCTTGGACTAGTTCAATCCTACCAACTACTCAATTTGTTCCGTTTTAGTTTATTGTAGCTCTTGATGTTTATTTCTTTCTCGATTGTGTCCATCAGTGTCTGTCGTGGTCTTCCATTCGACCTGCACATGGGTATTTTTCGTTCTAAAATATCTTTCAATAGACCATCTCATGTTTTAATACATGCCCTATACATTGCAGTCTTATTTTTCTAATCGTTTTCAAGAGATATTTTTCCTTTTGTACTAGGTTGAAAACGTCTTTATTTGGAATTTTACCGATCCACGAAATTTTTAACGTGTATCGACAGCATCGCGTTTCAAAATCTAAAATTTTCTCTAAATCTCTTTTGATTAACGCCCATTTTTCCGCCGCGTACAGTGCTACTACTGCCCGTTTATACGCCTTGACAATATGTTTTCGTAATCTTATAAACAGCGTGTTCTGCGTTCTTAGTGTATTTTTCTTCTAAACGCCTAGCCATTGGAGTTCTTCGCCGAATTTCTGCTACAATATACGTTTTTCGTTATTATATGTCGTAAGGAATTTACTTGTTCTAGATTTTTCAAAAACAGTTAGTTCCACTCTATCGAATGCTTTAGCATAATCCAGTCTGTTATTCTTTCTCCAAGGATTCTTATGCATCCCTCGTTGATGGTCTCATTCTAATTCCGTACTGTGCGTCATCGACGTATAGTTCGATATATTTTTCTATTCTTGAAGTGTAACTTCTTTTGGAGCATTGCATATGGGCAGTGTTAACCCGTAAAACGAGTGAGCTAAAGGCTTATAGGCGTATAGACAGGCCTATTCTCACAGTGTAGTTGGGCTCCTTCACTCTTTCCCGCATTTTGTACTCATACACGTGTATACTCAGTTTACATACATACGTACAAACACAGATAGAAATTATGTGTTCGTATTTTTCCTCTCATGCGCGCACGGGTATCCGTTATTTCGTTAAAATCTTCGCCGCACAAAACATGTATGTGCAACGTAGACTTCAGAACGAAAACATTCGATGCTATGGGTAAAAAATTTTTTTTATTATATTTTTATTTTAGGACGCTCGACTACAAATGTCATTTGCGTCCATGGAAATTAGATACAATTACAAAAAAATTATTTTCTTCTTATAACACTATTTGTTTAGTTTATTTTAAATCGGTTATTTTTAGAAAGTATATTCATCGCTGTATCTTCATTTCTAGTGCTTCACTTCAATCTAGTCCAGTTATTGACATTACGTTGTTGTTCGGACATTCCGTAATGACATGTTGTACGCTAAGCACTTTGACAAAACTTGCATGTCACTAAAGACGCATTCTGCTCGATTTGCGTTAACCTAGTGTATTCGTAATCGGGTTCATCTCTTCGTGTCTGTTCGCTCGGTTAGCGTTTTTCTCAAGGAAGCACCGTAACGTGTTGCATATTTTCCAACAATACCTTCTTTGTACGTTTAGCCATTTTCCGTTTGTATACTTTTAAACTCCAAACTATTTTGAAACAAAGTAACTAAAACGACAAGATTCATTAATTGAAACGTTACAAAAATTTACGTTGGACTATATTAGCAACTGTTGGTTGCAATTATTTTTCTGCAACCAAATCTTCCAGGTACATACACTAAATGCGGTTGAACAGGTCCGTCACACCTTCGGTTGTTCATAATACGCTTTCACTGCGTGCGAATGTTGTTCTTACTGGTCCGTGTTATGTATGCGTAGCATTGTTTTTTTGCTGAAGCTTTGTTAATTAATCTTTTCATTTTCGAATGATCGCTTTGTGCAAATTGTAAACGAATAAGAGTAATCCTTTTTTTTTTTTTACTAAACACCGTGAATTAAAAAAGATTAAAATGGGTTGCTGCGCTATCTGGCGAGAAAAATTTTAAGATTTTAACCGAAAGAAAAATTTGTCTAGAGAATAAGATAGAAAAATGGACTTTTAATATTTGTTAACTGTACTTTTAATTTAGTACTTTTCTGATTGTATAAATTTTCTACTTATTCATTAGTAAATAAATTTCGAATATATTTTAGTTCAATATTATATTTTTTCATTTCGGGATCGATAATTAAACTTTATGTATTGTCGTCTTAAATGATTTTTGTATTTGTATTACAATTTGTCGATTTCGATGTTATTAATATTACACTTGACGGTGTTGTGTGGAACAAAACATTTGTACGGGTGTTTTGAGGAGGGATAAGGTTTAATTACAACCGCTGGAAAGATACCTACGTAACTTTTTTTTAATCATATAAGAATTTCGTCTTACAAATTTCGGGAGTTATAACCAAAAATTTCAGTTTCGACAAAAATATCGGAAGGAGACGGTTTTTTTTTGTTGGAAACGAATTTTCTAATTTTTCGATCGGATTTTCTCGTTAAAATAATTCTTTCGCGGGTTAAAAAATATTTCCCGAAGATCGATATCTTAAATCGGAACGGTACCCCGAGATATAAAACTTTAATCACATTTACTAACACATACGTGTTAAAAAGATTTGTTTTTAATTGGTGTTGATAACCATAATGTATTCCATTTCGCGCGGAGTTGTTCGTTTATTATGCTGTTAATATCTTTTGGATCTATTGGCCGCCTGTTTAGCTGCTGTGTCCGCTAGAACGTTCCCAGTAATAACAGTATGATTTAGAACCCATATAAATAATGGTATAATAGGGGAAAGACCGGTAGATAGGATGCCGATTATTTCTTCGGCCACTGGATGCCGATTTTTGCGCGTATAATTACTGATGCTGGTGATTGCTGAAAGAGAGTCTGTGCAGACTGCTTAGAATTTCTACCAACAGAATCTTGTATATAAATTACAGCTAGTTTTATAGCATAAAGTTTAGGCCAGAAGATTGAAAAATGTGAAGGTAGTGGAAATCTGATCATTATTTCGTTGGGGGGATGCTACTGCACCGCCTACACCAAAATTTGACGTTGAACCATCTGTGAAAAGCAATTGGTGGTCGTTGTATTGATCTAATATACTAGAAGGGTTGTTCCGAAGATCTGTTTGTAGTAACTTACTTCCATATTCAGTGAGATCCACGGCGGCAATGCAGGCAAATAGTTCTGATAAAGAAGATGAACTACTTCTACTTCGATGTCTTAGAGTATTGCTTGTGCCCAACGACTGTTTCTGGCTTTACCACTAACATTCATTGCAGATCGATGGATTGATTCAGTCAAATTTGGAATACTTCTTATATATTACATAAGTTTTGAACGGCGAAATTTGAATGATATTTAGCCGAGTATGTTCAAATTTTATTTAAAAATAGGAAAACGAAACATTAACTTACGATCATTTGTGAAACGTAATATCGTTCAGATGACCGCCATATGCAACAATACTTTCATTCGGTCTGTTAATAAAATTTTAGAACACTTTTTCGAGTATTACTTTAGAAATTCGAGTAAGTCTTCCATGGACGTGTTTCGTAAACGCTGGTAGATATCCTCCACAATTCAAAATTCTATTTGCACTGTCGTGATCGATTCACGCCGAAAATAACGTTCCTCCTTCCCGTTATAGGATGTCATTATAATTGAAACTGGCTACAAACGAGAAACTCTCATATATACACTAAACGTGGAGCACACGGTTTGCGTTGTAGCGGTGTTACCAACTGCGCTATTAAAAAAAATAAAACCATCCGTCTTCTGTGGGTCACCCTGTATATTAATTAGGAATTTCAAAATTTTTGTTGGCCCTACTTGAGTACATTTTCAAATTTCGATTTCTTCCGTCGTATTTTTTTCCCCAATACTTATCTAAAAATGTACATTGAAAATTTCAACTCGATCGCGTTATGACCGTTCGAACGTTTTAGAAAAATTTGCTTTCAAAGGCGTCCGTAAATATAATTAAAATTTTATATCTCGCGTACCGTTTCGATTTAAAGTGAAAATATTTTTTAATCTACCGAAGAATTATTTTCGGGAAATAAAAAATTCATCGAATTAATTTCTAAAGAAAATGCTCCGTTCTTATATAAACTGACATTTCCAGGTTATAACTCAGTACGTGAAACGGAATTCTACGCTTTTAAAGTAATTATGTATAATTATGTACGTACTGGTTTCTAATAGTAAGCGACGATTCGTATCTGAACATATTTTTCGGGACAAATAATAATAACCAAAATAGACGTAAACAAACATAACTGATTCAAAGCGGATGACAAAATAATGTTCCATAATGAATATTAAATATTAAATATTAAATATTAAATATTAAATATTAAATATTAAAAATATTATATTAAACAATAATAATAATCTTGAGAACGGCCTTACGAATCAGCTTAATACGATAGAAATCGTCGTTATTTAGTGGAATATTTGAAATGTTTTAAATTTATTACAGTAACGTTATGCCCATTTATTTTGCACACCTGAAAGATGGAAGGAGAAATAAAGAGCGCTTGTTGAAGAAGATCAACGACAGAGATACTCGTTAGATGGTCGAATAAAAAGTCTGTGTGTAAAATCCCGAAGATTTTTCTTTTAATTACATTTATATATCTTATCGATTTGGAATAATTATAACCGGCTACCTACTTAGTGTATAAAATCCGAGAGCACACTGTATCGCGGCTAGCTAGATGCGACTTTCAAGCTTAACGATAATTATCTTAAATAATTAATTTAACTTAATTTGAGAAAATTAAATGTGCGAGCATGGAAAAGAAACACCTTATATACAATTTATATACATACGTACGTGCACATATATATATATATATATATATATATATATATATATATATATATATATATATATATATGTATATTGTAATACATTTTTAATTTATTCAACAACTAAAAATTGAGGTTTGGACATCATTTATACATAAGATGAATACATACATACATATATATATATATACAACGGATATATATATGTATTTCAAAAACACATCTTAGTGTATGTATATAACAATCGTAATATTGTACGTATTGATACTACAAAGTCGGGATAATTTTATATTCAGAAATGAGTCAGATAAGGGGCAGTGTTTTATCGCCAATATGTTCTTTAACCTGTAAAAAGAATATATAACGAGACTAGTTCTAGAGCAATAAAATGACGGAATAATGATAGGAGGGTGAAAGGTTAGGTTTGCAGATGATACAACGGCTAATAGCTGGGAATATGAAAGAGATTGAAAAACTTAGACGTAGTCTGAATAGCATATTAGTACGCGGTATCGATTAAATATATAAATAAAAATTAACCAAGATAAAAAAAACGATATAATCGATCGAGCAAATATAATTCACGAAAAGGTACTCACCGGCTTTGAAACTGTGAAAAGTTTTATATACTTTTAAGATCATTTCTAGAGAATTAAAGAAACTCCGAAGATGAAATAAGACGCAGAATGGAATTTCCATCGTATTATATGACGCGCACATTAAAAAATATCTACGGAAAAAGCATCGACAGTTTTGAGGTGTTCGGAGACGACTCCTTAAAATTCTATGGATTAAATGAATCGGTGTTACATCAGCGATTGTTACAGCGAGAATGCTGAAATCTTTCGGACACATAATAAGAAAACAGGAAGGAATGGAACGCACACACTGATCATGGACAAAATTAATGGAAAACTATCACCGAGACGTGCACCTATGAGATGGACAGATATTCTACCGCATATAATAGGGTTATTGCAAAATCACTAGTTACGATACCCACCTAGAGTTACAACTAGAGATGATGATGATGATAATGATGATGTTACATATATATATATATATATATGTATGTGTATACATGTACGTATATAATGTGTGTATGTGTGACCACGCATGAGACTATGGTTATTTTATATATGTTGTATGCGAATGTTCACTCCGAGCAAGTTATACTCGCGCATATTCTAAATACGATGTTCTAACTTCACGTAAGATAATTCTCTCCTTCTCGTCGCACAGGTTTGTAAGAAGGACAGAAACAAAAAAATAAGAAAAAAATAGGAAACAGTCGTTCTAATCGTTGACGAAAGACGTCTGCCAAGATGAATGACGATTAGCAACGTAAACAGATGGCAAATTTTCGAAAAAGCGTTTTATCAACGTCGTAATTAGTAGGTTTGCCAACTTTTTTGTTTTTATTTTTATTTTTATTTTTTTTTTTTTTTGGGGGGGGGGTTATTTTATTTTTCCTTTTTCTTTTAAATTAACTTTCGGTTTCATGACGTCTAAGACTACGATAAAGTGTAGGACGCGCGGCAGAACAGAAAACGACCGTCGCATGAGACCGCGACCTCGTGTAAAAAGTTTCGTACGTTCGACAAAACGAAAGCCAATGTCGACGAATATAATTATAAGAAAAAAGATAAATAATAAAGGAAGTAGAAAATAAAATCTAAACGAGAAGTTTTTAAATAGCAAACTATTAAACATTCGCATGAAAGACAAAACTAGTCAGTCAGTCAGTCAGCTAGTCAGCTAATCTGGTTCGTTCGCGATTAAAATTCGAACGCGAATTATCTTCGTTTAAAAAGAAAAAAAAATGTTTAAAATTCCGCATTCACCAGAATAAAAATAACGCAGAAATTAATTTAAATTAAATTTAATTTATTTGAAATTATCATTATTATTTTGCGTAAGAAGCCTCTTTTTTTTTTAGTTGTCAAAGAAATCTACGCAACTTTAAAATAATGGTCGATCACCGATAAATATTTACGGACATGCGTGCTCGAATAATATTTTTCATCCTGTTCAAAATTTTACTTCAAATCGTCATTTGCAGGTAGATACGGTTTAAACGTGTATGCATTGTTATTCTTATATATTATGTGTATATATGTATATATATAAAACTTAACCTTGTATGCATAATTATATATCTGTGTGCAACGCGTGCAATATATTTTTCGAAACACACATACATGTATTATTATTATTATTATTATTATATATATGTGCATATATATATATATATATATATGATCACATGGACGGAATTGTTCGTCCATTTAGCTTCATCGGTAAATTTTAATATTTGTTTAAGGTAAATAAAACTTTTAACGTTGACTTTCCACAGACTAAACCATTTAGCTGCGTGTAGGATGGTTTCGAAGTTGCTCAGCTGCTAAATCGTTATCACGATGGGTTGAGAAAATAGCGGTGTCGTCGGCAAACATACAACTCTGGTTACATTTTCGTTAACTCGGAAGTCGTATGCATAGAGCTGGTCTAGTGTCGGTCCAAGTACAGTGCCTTACGATACTCCTGATTGTATTGGACGAATTCGTGAACAAACTCCGTTAACATTAGCATGGAAATATCTTTCTGTTAAATACTATTTCATTAGCTGGTAGTAGTGCTGAGGTAATTTAAGTTTTAGTTTGTACAATAGGTCAACGTGCTAAACTTTGTTTTATCATTCGATCGATTACCGATCACAGAGATTGCAACGAATATTTGCGTAAGTTTAAGATGGAAAAAAACCCCTAATTACGCGATGTTGTGTTGTCTTCCCCGATGTTCAACAAGCGTTTGGCCCCCTGGTCTACCGTAAAAGATTAAATCTGT
Source organism: Coronaproctus castanopsis (assembly GCA_032883995.1). Lineage (NCBI taxonomy): Eukaryota > Metazoa > Arthropoda > Insecta > Hemiptera > Monophlebidae > Coronaproctus > Coronaproctus castanopsis. Next base: position 132,588,086 of record CM065053.1, read on the forward strand.
GCTACCTCACCCAATTTATAGTTTGTTAAAATCGTATACCGAGACCGACACTTTCGGGTTAAATATCCAAATGCATTATCCGATGTTTACCCAATGAGGGCGTCCCATGTTGAATTTGTTGTACTTTGCGGATTTTCCTTTGACCGCTGAAGTAGAAGTTGCGACGTATGCGGATGATATTGCTATTTTAACATCACGATGAGCCTATAGTATCAAACAGGTTATCGCTAAATATTGTAGAAAAGTGGTGTAACAAGTGGCGTATAAAAATAAAGATAAAACTGTTCATACGATCTTTACAAATAGATATATATCCTGCCCCTCATTAACCTTTGGTGACGAAACTCTCGCTCGAAGTTAGGTAATCAAATATTTGGGCGCATATTGGGATAAGCGACTGACTTGGAGAAAACACATACTAACCAAATGAAAGCGGCTAAAACTGAGAGGATTGTATTGGTTAACTGAAAGCCTAACGTCCATAATAAATTTTTCTTTAAGAAAATAAATATTAGTGATTTAACTAATTTTTAATTGATTTTTTATAAAAAATCACTACATTCCACATTATAAAAAATTCCATATTAAATTGCTTGTATATAACACAGTTTTCGAGCATGTGTGGACGTACGGTATTTAGTTCTGGGGATTTACGAAACCTAGCAACATAGGTTAATGAAAAGGTTTCAGAATCGAGCTCTAAGACAAATAACATCAGCAGCACCCTGGCGTATGTCTTAAACGTTTCGATACACCGTGACCTACGTGTAAGTACTGTTCGCGAGGTGGTCGAGAAAAGTGCACCCGGCGCTATTTAATAAGGTTGGAAAAGCATCAAAGTCCTTTGGTCACGAACGTGCTCGATAACTACTCGGAAGATGATTAGACCTTGCTGAAACAATAACAGTTTAGGGGGAAATAAAGGTCCACTCACTCCGTAGAGTAGTCGAAATGCTTTGCGATCTTTTTATAACGATTTTAACTACTTTTTTGTTGCTTTTTTTAAAATCACTAAATTCCACGCTGTTCAAATTATTTTCGTACAATTTCATTAATAATCCTCGTTATTAAGCGCGACCGCCAGGCAATAATGTATATATGTAAACGATTACGTAAGGTTATCCGGCCAGTTGTACAGGTCGGTCGGTATAATTCTAACGGTTATACGAATGATTAATTATTCCATTATTACAGCTAAATTATAATATCGACCGGACGTGCATAAGGTGGCCGATGTTTGAAAATGATACGGCGTTCTATTACATATATCTTTATATTTATACATTTATACACATATATATCTTTCGTAAAGACGCGCGTATACTTTGCTCGTTGTAACGATGTTGACGTTTTGACATAAGTGAAATCGGAAATAATAACTCTCGGTAAAAGCTTTCCCCGATTTTTGCATTTGTATACGTACACACACACATATATATATATATTATATATATATATACATATATTTATGTTACATGCACATTATATCTATTAATCATTTTAATTTCCCGTCACGTCCGGTTGTTTTTTACATTGGCGAAGCTTTATAAACAATCGTGTGCACACTGGATTATCAAGGAGTTGACTATTTGTGTTTTATAGTTTTATTTTTGAATCAAAAAGCAAACACATCTGCAATTATTCGCAAATTAATTTTCGCATATTTCGTCATCATTATCATTATTATTATAATTATTTTTGTTATTATTATTATTATTATTATAAAAAACTAATCGATTCGTTGGATATACTTGTCGTGTTTACCTGAAAATACTACTTCGACGAATTACACCTGATTACATTATAGCCGAGCATTCTCACAATGATGCAGTCGATACTGTAAAGGCGTAATGCGATAAATATCTGTTGCGCGATCTAACTAACTAACAAATTATATGAATCGAATTATTGAATAGATTCCTGACAAAATAAATCGTAATTTAATCATCCGTAAAAAAAGATCACCCCACTACCATCACCGCACGTGCAAAAATATTTCGAAATAATTGTACTGGGTGTAGAAAAAAATAAAAATAAAAATGTATATAGCCACCATACAAAAGTACACACAGACACACACATATATATATGTGTGTCTGTGTGTACGTGTGTCCAGGAATATAATACACTAGTTTAATTGGAGTACGTCGAGTGGAACAAGGACTATTTTAAGAACCATCGAATGTCGTTTGTGATGACAGAAAACATTCGTCAACGTATATATACGATCGAAATCGTTTGACCTAAAATGTGGTGCTATTTTCTCTCACTCTCTTGCTTCTTCTTTATTAGCCATTGTGAATCCACTGCAGTTTATAGGCGCTTCTTCCTTATGTTTCCACGCGTTTCTATTTAATGCATAGTCCTTGTCTATCTTTTTAATATCGTCATCCCACCGTGTGCAACTCTCTCTTGCTTTTTAATGCTAATATCGAACTATAAGTATTTAATTAAGATACGCTCATCGCAAAGCGTTAATAACTACTTCCAAAGATAACGGTAAGCATAACAGATTCGACGTTAAAAGTCCTATTAACTCGAAACTTGCTATAGAATACTCCGGTCGCCCGAAGATGGACTAAACATCCTGAACAAACCTATATAGATCGTTTGGTATACAGCCTTTCCCGGCTCAGAAGCTGGTTCCCATTTACCGACCAAATTCGATAAATAACTGAGTTAGTTAATGACCCTTTTACTACGAGCCATTATCATTTCTTCATAAAATCTACAACGGGTGACCGCTATAATTCCGGTCATTAATTTGTTATAGTTTAGTAATAATTTAAGATTTTCATTTGCTCAAAACTAGATCTTTCGAAATCAGCTTAGTACTCGCTCAATCGTTTATACAGTTGTGCTTCTAGCATTTGAATGATAGCTGTCCAAACTATTTTATGGGTTAACTGAGCCGAAAACGAAATTCTTCTGCAATCATTCATGTATTTTTATTTTTTTTTTGTAGATTGAGCATAAGAAGGCAGTGTTATAGTCATCAAGCATACTTTCTGAATTGTTAACAACCGTCTCCTCTGGGTTCTCGAGTCTAGACAACTGTTAACCAGCGTTCAGTGCGGATTCAGACTTGGAAGATCTACACTCGACCAACTCATGTTCCTAAAGAATTATATACAAAGTTCCTTCATTAATAAACACCACGTTTTAGCCGTCTTCTTTGATTTGGTAAAGGCCTTCGACCGGATTCCTGTATACAAGGTTTTATCTACCCTTCAAAACGGGAATATTCGCGGACGTCTTGCTATCTTCATTCAGAACTTCCTTACTGAGCGTCAATTTCGTGTTAGATTAAACGATACGATGTCATCGTTTTATGACCTGTCCACAGGGCTTCCTCAAGGGTCAGTTTTAAGTCCTACATTATTTAATATAGCCTTTAATGGCATTGTAAATGAGACTGCTCCACCAGTCAAGTGTGCTGCTTATGCCGATGACCTTGCAATATTTATATCGGTTCCTTATATCAGTCTTGGTGAAGATTCCTTACAAGATGCTATAAACAAGCTGACTTCCTGGTCCCTAAAACATGGAATGGAGTTTTCTTCTTCTAAAACTTCCGCAGTTCACTTTTGTCGAATACGAAACTGCCAACATAGACTTAATGTTTACTTGAATGGCATACGAATTAAATCTTCAAACGTCGTTAAATATCTTGGGATAATTTTTGATAACAAGCTAACTTTGGAAACCTCATGTAGCGCATATTAAATCGGAATGTACTTCCAGACTTAACATTATCAAAATGCTCTCACACTCAACATTTGGATCAGATCGTTCAACTTTGTTAAAAATATACCATGCCGTTATAAAACCTAAAATTGACTATAGCGTCGAAATCTACAGTTCCGCTAATAAAAAGGTCCTTTCACCCCTTAACACAATTCATCACATAGCAATCCGACTGTCCATCGGTGCGCTCCCAACGACTCCAGTTTGCAGCATCATATGCGAAGCTGGAGAACTCCCTCTTGATCTACATAAGCAGCGTTCTCTACTTCTCTCCTTCATTCGCTTCTCCTCAAATCCTAATCTTCCCTCACACTCTTCAACGTTTGGCTTCAAATCTTCCCTCTCAATTCTTACTTCTGCTAAACAAATAGAAAATACCTTGTTCTCTCTTCAAATCTACCTTCCCCCAGTTTTTCCTTCCTCCCTTAACATCATTCCTCCTCGGAGTGAGCACACTATTCCAACAGACCTCAGTCTCACCAAATTTTCAAAGAATCATACTCCTAAACATGTAATAAAAGCAGCATACCTAGAAATGATTTCACGGTACCCATCTCATAGCTTATGCTTCACCGATGGCTCTAAAAACAAAACGAGTAGGAGCGCTTTCGTTTCTTTCCAGGACTCTATAGTTCGTCTCCACCCCATTACTCAATACTATCGGCGGAATTATATGCCATTAAAATGGCGGTAATTGATATTTCAAACATTGTCGTTGACCAGTCGTTCTTAATATGCACGGACTCTCTTGTATCATCACAATGCCTTAGTGATCTTCATGATCCTAAATTACACCCCCTGGCTAAAGAAATTGGTCATTTGATCATAACTATCGCATGTTGATATACAAGGGAATGATCAAGCGGATAGTGCAGCAAGAGAAGGCTCATTGCTTCAACCATTCCCGCTCCTGCCTACACCAATGAAAGATCTCCAGACTTTCATAAAATCTTCAGTGCGCAAATCATGGAACCTCCAGTGGTCTGCACTTCCACTCACCAACAAACTGCGATCAGTTCGAGACACAACATGCCTTCAGATTCCATCTCACTCGGCAAATAGAAGAGATGATGTTATACTTGCTCGTCTGCGCCTAGGTCATACTAATATCTCACACAGCTATATCCTACAAAATCTTCCTCCTCCTCCTCTTTGTTCAACCTGTAATGTCCTCATTACCGTCGAACACATTCTCCTTGAATGTGTGCAATTCAACTCCCAACGTTCTATCCTCAACAAACCGCTCAAGCTCCTAAACATTCTTTCCTACACGCAAGATACTTCCAATAGTTTATTAAATTTTCTTAAATCCTCCAATTTATATAATCTAATTTAACAATCCGTACTTCCAATTTATTCTTCCAACTTTCCACTGATTCTCACTAACCCTACGTTCTCTCCTTTCCCGTGCCTCTGGCCTAGGTGCAATACATGGCACGTAAATCTACAGGTAAATCTACAGGTAAAGCATACTTTCTATTTCCCAGATTCATTGTATTGTTTTCTGAAATTTTTTGAAACTTCCGACCGTTTTATATATATATATATCATATATATGATAACCGTATACAAAAGAATGTAGAAGAAAATTCACCAGATGAGCAATTTAGGTTCAGAAAAGGAAAGGGCACGAGAGAACCTGTATTATCTTTACGATTAATTATTGAGAAAAATGTAGGGATTAATAAAAAACGGTTTATTGCTTTCACTGATATTGAAAAAGCCTTCTATAATGTCAACTGGAATATAATGTTCAAAATCTTGAAAGATATACATGTAGATTACAGGGACCGAAGGATACTTTTCCAACTATATAAGAATCAAGGAGCAGTATAAACAAAAAAAAAGTCAGAGCTAAAATAAAAAAGGTGACAAGACAAGGATGCTGTTTGTGTCACCACTGCTTTTTAATATATGCATAGAGGAACCAATGAAAGCTTTTGCAGAAAAGAAAAATATTGGTACTAAAATCAATAGAGTCCAATATAGCACTATACGGTATGCCGATGATATTGTTTTGATATCAGAAGAAGAGGAAAAATTGCAAGAACATCTTAATTATTTGAATGCGTTATTAATAGAAAAATGTAAAATGAAAATGAATACAGATAAAACAAAAGTAATGACATGTGCAAATGAAGTCGCAAAAGATATAGACATAGTCCTCAATGGAAAACGAATATCTCGAGTAAAATAATTTTCTTATCTTGACAGTTTAATAAAACGTCCAATGGACGAATAAAAAAAGAAGTAAAAAAAAGAATACAAAAACGCTTTTAATAAAAGGAAAGAACGCTTATTACATCGAGAAATATCTGATTACGCATAAGGAAGCTATTCGTTAAAACTTCTGTCTGGAGCGTTGCAATGTACGGCTGTGAAACATGGACTTTATGTAAAAAAGAAAGATTAAAACTTCGAGTTTTTAAAGTTTGGTGCTATCGAAGAATGCTGAGAATATCATGGATGGATAAAATCACAAATAAGGAGGTGTTCAAAAGAATAGAAGAACAACCAGAGATAATAAATAAAAAATAGCATGATCGGTCATCAAATCAGATATTGTAAATGACTAAAAAACTTAATAGAAGGAAAAGAAAATGGAAAATTAAGAAGAGGAAAGAATACGATTTATGGAGGCCATAATAAAAGAACAGAACTATGCGAAGATAAAAGAAGCTGCTCTTGCCAGGAAGTTATTTGTTTAGCTGCAGGCCATGTTGCCCATCAACCTAGCGGTTGAGGAGAAATGATGATGATATATATAATAGTATTATCGCTATATGATTTGTTATACTTAATCTCTCGGATATGTTGTTTAAGTCCCGTACAGATCCGGAGCTCTAGAATTTTCTCCGGACTTTGCCAGTTAAAACATCCTTAAAATATTCTGCTAATGTTTTATAGTTTTCCTTATTCGATACTAGTTTGTGTGTCTTATCTATAAAGCATAAGCGGAATGGCCTATATTTTACTAAACTGTGTCGAAAATTATCTTATTATTCCGATCATTATAATTATATACGTAGGATTATCATTATTTATATTACCATTTTATTGACTAGTACCGTTACAATTTTCATTTTATATGTATCCTGTTTATCGTTAATCATTTTGATTTTTCACATGTGTTTACTCTAATACCATAGCATTTCCCATATTACATCATTCATTTTGTAGGCCTCCGTTAATATTTTTTCATCTTCCTTTATCCTGAGTTTTCTGAAGCCTGTTTCTCCCGTGGTTTTAACAATGTCATCCGTCCATCTTCTGTTTGGAAGTCATTAGTTTCTTCTCCCATTGTATGGTCTCCATACTACCAGTTCTTTTGTCCATCTTTCACTATATTGTCTTCCAATATGTCCGTCCCATGACTATTTGATCATTGCTATCATCCAATACAATGTGAAAGATACCCAAACTGGATTATCTGCAAAGCTGATTGGAACAGCTTTAATAATTCTATTAACTTAATAGAAACAAAAATCAGTACGAACACAAATGAAATAAATGCCTTGATAACAAATAAAATTATCTCCTCAGCTGATTTATATATACCTAAAACTCACTCTAAACCAAAAAAGAAACATGTCCCATGGTGGAACGAAAATTGTAAATCAGTCATACAAAGCAAAAATAAATTACTAAATCGGTTTAAACGATGTCACACATACGAAAACCTTCTACAATTTAAAAAAGTAAGGGTTCTGGCTAAACGCACTGTAACACAAAGTAAGAAAGAATCGTGGAATAATTTTATCTCTGGTATAAATTCAAACACACCGATGGGTAAACTGTGGAGTCAGATCAGGAAAATATCAAATAAGAGAAAAACGTGTCACATATCTGCGATCAAAAATCCATCTGGTGAGCTAGTTTATGACAACAACAAAATTGCGAAAATTATGGCGGGGTATTATTATCAGGAGAACAAGGTTCAACGAAATCACCGTAATACAGATAATACCTTCAACTTTGAATCAAATAACAATGAACCCTATAACACGGAAATTACGCATCTGGAAGTATCTACTTCAATAAAACGGTTAAGATCATCAGCAGCCGGACCTGATCGGATACATCCTGAGATGATAAAACACCTACTAGGCCATAATATTGATGCAATTTGCCACTTACTAAACCAAATTTGGAAATCAAATGTAGTTCCAGACAAATGGAAGGAAGCCAATATCATACCAATCCTTAAGGCAAATAAAAACCAATATGACCCAGCCAGTTATAGACCGATATCTCTGACCTGCGTTCTATGTAAAATAATGGAAAGGATAGTTGATAACAGATTAATGTGGATCGCGGAAAGAGATGGCCTAATAGATAACCAACAAAGTGGTTTTAGAAAAGGACGGTCCACTGTTGACAATTTAATATGTCTACAACAAGAAATACCGGATGCATTTGCAATAAATCAGGATGTTATCTACATTTTTTTCGATATAGAAAAGGCTTTCGATCATATATCTACCACAGCCATTCTAAAAACAATCCACGATCATGGTCTCCGTGGAAACTTACCCAAATTCCTCCGTTCACTACAGAACAGAAAATTTAAAGTTCGAATAGAAAACATGCTGTCTACATCAAAATGTCGAGAAAACGGAGTTCCTCAAGGATCCGTGCTAAGCCCATTTCTATTTATACTTACGATATCCGACTTACAAGTGCGCATCAAGGAACCTGTAAAATACTCCATCTATGTCGACGACCTGGTTATATTTATCAGTGGACACGATATCTCTGCCTTGGAAAAGAAATTACAACAAAATTTAGAATTAATAGAAGAATGGGCTTCGACAAAAAATATCCGTTTCTCCTCGCAAAAGACATGTGTGGTACAATTCAGCAGGAAAACATCGCATACTCGCCTTGTCCAACTAAAATTAAACAGTACGACTATACGACACACCGATCAAACTAAATTCCTGGGATTAATTATGGATAAAAAATTAAACTGGAAGGCGCATGTAGATTACGTAAAATCTAGATGCACAAAGGCCTTTAATTTACTAAAAACTCTACACCACAAATCGTGGAGCTCCGACAGAAGAACGTTATTGCGTCTATATAGTACACACGTGAGATCTTTACTAGACTACGGTTCAATTGTATATTGTACAGCAACGCCAAAAGTGATTCATAAATTAGATGTAATTCAAAATCAGGCACTTCGCATTTGCAGCGGAGCTTTCTGTACCAGTCCGATATCCAGCCTACTGGCCGAAACTAACATAACAACGCTAAAAGATCGAAGAATACTGTTAGCATTAAAATATTATTTTCAATTGAGTACGAAGAAAACGCATCCAAGCTACTACAAAACCTTTCATTCAAACCTAGAAAGTAAATACAGCAAAAACAACGAAACACTTGGCCTACGATGTAAACACTTCATACGATACCTTAAATTAACAACGGTTGATCGCACTCCAGTAGCCTCCTTGTACCCACCATGGTAAAAGTCGTTTCCACTGACTAGAAACCCCGGCTCACGAGTTAGCAAACAATTAAAATTTGCGATAAATATTGTCCGACAAGAGTCGTGGTCCAGATTAACTGAGAACAAATTAAGAAGAATTAAACCGCGAATAGAACAATGGACATGTTATCACAGAATGTCCGAAATTCGATCAACAACGTTATCATTAATAAGTGGACTAGATATAATCGAAGTATTACAACGAAGACTTGATACAACGCGTAATATACTTTTTTAAAATAACTGGTTTAATAAAATTATTGTAGACTAAATATTGTATTGTAAGTAGAAAATAATTTTTCTTTTGTAATTTATTGTATTTAATCTCGGTGGACGCAAATGACCTTTGTAGTCGAGCGTCCTAAAATAAAATTAATATAATAATAATACTTTCATTCAGTCTTTATAAAATTTTCGAATACTTTTTCCAGCATAGATCGCTGAATTTGAGAATCTATTGTAATTTAGATTACAGTACTTTATTATTTCTTTATTTTCGGGGGAATTCCGGGCGGCCTGCGCCTCTCCCTTATATTCACCCAGAATTGGAAATAAAAAAAAAATTAAAAATTAAATAAAAATATTAAAGTGTATTTCATTCTTTTTAATAATAACCGAAACGTGAATTATACATTTAAAAAAAAGGTAGAACTTTAAAAAAATTAAGAAATTATTCAGTTAGAATTCTTATACATATTGAAATGTTAATCATTATATATAGACAGACAGACGGACATACAGATAGATAGATAATAGATACGCACGTAGGGCGCGACATAATTGAAATATAATTTTGCAAAACATTATAGCTGGCGAATATATATTAAGCAAGTTAAAGATCTTGCGACCAGACTAAATTATGGCGGTAGCCCGAGTATAATAGTAGAATAAATTTGTGAGAAGTGATAAACATGTGCCATTCATACGCACGCAGATATGCGTTGTTATAATATAGGCGCATATTTATAGGCGTTCAAAAATTTCCACGTTCCTTACTAGTCTTATCCATTATTTCTCATCCAATAGGAAACTGGTCTAGAATTCCTTTCACATCTCTTTTTTTCACCGATGGTGGTGGTGCTGCTGCTGCTGCTGGTCATTTCGTCTTTTCCGATTTCATTATCGTTCTCGCGAATGATTTCTAATACGGTCAGGTTGTTATTAGTGTTCATCTTTCGTCCGAAGTGCTCGGTATTGTGAAAGACTTTATCGAAATATTACTATAAGTAGAACGTATATATGTTTTCCTCTCTCATTTCGTATATATTTATACAGGTAATAGAATATAATTACAGGGAAACAAGTTGTTCGGTAGAAAATTATCGTCTACCACGCTGGCACTAACGTATTTTCTTTTACAAAACTTACATTCCGGCGTTCAATTCCATTCATTTAATTCACCGACATATAAAAAAACACAAAACAAAAACACATAGAAAAACAAATTGTACGCGCACCTAATATATCCCTTTCCTTTACCTCTTTATGGCTACTCTTTACCGTTCGTTTAAGCTATTAACATTCACTGGCCCCACATATCCATTTCCCACTTTTTTTTTTTTTTTTACTTTACCTATTCCGGGATAAGACTGGATTACGAAATATTTGTCAGCCGGATTACGCCTTTAATATACGTTATATATTTTTTTATCTATATATGTATATATATATATATATATATATGTACATATATGCGTATATATATATATGTGATATATATATATATGTATATAAAGGGATCTTCCTCTAAGATATTTGATGCGATAACCGAGGAGCTAATAATTTTGACGAAGAAGTGCATCTCATCTCTTTCGATTCGTTTATTAAGAGTATTTACGTTGATTTGTGTTATTTTTATTTATTCATTTATTATTATTATTATTGTTTAGTTATTATTATTATTACTGCGGCTTCTACATATCGCGCTATATCGCTATTCGGTGTACGTAATTCGGAAAACTGCCTGGCTGTAATACCGAGATGATCGCGACAGATGATACAGACCCAGCCGCTGTCTTTAAACAGCTCGTATAACCAGCCGCGTCTCACTCGGTACATCTAACCAGATATTAAGGGCAGAAGATTCACCTTTTGTTATTGACGATTGACCAAACTTCAAAGAGTAGATCAGACCAGACCGGACTAATACTATATATTCCGGCATATTCTTTGTCTAAATTTTTTCTTTTATCACGTTTATTATACCTCGAGGTCTTATTAATATTATATATATATATATATATATATATATATTTGTTTTTCTATAGACAAAGTTTCAACGCCGAAAATGATGCTACCACCATTTTAGTTATTACTACTTGTGCAATAATAATCGTGGGAATATAATAGCCGTAGCTCTGTCACTTCATTATAATAGAGTCGTTTTATTCGTTGTATAATACTAACATGCATACAGACCACGTAGAACTAAATGAAAATCGATACTGACGATTTTATAACGTAAAAGACATCGAACGAGTTTTCCGTAAGCATTATAAAAGTAGGTTTCAATTTTGAAGAGAAAGAATTTCATTGATAAGACAGCTCTCTTATGCTTTTCTAACGTCTACTTATTCCAAAACAAATCATTGGCTACCCCGCGTAAGCTTTTAATCATTATTACTACAAAACAAAATAATATAAATAATATAAGAAAAAAAAAGTTTAAAATGTTTAAATATATCTCCCTGTGAAACGTATTTTTTTTTTTTATGATGTGATGTTATTTACATACTGAACGAAACACGTCACTATGATGTGAATTTTATACATTATAATATGATAGAAAAAATCGATTATTTTTGGGATACACATACCGTAATTAATATCATCCGATTTGACAAAAAAAGTTCATTTTTATCCTGGGTAAAAGTTTAAAATTTTTAATTATTATTCACCCGAACAGGCCGTATTTTTGAAGTGAAACTTCTATTGGCGCGTTATATATAAGTCGAGAAAACTACAGCATGCGAGATTAAGCTGAAACTGAAGAATACGTACGTAACTCAAAAATCTATTTTCTCGGGACTCATATTTGACAACAAATTAAGCCGGAAATCACGCAGCGAATATACGAAACGATAATGTACGAAAGCTCTTAACCTGCTAAAAATCTTGCACGGTAAGTCGTGGGGATCTGACAGAGGCATGCTGTTACGATTGTATGGAACACATGTTAGATCAATAATGGATTATGGTGCGATTGCATACGGCTACAGCGGCGGAAAGTACACTTAAGAAGCTGAATATAATCCAAAATAATGCATACAGAGTAAACAGCGGAGCATTCTATATAAGTCATCAGTTTGCATGTGGAAACAAACAATATCATTAAAACATTGACGAATATTGTTAGCACTGAAGTATTATGTGAAGCTCAGCGGTAACAAAATTTACTACAATAAAACGTTTCACCCTAATCTACGTAAGATTTATTGCGATAGAAGTAAACCATTCGGAGTCAGATGTACTGACTACTTCAGATACCTACATTTAAATCGAATTACCGTCAGCCCACCCGAACCCACAAATCCGCCTTGGGATAATAGTATACAGATTATATCAACGCATTTTAAAGACATTAAATTTAAAAAAAAAGTTGATGTTAGCGATCAAGAACACCGCTCAAAATATATGGGAGACGAAATTGAACAACAAGTTAAGACAAATTAAAGTTATACTAATTGGGAAACTCCACATCGCGTATATATTATCCGCATCGGCCACAACTCACGGGCTCTTATTGCAAAATTAACCTCCACCAACATGTATGTTTTATGTCAATCAAAATTTGTCCGTTGAACATATAATCTCCGTATGTCCGAAACTGAACAAGGAACGTGAAGAAGCCTTTTCATTCGATCAAACGAGAACCTTTACAGAAGACGCACTTGGAAACGACGAAGCTGGAGTAAAAAGTATTTTAAAAACTCTAAAATTATACGAGACGATATAAATCATGTTAGAATTATTTTTATTTCTATTTTAATTTACCGAACCGTGTAAACTTACAGAAGACATAATAATTTTCCGTTTAATTTCTATAGAATTATCTATAAGTATTTTTTATGCACATATAGAATTATTTATAGAAGATATAACCTTTCTCAATTACTATATTATCTATAATTATCTAAGTTGTATTTGATCGTAGACGCAAATCACCTAGAAGCCGAGTGTAAATAAATCTATAATTTGAAATTTAAATTAAGCCGCAAACGAGCGAGCAATATATATTTCGAAAATATACAATTTTGCCAAAAAGAGAAAAACATACCGAACCAAATGTCGGTCGTGATGAAATTTTGTATGTACACGTAATGCATTAAGTAATTGAAAAGAATCGAAGACGCTAATTAGAATTGAAACTGGATATGGAATATGCGGTTATGTAGTTGGGGTGTGATCAACTCCCAGCAAACGCGGGAATCCTAAACGAATGATGCAACATATACTACTGGAGATGACTTTAAAGAACCCGTACTGTTATACTTAACGTTAGAGACGGAAGCATAGACTGATTAATAAAATTGAAACAAGATTTATAATAAGATTCACGTATACGATAGATTATCATTTATCATATTTCTCACATAATCCACGATGATAAAAATCTCTCCTATTAATACATCGGTGTTTTTTGTTTTTCTATGTGTGCATCGGAATGCTGTACTCTGATCAGTTCGACGCATTAATCTGCTTTGAAATACATTGTTGTCGCAGCCTTTTGGAAAAAGTCAATATGAAAGACTGCAGTTTGTTGTACGTAGAGATGAATATATATTATACAAAACGGACAAAAAAAAATTAGTAATGAAAGAAATTACGGATAAATAAGAAAGACCCGTAAGCAAGATATATAGAGTCAACATGGTAGTTGATACCCGGTCGTTACGTGAAATGATCGATAATGGCCTCATGGTGATTAGATACCTAAAACGAGCAATTGATGATGCAGGTATAAAGCAGAAGGTGTAAATGAGATCCTACAAAGAAATTTATAATATATTTAAAGTGTTTTAAATTTATTTGCGTTCTGTTTTCCCCCAGCCTACCGTAAAGGGTATTCCTAAACATATTTGAATTGTCGAAATATTTTTAAAACGACTAATAAAAGAAATACGACATTTTAGAATATATTTTTGTACTATATCAGACTAGAACTCCCCGTATACACAGTAAACTTTGATAAAATCAACTACAATACAAGTAATTCGTTAGACGTACAACGGAAAAAAGTAGTCGTTATGACTGGGTCACCCTCCAATCTGTTGTTTGATACATACACGTATGTATTTCTACAATTTGATAATTTTAAAAATTGTGTACATACCTTTATTTTTCACTGTATAATAATCAGTAGTGTATTTCATTATTCATGTATATTTCCTTAAAATATGTTTTTTTTTTCTTTATTTACACTGTTCCATCAAATTGATCGACCACTATTGATGAAGCTAGTACAGAGACGGACAACAAATTTACTTTTTTGGCGGGACGTTTCATTTGGCTTCTTCCCTGAAAGTGAGCAGTACTAATAAATTATAAAAAACATGAAGGAAATAAAAAATTAAACTTTACTGATAGTTATAGAGAAAAATAGTGTAATGGATTTCGTCGTGAGAATGCTGATATTATCACAGTCGGCAACCCAATATAGCAGAGACCTCAGTATGGTTCCCTAGAGAACTAAAGCTCTGATGTGATAATTTTAGAAACGACATAATTTATTTTAACTTAGAACGTGCGATTTAATAAATAAGAATGCAGCAAAAAGTGCATATTGTTTGGCATGCTACTTTTTAGTTTATATGAGATCCTAGGGTGTTTAACAAAAACTTTCTCCGTGTCTGAGAAAGTTCCAATATTGTTATTTCTTCAAGACAGCAGATTTATACGATCGACAATGAATTTAGTGTGTAGTTGAGTAGTTTTTGCGACGACCAAATTGGTGAGTCTAACCGATTATTGAGTTATTCGAAGATTTCAAAATTAAATCCTTAGTCCTTTAACCCTTTCAGTCACGATGTTCGCTATGTGGTACGTGAAATTTTAATGTAAACAAAATTTTCTATTTTCTGGTTGACGTGAAATGTCCGAATTTTAAAAATATTTATACAAACACGTAGAAAATTCTCGGGTAGTCCGCCTAAGAAACAGTATTAAACCTCAGTATAAAATTTATAATTTTGCTTCATAATCGTAGAGCAAAGACAGTGACGACGTTATTGAGGATTTTTCAATCTAGCATGAGAATCATTTACGTTTCTCACGTCAACTGTGATATTGACACCTACGACGACAACGACTAGAATATTGTAAACCAAACTACTAAAACCTAATTATTATATATATATATATATACATATATATATATATATATAATATATATATATATATATATGTATGTATATATATATATATATATATATATATATATATATATATATGTATATATATATATATATGTATATATGTATATAAACAGCAGAACTTCATATTAAATTGGTTCTAGTTACATGTTAAATTACTAATAAGTATTACTTATTTATTTAAGCGTAGGTTTAAGATACCAGTAGTAGTAACAACATTAATAATAATAATAATAGTAAAATTCTACGTCAAATTCCATCGTTATAACATAACGTTAATTAATTTTACGTGTTTATACCATGCGTGTATGGGTGTGTATTCACAAGTGTCGCCTATTTGGGAAAACCCGTCCTATTTTAGAGGGTTTTCTGTCAGTTTTCTTTTAGACTGGTATTTTTATGTTAATCTAATTTAAATTCATTTAATATTAATACAGTGATTTAAGTACGCCGTTAATGGCAACCCGTTATGTATATAGAACATAATTAAACGATTGATTAATTATCTGTGTATGTGTGCGCGGTATAATATTTTTTGTATACAAGGTACTATGTACATATATCTCTGCGCTAATGAAATAATTGACGTCTATGGTTATAGTTAATACTTATCTACATAAAATATGAACTCGGATGCCTATAAAACATAAATTTATTAATTCGGTGTGTATCTCATATCTCTTTCTCTCTTTATATATATATATATGTCGAATTTTTTCAAATTATCAGTTTCTTATGTTTGCATGTATGTATATATGTGTGTGTATGCTTGGTTGTATTGTATACATTTTTAATTATTCTTATTTTTTGAGAGGCTATTTTAACATTTTCCTTATTATTTAGAAGTATACGTTTAAATGTAGAAACGAGTACACACGAAACATAAATTTATTAATTTAATATGTAATCATTATATCCTTCTCTCCCACACACACACACACACACTTTTTCCCACTTTAATGCTTCTTTATTTATATATATATATATATATATATATATATATATATATATATATATATATATATATATATATATATGTATGAAAAATATTTTTTTATCTGTTTTGTGTTTTTTTTTCTCACTGTTTGTGTAATGGGTGCATATTTATCTATAAATATGTGTATAATGATGATTCATATTTTTTTTTTACGTTTATACTTGTTTCCTCATGTAAGTATGTGCTTATTAGTTAATTTTATTTTGTTTTTTTACATTAAAAATTTATATTTTTTAATTATTTTCGTCTGTTATGTAATATGTATAATCTGTCTTAGTTTAATTGAATGTTATGCACTGAACACTTTTTCAATTACGAAAAAATACGTCCACCTATAAAATATTCTGATGAATGACACGCAATTGCCGATCATCCAGATACGATTCTCTCAATTGACATATATTATCTGGCAATAATCTACTCAGCTTATATTTCAGCCCCTGATGCCACACTTTGTCAAAGGCTTGGGCAACGTCAAGAAATACAGCGGCGCAATATTTCTTATTTTCAAACGATTTGTTAATAATCGCTACGATGCGATGTACTGTATCAAGTTTTTATTGTATACTGGCAGGGGAGTGTCCTCGGACCTCTGCTCTATCTGCTGTATACTAAAGATTTTCCAGTGGATGAAACAGCAACAATTGCAACATTTGCTGATGATACAGCGATACTTTCAGTTAGTGATAGCCAGCTTGAAGCAACGGCTAAACTGCAGTCTGTTATCAATTGTACACAGAAATGGGCATTGATTAAGCTTCATGAACAAAAATCTGTTCACGTTACGTTTACATATCGTCACACCAATTTGAAGCACCGTGTATACCTAGAGAATCAGCTCATTCCGCATGCGGAATCTGCTAAATACCTCGGTATGCACTTGGACAAACGACTAACATGGGAAGTGCATGTTAGGACAAAAATTAAACAGATGAAGATCAAAACAAAAGAATTATACTGGCTTATTGGGCGAAATTCAAAGCTCAGCACCATCCATAAGCGACTGTTGTATCAACAAATTATTAAACCCATATGGACGTATGGTATTCAATTATGGGCATGTGCCAGCAAAACAAATATCAACAGGATACAGGCTAGGCAAAGCGTGATCTTGCGAGCCATAGTTGATGCATATCGCTATTCTCGCAACGATGATATTCATCGAGATCTTGGCGTATCTTTCGTACAGGATGTCATCGACGATTTCGCAAATAAACATGAACAACGGCTGCAGCAGCATGTAAATGCTGAGGCTGTTAAACTGTTTGATACCAACGATGACATCAGACGATTAAAATGTCGACACCCGCATGATCTGTCGTGCAAATAAATTAAAATTCAAGAACTGTGATTGTAGCTATTGAGCTACAGGATCGCTCACGTTTGCATTTAGTATATAAGTCTGTGTATTAAATGAGCATTATGCAAATAAGAATACTTATTTAATCTGTATGATTAAGATTCTATTGTAAATATATATATATAAAAAAAAAAAAACCTTATATACTAAATTCATTATAATTTAATTATTTCTATAAATTATTTTGTTTAACGTTTTGTTTTTATTTTTATCTTTTAAAATTTAGACAGAGTTTTTATCGAAAATTCGTCTTATTTTTAAGTTAAAAACACTTGGCTTTTTTCTGTTTTAAAAGTTCTAATAATTAGATAATTTATTGTATTCGCGAAGAAATTTCATTAAATTTGTTACACTTTTATCGATTATATATTTATTATACCGTTTTAAATTATTGTGGACTAAATATTGTATTGTAAGTAGAAAATAATTTTTCTTTTGTAATTTATTGCATTTAATCTCGGTGGACGCAAATGACCTTTGTAGTCGAGCGTGCTAAAATAAAATAAATATAAAAATAAAATAAAAAAATTAAATGTTCTATCGCTATTTTACGTTTTTTCTCATACTTTCTTTGTCAGTTACGTCATTTCGTATTCTTCTCGGAAGTGTTACGAAATTCGACGAAATAATAGTAACTTTATATTACGATAACGTAGATAAATAACTGTAATAAGTAAATACTGGTATAATGGTTATATTCGCAGCTATCAGTTCTATATAGACTAACCTGCAATCAGCACACCGGATTCGTACTATTGAGTATAGAGAGAAAACTTCTGATATTAACTATATAAGATTATCCGATTAAAGTTTCCTAATTATGTCATTCGTATTATCGAAGATTACGTATGTTGCCCCGAAATGAAAAATGAATATTCGGATTTTTTAGCGCATTATATGTACCGCATGGGAATATTCTCTATTTATTCTATTTATTCTATTTATCCGTCATATTTCTCCGTAATTAAAGATTTAGAAACGATACGCATACGGCATTGCTGTATCTTCTTATTATATACGAAAAAAGTTTAATGGACAAATAAATGGATTATTTTATTTGGACAGCGCTCCGTGCTACCTGTGCAGAAAAATATTACACGCTCATTGAGCAGAAAAGTCAATAGGAGGAAATTTTCTAACATATTGAATCGTGTATCAAATAAAACTCACGCATTCCTATTCAAATTATATAGTAAGCGACGTCTCGCGTTATGTTCGGTCTTATACAAAATAGTTCTAATTTAGTTAAGTTTTCAAAATAAAAAGCTACTTTTAACACTAGGATAGGCGTAACTTTGAAATTACATTATGCGGCCGATGTACTAAACAGTTTTTTGAAAATTGTAAATGCAATCTAAATTCAATTATAAATAACGTAGAGACCATTAATGATTTACTATTAAAATATAGATATAAACGTAAAATAAACCGTCTCTTATTATAATGTATAACCATAAATAAGAAATTGTTTTAATATATCTTAATAATAAGCGTTTATTGGTACCGCGGTATATTAAAGATTTAGGTTTTGACGGTGTTTTTCTTAAAATTAGTTCTTGCGTGGTGTAAATATTACTAGTAAATAGGATTGATGTTATAATAGATTTTTAATTAACTTACGTTTTGAAAACTATTACATTTTTAACATTATCTTCGGAACCTATTTTATGCGCAATCGTGCACGTACATACATTTGGATTATATAAACTGTTATTATAGATGCTAAGTAATATTTGAAACGACAAAAAAAAATTAAAAAACTTCGGTTTAAAACAAAAAGCGATAGCGTTTAGGTATTTAATTTAAACTGCTAAGCGTGGTAACATAACGTTATTGTTATCGAATAAATTGAAATAACAGTAGTCTCTGGTCTTCGTGTTAATAATAAATCGGTGGAAGTAATCCTACAAGTCAGCATCGAAAGTTAAATGAGAAAAATGGAAACAAGAATTTGTGTACAATCGAATTAAATAATATTTTAATATCGGTTCAATAAACTTCGGTGCTATACGTTAGTCGGCTGCATCCGAGCGGACAAATTCCCTTTTAATGGTTTGTTGGCTTTAGTGTTCTTCCTTTTATATATATATATATTATATATATATATTATATATATATATATATATTATATATATATATATATATATATATATATATATATTATATATATATATATAGAGAGAGAGAGTGTGTATAGATAAAGAAATGAATGTATTTTAAGTTGTTATTTTTTTTTTATAATGCTCTTGAAATGGAACTAGTTTCCATTACTTGTAATAAATCAAGCCTTACACAACACACTAATGAACGAATGCATTTATATTATATATATATATATACCTATGTACACATTTATAATGTATACGAACGAGAACAGAATTCTACTACTAATCTTAAATTACGATCGTTTTTTCTTCCGCACTCCGAATAGCTCTCTCTATGACTTTCCCGTTCATCGGATACTTCGCCAGGCTTCATCAGTGGCTTGCGCTTTATCTATAAGTTGGATTTATCTTTTCTCTATAAATTACGAATGCTGATAGCACTACCAACTACTACCTGAGAAGCTACTTGATATTTTTTCCGTTATATATCTCATTTCTGGGGATTTTTTTTTCGTCCGTTCGAAAGGCCTAGAATCTACGATTGTCCACCAATAAGTGGAAATTAACTCGTTAATTGATTGCGTATACATACACGAACGCACATCTGTATATCTGTTTCCATATTTTATTTTAATAAAGCAACTATAAATATACAACTATTACGTATATATATATATATATATATATATATATATATATATATATATATATATATATATATTCGTTAATGACGCACGGCATATATTGCGCATTCATCTGTAAGAAATATTTGAAACGGTGAAACGGATCACTCCGCGTCAAGATCTATGTTCCGGAAATTCTACATTACTAATCACTTAATGATTAAGTTACATTTTATGTAAATCGATTGAAAATCAATTTTCGGTCATATTTAATTTGGTAATTGGTGCAAACGACGAGGATGCTGTTAGTGAAACGATCACTAAAAAGAATATTATATCAGAGAAAACTTTTTTAATTTCATACAAAAAAAAGTTATTGGATAACGGTTGGAATTTCGTAATGCAAATAGAATAAAATCGTACATATCGTACGTATCGTACGAGGGAGAAAATGTCAGAGCGAATGCGGACAAATGGAAACACGTGATTAACGATTAAATCAAATTACCGTCAGCCCACTCGAACCGACTAATCCGCCTGGGGGTAATAGTATAGAGACTGTATCAACGCATTTGAAAGACTTCTGAAATTCAAAAAAGCATTTAATGTTAGTCATCAAGAACAAAAATATATGGGAGACAAAATTGAACAAGTTACGACAAATTAAAGTTATACTAATTAGGAAACTTCACATCGCGTAAACAGGCGAGAAGAAATTGTTCTAAGCCGAATCCGCATCGACCACACTAAACTAACTCACGGGCACTTATTGCAAAATGAACCTCCACCACCATGTATGTTTTGTTGTGGGAATCAAAATTTGTCCATTAAACATATAATCTCCGTATGTCCAAAACTGAACAAGGAACGTAAAGAAGCCGTTTCATTCGAACAAACAATATCCTTCATAGAAGACGCACGTGGAAACGACGAAGCTAGACTAAAAAGTACTTTCGGATTTTTAAAAACTATAAAATTATACGAGAAGATATAAATCGTTCTAGGATTATTTTTATTTCTATTTTAATTCACCGAACCGTGTAAACTTATAGAAGACATAATAATTTTCCGTCTATAAGTATTTTTCATGTACATATGCTAGAATTATTTGTAGAAGATATATAACCTTTCATTCAATTACTATATTATCTGTAATTATCTAAATTATATTGTATCGTAGACGCAAATCACCTAGAAGTCGAGCGTCTTTAAATAAATATATAATTTGAAATACGTAACGGAGAAAAATGCCGGTTACAATATTAATAAAAATAAAACTTTACATCGTGACCTACATGTTACCTGATGTGATAAAACAGGAAGCAATAAAACATGCAACCAAGTTATATAATCATCCTAACTGGACAGCAGCCAATTTTCTGGATAACTCATCAGACCTGCGAAGATTGCAGAGGGTGAAACCATTGGACTTTATCAAATAAATACAATTTGTACACTCTAGGCCACCTTCAATGGAACGAGTGCCGCTCAACTAACTGCAGATATCAGACTCACTATTGATAGCACTAGCTAGGTATAGGGGGGAAAAAATTATGCACAATTTGATCACTATATTTACTTCGCCGACTATATATATATTTTATATGTAAATATATAATATAAACTATATATATATTATATGTAATATATATATAATGCATATATATAACATATAATGCATATATATATAATATATACACATATTGTATATATATAATGCATATATATAATATATACACATATTATATATATATATATATATATATATATATATATATATATATATATATATATATATAACGAATAAAAACAAAAGTTCATTTTTCGATATTTATTCCTTGTAATTATATTACACACAGCTATTACTTTATGTGTTACGCATGATATATCCAAGCAGAAAATTTTGCATATAATTGTTAATATTTGATCCTCATTTCACGTAACTTATCTGTATATATATATATGTATCTTTCTATATCTATCAATTTATATTATATATATATATATATATATATATATATATATATATATATAAACAATGAAATTAA
Organism: Coronaproctus castanopsis; assembly: GCA_032883995.1. Lineage (NCBI taxonomy): Eukaryota > Metazoa > Arthropoda > Insecta > Hemiptera > Monophlebidae > Coronaproctus > Coronaproctus castanopsis. Next base: position 132,610,831 of record CM065053.1, read on the forward strand.
AATTATTAACGTTAATAATTAATAATAAAGCTTATCGACAGTTACGCCATTTTCAAGTTAGAATAAAAAGAAATTGAAATGAATAACAATAAATAAATATGTAATCACAATAAGAAAAGTAGTATAAAAAATATATACTTACTTAAAAAACAATTAATATCTAGCGCATCCGTTTCCAGACAGAGATTCTTGTCAACATGTACTACATATTGTAGTAACTTACAATTATCTACACTAAATGCTAGAGACCAAGTATATTCGTAATACGGTCTTTAAAACTAATTCATCGTCAAATGTTATTAATAAATTATTTTTACTTCTTAATTTTATTATTTCTAGTTTTTCTAATGATTCTGTTTTTCATATTATTAATTTCGCATTTAAATTCTTTACGATGTTTACCACGTAATGATTTATTATCATTGTTTTTATACGAATTTAAATGTTCGTTAAGTCTAAGTTCGAATTGTCCACCTGGTCTCCAAGAGGTGTAACACAAGAAGAAGTAATTTGGTCAAAACTGTACATCGCTGCACTGGAAATGGTATTTAAGTAGTTAAAGTGGAGCACGGTGTGCACTCGGGTAAATGGAGAGATACCTGAACTATCCGAGGTTCGCGGATGATGTAGTGTTATTAAGTACTAAAATAGAAGAGCTAGAGAAGATGATTTAGATCTAAATAGATGTTACAATAAAATATAACTCAAAATAAACTTAGGTAAGATAAAAACATAATGACAAACACAGATGAAAACATACGTATAGATTTACTATGATGGGAATGAAAAACGTAAATAGCTATATAGGAAAAAGAATTAGAACGAACAAGCAACTAGAAAAGAAAATAATTTAAAAAAAAAAGAGGCATTAACAACAAATCTTCGAGGTATATAATATGATTGAATAATGATGATAGAATATTAAATTTTTATGATAATAAAGAAGAGAACCATTCATAAAGTAAATTATTTTTAAACGAATTTTCTAATATATATATATATATATACATATATATACATATATATATATATATATACATATATATATATATATATATATATCACGATCACGACAAGCCTTTATCTATCCATTCCTGGATTAAAGATTTCCCCAATGTCTTCCAATCATTTCTGTTTTGCGATTTTCTTAACCTATTCCCTATATCATCGTACCACCGCGTCATAAGTCTTCCCTGCTTCCTTTTATTGTTCATTAGCCACCCTTGTGACACCCGTTTAGACCACCTGTTGTCGTTTCTTCGGTCCATGTAATCAACCCATCTCCATTTTAATCTGCCACCCTGCATCCTTCAATCGTGTTTATTCTCGTATCCACGTATTCTTTTTTCGATCTAATAGCCTTATTTAATAAGTATTGCACTTTGAGTCTTTCTTATCTTTAGTATATGCCCATGTTTTCGAAGCGTATGTAAGTACTGTCAGTACGCGTTGGTTGTAGTCTTTTGATTTTCAGTGGAATCGGAATTGTACTACGTTTAGAGGTTTACAAGCGCGATCCACGATATTCTCCTCGTTAGCTCCGCCCTCGTCGTCGTTCCATTATTCATTGTAATTTTTAGATTTAATTATACGTAACTGTCTACTTGTTCTATCTGTTCTGAATTTATTGTTCTTTGTTCTATATTATTAATTCTTCTTGTTTTATATAATCCTTAGATCTATTTTGTTCGAGTATTCGTTTAGATCTGTTATCATCGACTACAATTCTTCTCCAGCATATTCGCCATCTACTTTAATGACTGTTGTAGTCCAGTTCGAATTTTTAAACACGATGTCTAAAGCGTTGATAAATAATTTCGGTGAGATGGTATCGTCTTGTCCAACACCCCTTTTATACTAGAATTTTCCGTTTCATTCCATAATTTCATCTGCATCGTAGCGGAGTTATAAATGTCCTTTATAATTTCAATATACCTGTCATTGATTCAAATTAGGCTTAACGAATTCAAGCACTCACCTCTACTTTTTCGAACGCCTACTACATATATATATATATATATATATATATATATATATGTATGTATATATAATGTGTATACGTTGCGTACTGCGATTTTTTACATAAAGTTTGAACGCTGGTCTTTTCTTCGTCACTCGCTTATCACGTGTTCTACATTTCATATGTTTACGTTTTTTCATGTTGTCCTATAATCTGTATCCTTTCTTCTAGTCGTTTACCTACTGTTATTCGATAATGACGGCATATCAGTTCTGCACGTTCGTACAAAATCGGTATACAAGAAGTAGGTGTCGTCGTTTATACCGAATAAGACGTGGGCCGAATACAAATCCTTTCATTCAACATTGTTCGGCATAAATACTTGTTTTCGTAACGATGTCACCACCGCAATCGCTACAGCCACCATTTAGACGACGTTGGTTTCCGAATTTTTCACAAATGTTAGAACGCGTTCTTCGAAATGAACTCGTTTGTTTTCCAATTTGTTCGGTTTACAAATATAATTACAACACGTCTTGTTATCCGTCTCTGTTCGTTTGGTCGACATCTTTGATTTCTCGTTGTTGTTCTAGCTGTCGATTAGTTGGTATTATTTATGCATGCGACTCCCCTATAAATACATTGGCGGTATTACTGAGTTTGAAAACAAAAACATTTATTCGATATGTTTAATGCTCGAAATTACCGGAAAGACTGCATAAAAACTAAGCGATGAAACTAAACGTTAACCTAAAAGATAACTTACCTTTAAAATCAAAACTATTATTATTATCATCAAATCGGTGTGTATTTATCGTATTCACTCTATGAAACTGCTTTATTAAATTCTACGGAAGTTTTTGCAGAGATAATAATTATAGGGCGTTTTATGCGGTACGTAATCAAATATACTTGAAATCTGATCAGAAGTATATAAAATTATCAGACACCAAGAGGCTAGCTCGAAACTACTCGCTATCAGTTTAGAATTGAGCATAATAAATGGGACTTAACGATTTTAGCTCCGCTGGAACTACTTGTAAATTTTTTTGTGTATCAGTTTTTTAATTACTTGGTTCTGAAGAAACTTATATATACATATATATATATATATATATATATATATATATATATATATATATATATATATATATATATAGGTGGCATAATCGAATAATAACAAGTGACTAATTCGATTTAAAAAGGTACTAATTCAATTTTTTGAATATAAATTCGACTAATTACTCGGTTTCATTTTTCTTTGTAGGCTTCCTACCGGAATATACGCGACCTAGATCGGCTAACATTGAAAAATACGAATAGATTATTAAACTAACTATCTGTTCTAAAAACTAAAACGAATAATAATAAACAATATCCTAAATTAAAAGAACACTTGAAAAAGAATACGAAGTGGGTTACATCCAAAAAGTGTAAATATTATTTTTAAATAATTTAAAATAAGTTTATAATTAGTACACTTTATTTCATTAATATTGTAAATAATTGTATATTACTGCTGACTAAACTGTTCTTGTACGCTATCCTATTATTATTTGTTCAATAATAGTTATCAATATATTACGAATAAGTGCTAATCAATTGTTCCCCTTTTACAATGATAAGAAAAACCTTCCAATAATAGGGAGTCATAGAATGTATTATATTAGCTGCTTTACATTTATTCGTGAAAATTAAGAAATGCAAATTTAACTTTTTTAAATTTCAATTCTTTTCCTACGCAAAGAATTTAATTTTCAAAATTAAATTTATTTAAAAACGTCACGTATACTTGTTTAAAACTGTATTATTTTAAACTGTAGTCCACTCTGTTATTTATATTACAAATTTTGTAATTAATACTTATTCACAGTAATATATTACACACATGTCAAATCAATAATTTAATGTAGATTATATTCCATCGCCAATTTCAACCAGACTTATTTGCTGACGATGTCAACATTTACTAACAGACGATGTTTTTTACGCTCAAAATCTGTTACAGAAGTGCCTAAATAATTTACAGGTGTGGAGCAGAATTTATAGTTTAGAGTTCTCCTCTCAAAAAAATAAGTACATGATATTTACGAAAAAACGAAGCCAAGTTATATTAAATCTAACCATCACTAAATCGATCTTACAATGTACAATGAATTATAAATTTCTTGGGTTACATTTAGATCTCAAAATGACTTGGCGTAAAGTGGCGTGCGGTGAGTTTTTCTACAGGGTAAGCGATAACTATATAAAGTGTAATACTATATCAAACGAAAATTTATTTACAAAAACCACGTGTTGATACATCTATTTAATACTTATTTAAATGCAAAATCCATTCGACGATCTATTTTAATAAAGTCAGTTATAACAAGATCGTAAAACGTATGTATTCAATTCATTCTGGAGCTGATTTAACCGCGCTTTTTCAACGGACATTAAAGATAAACCACTTAATCGGCCCTGTCCCTGTGTCGACCTCTGATAAAATTTTATTCGTTTCAACGCTGAAAATGACTTCTCTACATAACTAGTTGTACTAGGTATTGTCAATATCCAATTTGTAAACTTCAGACAAGATCTCATCGAACTCAGATGCCTTCATTGCTTTTACTAATTCATATGGATTCATTTTATTTAGGTCAGCATCCATATACACTGATAGTAATTAATTTTTCAGCTTTACATCATCGGAAAATTCGCCGTAAGATTGTTTTAAATTTGAAAGAAATTCATTTGGAATTTTTTTTAATACTCTTCATATTTACATGTATCTAGAGGCGATAAAAATTTCAACTTATCAAGATTTCAAAAAAGTTCACTCAGCTGAATAGAACAATGTCAAAAATTTCGTAGACTAGCGCACGCGCGTGAGTTTCTTCATTTTCTGGTTCTGATAGTTTTCGTCTTTTTCTCACAATAAATTCTTCATTCTCTTGTCCCTTCGCATAATTCCAGCTACTTTTGAAGATCGCATCGTTTCTATATTTTTGGATTTCTACACGAGTTTCTTGCATTTTATTCATACAACATAAAGTATCTAATTGCTTTTTTGTAAAATATCGAATAAAACATCAGTTAGGGCGAATATTTTGGAACAAAATTATTTGAACCTCGATAAAAAATGTTATGAATCCTTGGCCTGATATTATAGTCTCGGTATCCCACTTTTCCGAATATTCAATCATAGTTTAAAAGAACACAGTGAAACAATGATGATAGTATTTTACTATACTTATTAATCTAGAAGAGAAATTTCATCAGGTTGGTGCATTTTTAGGCATTTTTTAGTAGAAAATTCACTAAGTGCATACACGTGTTTTGTAGATTTGCTAAAAAAATATTCTACATTCTTTTATATTTGAAGCGGACTGTGATAAAACTAAATTCAATGAATGACTAAAACAATGGACAAATAGTGCTTTCGGATCAATCTTTGGAGTTTTGTACATAAACATCGTACTTGTCCTGTCATCACCGTGCTCCATCATATGTTTTGAGCCACCAGTTTCTGAGCTAAACCATATTCTTTGATAATACTCTTGACGTACTCAAGTATACCATCGGCAGATCGATCCGCACTAACATCAATAAATTTAATCAATCTCACTTGAACTTTTGCAGTGTGACTGCATATGTAACGTAAAACTACAGACAGCTGTGATTTATTTAAAATGTCCGACGTTTCGTCCAGTAATATAGCAACGTATTTCGCATTTTTTATTTCTTCTTTTATCTTAGTTTGAACAACAGCCTGTACATGAAGAAATTAAATCATTCTGAATACGATTGTTGTAGAAATCTCTATGTACGTTTTTAGGATCATATCATACTTCGAAAATAATTGCATACAATTCCTACGATTACCGAAATCAGTCTTTTAAGAGTGGCCACGGAAGGCAAGCTCATGAACACCGAGGTAGCATACTGCATCAATTAATCTTTTTAAAATGTTTCTATTTTTTAGTACATCATTATGTTTCACGACTTCAATTTGTACTTGATCATTTAATTATAAATCTATGCGCGACTTACCAAATTTCTTCAATTTCATTGAGAAAAAAATATGACTCTGAGAACATTCATGCTTTTTAACAGCATTGTTCAAATTATTCAAGTTTCATATCTCTGAGTAGGATCATTCCAGACACATTTTGTTTTCACTGTCAAATACCGACAAAGCAGTTTTCCACTATCTTCACAACCAGTTAACCACAAAATGTTTCCATATTGAGATACTTTAAAATGTCTGCTAAAAGTTGCACTACCTTACTTTTGTTCAGCTTTCAAAGATGGTAGTTCTGGTTTTGGCACACCACAATTTATAATTTCTAACTGTTCATTAAAATTAAATCGTGAAAACAGGTTTTCAATGAATTCCTGAACATGCATTTTGTTTTGCACAAATCACATGTATTAAACCGCGTTAAACTCTAGCCGCAAACGTTATTATGTGAGCTTACCATCGGCAGTGTAGCTTCGTGTTTATGGGTGTAGGGTGTCTTTGTGTTGGTAAATTATCCGTATAGCCGGCTGGAAGCGATCTTACAGGCGCTTACCATCAGTGTCATTTCATAATATTTACGCGTATAGCGTGTTCTTGTTCAAGGTCAGAAGCTATAGTTCATCATCTCTGTTTACCTATCCTAATAGAACGGATTCTCTATGTAACCAGCTAATACGACAGGCCTGCATAAGACAATGCATACAAACACTTCAATGGGCAGCCACACGTCACACGTGGATGTTCAAGTAATAAGCGCCAATATAATCGCTTTCTGTTTTAATATTCTATACCTTTATAAGTTAGCCATTATCCGCTCAAGACTCGATTATGGTTCATTTATATATTCGTTTGCCAGCAAACGGTTATTAAGTATGCTGCATATGATACAAAATACTGGACTTAGAATTGCGCTGAAGGCATTCCAGCCTCACTAATAGCTAGCCTTCAGTACCTCAGCGGTATTCCGCCTCCTTGCTACCGAAGGAAAATTCTTGCTATTAAGTACGCAATGAAGCTAGCTAGTCATCACGCATCTAAAACATCACAATATATTTGAGGTGCCTTCTCAATCGGAAGCAAGATCCATTCTTTCAGTCTACCGATCGTGTCATCAGTCCTAGCAGCTTTGCTACGAATCGCAGATTTGCCTGCTGGCCAGTATGTGATACTGACTCATTATGCTTTGGCATTACAGTGCATTGAAACGAGAAATATTACTGTGGCAATGGTGGACCAAATATTGCACAGCGTTCTAAAAGTAAGTGAACGTAACACCAACATCACTTTCGTCTGTATTCCAAGTCATCAAACGATAATAGGTCACGATGAGGTACACGCGGTACAAGGGCGTAAACAAATTTACTTTCCGATGACGCTAGGAGACAACGTAAAATATTATAGCCAGAAAATTCTAAGCGCGTGGAATCAATCCTTCCATTTCCGGCCAAGTATACTTGGAAATATAAAGAAGGATTTAGGAATCTGGCCTTTAAAAACTGGTAAAATCTGCTCATCGAGGTTGGAAACAGCTGTCAACAGAATATATATTGATCACACGCTGAATACGCACTCGTATGTACTGAGTGTCCAACCACCACCAATATGTGAAGTTTGCTGTTCATCACTAACGGTCTATCATATTGTAATCCGCCACGAATATACTCAATATCGTTTCAATCAGCTGAAAACAAGTGTCCCGGTGTAAACAATCTCCACCTTCGCCCCAACTTTACAATAAATGCTAAACTCTATAATTATCTCTAAGTAATTAATAATTCGAGTAATAGCCTTATAATTTAATTATATTGACGTATATGTATGTGAAATAACCACGAACATTTTAAAACATTCGAATATCTGTATTTTAACTTTTTGTTTATTTGTACTTACGAATATTTAAAAAATATACGTTTGAAAGTAACAAATTTTACACCATTAGTTAAAAGTTGTAATTACTTTATTTTATAATAAAACAAACAAAAAATACATAAATGTCATGTATTCAAGTACTTGTTTAAAACTGTATTATTTTAAGCAATATTCCGTTTGTTATTTATTATCATTAATTTGGAAGTTTCTAATCGTTAATACTTATTCACAGTAATATATTACACACATGTCAAATGAGTCAAATCAATAATTTAATTATATTCACATTATATGTATGTGAGATAACCACGAAAATTTTATATCATTCAAACATCTGTATTTTATAAATACATTCTAATTTTTAAAAATATACGTTTAAAAATAATGAATTTTACACCATTAGTAAAAAGTGTAGTCGTTAAAAACAGAAAAAACACAATTGTATTACACATTCGATAAATGTTACTAAAGAATATAATAAACTAAACTCAGTTAGTAGTCTACTAATGCTGTATTATGCGTTCAATAATCAAATAATGAGTAGTAATTATATCTAAAGCTACTAACAAAAAGGTAACTAAATGTAAGTAGTTCATTTACAATAAGCGACTAAATTGTTTTCGTAATATAAATCTGACTAAATCGTTTCAGCGAAACCGACTTAACAACTGACTGCTTTAAACCGACTAATAAGCCAATAAACAACTATTTCATTTTCAAAAATCATTCGATTTTATTATTTTAATGATTTTTCGTTAAAATAATTCGTAATTTACATTATTCGTTATTACTTTTCAAATGTTTTACACTTCTTACTACATTTGAAAGACCATGCAGCAAACATTTATTTATTTTTATGTTTTAAAAAACATTTTGCGAGCTAGGATAATTAAATTTAAGACAAATTATATTTATTAAAGTATAAATAACTACTTAGACTTAAATTTTTTTACAATTAATTTAAAATTGAAAATAACGTTATCAGTCCGTTGTTATACATAATCAACGAGACTAAATAATATAATGTTTATTCGAATCACAAACCTTCGGAACACTGGACCGTATCCCAGCTGATTTGGCTATTCGCAAGGTATATGTATGTAATATCTGTTTGCGAGTATGTATGTGTGTGTATGGGTAAATATATTTATATATCTGTACACATAATACAGATATTACACGGGCGCATAAATATTTTAAAATATATAGTAGTGTACACGTCGGGAAACTTTTCATTCAGTATTGAAAAAATTAGGACAAATGATATATATATGAATATATATATATATATATATATATATATATATATATATATATATTGTTCAAATGGTACGTTTTGTAATGCTTATTTATTCGTGTTCCTCAATTACCGACATTTCATTATCGTGCACAGTTTAACCACCCATCTATTTCTTGATGACCAAATATTACTATGCAGACAAAGTGATTTAAAGCGCACAAAAACCGATCAAGCAAGTTTGAATGAATGAACAGGGCAATGAAAGGATTAAAATATTCGAATTGAATTCTAAAAATATTTGTATACATATATATATATATATATATATATATATATACATATATATATATGTATATGTATAACCATTATAGGAGGTAAAGAGACTGTTTTCTGTATAATTCCTTTTTGTTTTGCTAAATTCAATTATTAAATGGCCTTTCATGTTTATTTACGTCTAGGCGATTTTCGTCTAAATCAACCCGAGGTTCGTTCAAAACTTCACGATAGGATTTATCTATTTACATATATCTCTTATACGCGTTTATTTTTGAGTTGTTACACAGTACACACACACACACATATATATTAATAAGAATAATGTCGAATTGATTACGCAAATTGGTTCTGTCTTCCAATGAATTGTTAGATATATGTTCTTGGTTACGCCTAATCTATTACTAAACACAAGGGCATACTCACACCGGAATATTTGGAGAAAAATATAATAATGACAACAATACCGCTGATAGTACTACTAATAACGATGATAATAGTAATAGTGCGAATAAGAATTAGTGGTAGTAAGATATCCGGCACAAAATATCTATCACGTCTGAGCATAAATTACATACGTGAATCTCCTGTCCGTCCACATATTTCTGCTGTTCGTGGGAACCTATATGAATTGTCGCCAATTAAAGAAGTCTGGCATCTTTTACATTTTTTTTTTCGCATTCTATATGTCGTAACCGGGGCCTCGTGAGTTTAACGTGCCCAGTGAATTTTGCTCCTATTTGACGTTCTTTTTGATTCTTTTCTGTTGCATTATTTTGCGTGGTATTTTTGCTCTTTACAACAACGATTCATTTGTTATATATGTATATATCATATCAATAATATATAATATATATATATATGCGTGTGTGTGTATGCTCTTAGATCAGCTTATTATTTTCGGTTGTTTCTACTCTTCATTCTTTTATCTTGTTCTCACATTTTAACTCTACAAAAATACACACACACACATATTTAATACGCTCTTTTACGTTCGTTACCGTATCACGTCTGTGAAATATCTCCTAGCGAATACGTTACTACCGGTCGACTCCCCGCCCCGCTAGCCAACAGAGTTATCCTGATTCACCACTTTGTTGTTAAATTTCATTCGTCTAAACATAACGCAACACAACTTACTCTGGTAGTAATATACGTTTTCTGAAACGGTTATAATCTTGCGAAGGTTTTTCGCATAAATTAAATCGGCCGAAAAATGACAAATTTTTACTGAATGAACGAATATTACGAGAAATACCGTTGGTTCTGCATTTTCGAAACCAGACGCTGGTCTTCTTGAGTAGCGTTTTCCTTCCTATTAGAAGCGTGTCCGTTAAAATTTAACTAAAAGTCATTCTGGAACTAAATGGTTCATTAAAACGTACTTTCTACTTGAATAAACTCTACGAATAGCCGGCCAATAATGATCATAATGAAAATGACAATAAAATAACGATAATGATTATGATCAGAAGAAAAATATTCATATTCGGTCGTCGTTTTGGATTATTAACGGACCCCCCTGAGAGTGGAATAAAAATCGATTATTAATGCAGTCCGGAATGAGTGTAGGACTGGACTGGTTATCATCGGACTGTAGACTGGAAAATATAAAAACTCCTATTATTGCCAAATTATTATACTAGTCCGGTTTAATTAACCTTAAACTATAGAAAAATATTCAGTTCAGCCGTCTCATTTTTATTTTTAGTAGAATTTTTTTACGTTATATACGTATTGGTTATATATATATATTTATATACTCGTAACACTTAATTTATTCATTAGTCGATATAGTCAGAAGTGGGCGGTATGTCCAACAGGAAATGAAATATATAGAAATTCGCTAAAGAAAAATAGAAAAATATGCGTAAAATTCGGAAATAATTAAAATTCGCAATATGTAAATATTTACTTAGACGTGAACATAAAAAAAATATAACATTTAACCGTTACCGGTCATTGTAGGAATAATTTTAAATATTTCCTACGTTACTCGCTGTTAGCGATATGGTTCATACTCGTGAAATTACTGAATCAATAATCAACAAGATTGAATAAGGTATCCCTGTTTTATTACGGAAGAAATTGATTTGTTAGACGTTTCCCTGTAAAATTTATTTATGATATTACCGTTAACGGTCGTTATTTCATAGTGCATTTGATGTTATTTCTAGTTGCTTCGTAAAAACAAGAAACAAATTCCCGGCGAAATTTGTTTCAAATTTATTATTATTATTATTTAGTAAAATACGAAGGAACCAACCGGGTATTAACGAGATCGATATACAAAAATTATTAAAAATCTGTACTTTGAAGTTCAGGGGCGAAATTAATATCGGGATCTTGCCAAAATAAGATAAAAATTGAAGTTCAATAATAAATCCTTTCCCCTTTATTGTTCAGTTTTCGTGTGGACTAAATATTCAAGGAGCATATCTTTCATTTAAAATTCGGGTAAATGGAAAAAGAATTAATAACATCCGTTAGGCCTAGACGACGCTGCTATTTCGACGCATAACTTTTAACATTTCCGATAGCGTATTAACAAATTGAATGCAGTTAGGAAACACCGAAATAAAATGGATGACGGTCAACAATTTTTTTCTTAATATAATTTAATTAAAATTACTACGAACATACGTACTCTAAACTGGAACTGCAATGGATACTATCATCATTATCAAGATTTTAAAATACTATTATACAAACATAATCCGACAATAATCTGTAAACAAACATAAACACAAATGGTGAAGTTAAAATCGTTTAATATACTTCATCGAGCTATCAATACAGAGTACGTGGCGGTATTCTTACAGCTATAAAAGATGGAATATAGTATTGTAAAATAAATACTGTTAGCGCAATTCCGAATATAACGGTCTCTATTGAAACAGAGAAACAAAGCTTCACTTTACGTAACATATATATACCACCCTCGTAGCAGCTAAATCATGATGAAATGAATGTGTTAATTGCGCAACTTCCTAAACCATTCATAATTTGTGGAGACACAAATGCGCATAGTCACAAACTGTAAAAAATTGAATAAAAGAGGGAGGATAGTAATAAAAAGAGTTGACAACTACAATTTGATAATACGTAATAGCCTCAGTCATTATAGTTTTTCATATAAAACATAGTCGAACATAGACTTAATTTCACATTCTGAAATAATTCATGTTTCAGAACATAATGATTTAACGGATAGTGATCACCGGCCGCTTATAATAAATATTCTCAAAAACGTCCCAGTAATACAGCCTTCTCCAAGATGGAAAGTCATGGGCTGAATTTACATCATCTATAAATTCTAAAACATCAACAACATGGAATAAAATCCACACAATGAACAGTTCATATGAAAATAGATTTTACAGCATTCCTACTTAAAATGAAATATATAATAATGAAACGTTTGCACATTACCTAGCGCAGATACCAAGTAATTGCCATTTATCTAGGGAAGAGTTACAATGCCGACTAGAATGTGATAGCGATGAAAGAACTATCTGATAATGATAAACCCTGTAATATTCCTTTTATTTATAACAAACTTGTAGAAACTTTAAAACCCACAAGAATAAATACGTTTGCGAGACCAGATAGAATTTATACCGAATTCATAAAAAACCTTTCATCAATTGGGCTTAAATAATTACTTCGCATCTACAGTCATATCTGGGAATCACACAAATTCCCGATGAAATGGAAACAGGCAACTGTAATCCCTATATATAAAAACACGGACATAAAAGTAATTAATTGGGAAACTTTATACCAATATGTTTAACATCTGCATTATGCAAATTAATATGGTAAACCGAAGACTGCTGTGGCTCACTGAGCAGCAAGAGTTATTAACACCTCACAGTTTGGTTTCCGTAAAAAAAGATCAACAATTGATACTTTATATTATATTGGTAATAAAATACAATTTTATGTACAAAACAAAGCTCGTGTCTTATCGGTCTTCTTTGACCTTCAAAAATCCTTTCATACGACGTGGAAACAAAAAATACTAAATGCATTATGCGACTAATCAGTCACCGCTTGAAATATGTTTTAATTCATAAGAAAATTCCTACATGGCAAAAAATGTCCAGCTGGTATTGGTAATATATATTCAACATAACGTTCACTTGCAAATGGCGTTCCACAGGGCTCAGTGCTTAACCCTACATTATTCAACATTATGATAAATAATACCTCATTATTGATATAAAAAGCCTGTATTTTTTAGTATATCTGCAGATGATGTAGCAATTTTTTTACCATGTCAAAACGTTTCAGCGGGTGAAAAAATTTTACAGGACTCTGTCACATGTATAACAATCTAGGCAACAGGAAATGGCCATCTATTCTCTGAGTCATGTGGCCGTTCATTTCTACCGAAATATCAACTGTTCAAAAAAACTGCAAATCACAATTAAGAATTAACCTATAAAAACAAATTCGGGTGTAAAATATCTAGGTTTACAGTGGGATAACGAGCTAAAATGGAAATAAAAAACTTATTAGTTACAGTTTCTACAAACATGAACATGCTGGAAACATTGTCCCATACTTCATTTGGAGCAGATGAAAAGCCCTTGTTACATCTATTCCGATGTCATGTAAGAATTGTATTATGGTAGCGTGACATATAGTAAAACTGCTAAGAAAACTACATTGAAGAAACTTGAAACCATATGAAATACAGCTATTAGATTGGTGCTTTTCGAACCAGCCAAACCAAATTATGAACCTGAAGAATGGTCTCCATTTTTAAGAAGAAAATACCTTGTTGAAAAATTTTATATACATCTTCAAACACTTTCAACTTCCAGATAACTTCCTTATTATTCTAGAAATTTCCTATTTAATTTGTAAAAATTATGCGCAATATCCTCCTTTGCATTCCTTCGCCATCTGACACGTCTCTCATAATACATGTACATAAATAATCACATCGAACAAACTATGAACAAGTATAAAGAATACACAACATCTACAAAGAAACATCCAAATATAACCAACTTTGTGAGTTTTAGAGGATGATCTCCTACGTTATACCCTACCACCTCGATACTCGGTATTTTTGCTGAACTATACGAAATATACCTCGCTATAATGCCTTCACTGAAAACCACAAAAATCTTCTGATATATTCCGATTCTCTCTCTTCGATCAAGTGCTTCAACTGAAACTCTATTACATCCTGTTGCCATAGAAATCTTGAATGTCGTATACCGCAGTCCTTAATTTAATATAATCTTATTAACCCTTTCAGTCAGACATGAAATTTTGACAAAAAATTATAAATCTGATACATGCTGTTTATTATATAACGCTGCTTTTTAGATAACTTCAGATGATTATTATTATTATTTTCCCAATAATGTGACATGTACTGCTACTAGGCTAGGGGCACAGATGAGAAGAGCTCAAAGCATGTTGAAGAGACCAATATTGTACAAGAAGCGAAAAACTTGAAGGTGCGTTTTACCATTTGAGCTTAGCAGGCCTTTAATTGTTGTTGGTAATGCTATGAGAGCTGTAAGTAGTACAATCTAGCAAAAGATGTTTGACAATGTACACAGGAATATCTGATAGGAGATTCACGTCTTAATAAATGGCCATGTGTTATTAATGTATGGCCGAATCGAAGCCTTCTTAAAGTAATTTATTCTTTCCTGGATAAATTAGAAGGTGTTTCGGCTTGTATCCGATTTAATGCTTCTTAACATGTTCGAGTTAGGCGTGGACAACCACATAGATTTCCATTTGCTTTTTAGTATTGTAGCGATGATATTGTATGCATCTTCACGAGGAGTGGATAAATTTACGTAAGGGTAAATAGAGGACGCCTCCTTTGCTGCTCGGTTAGCTAATTTATTTCCAGGAAATTGTGAATAACCGGATACTAATTGCGATAATTGAATAATTTCTTTAGAAACTTAATGTTGATTATTGTTTCAATATTTAGCGATTGAAGTTAAAGCTGCACTTGACTGAGAAAATATTGCCGATTGCTGAGAATATATAGAATGGTACACCAGTAATAAATACAATACTGGATGAACAGTTTCACTAACACTTTTCGTCAATTTTTTTTTTTTACGATTCCAGTTCATTCTGACTATCTTTACTTCATTTATATTTAATATATACCAAGATAACATAATCTTATTTTATAATATAAAAATGTATTACCGAAACAATAAAACAAGAGTTGTCTTAGAATTTGCGAAGATGGTATGTCAAAATCTGAACGTGTTCTTTAAGATGTTTTTTATTAAATCGTGTATCTTCCTGATCACATGCTGCAAACTTTGGTCATATCTATGTATATTATTAGCAGTGCAAATACTGTCAAATTCCATATTTTTGACCACATGCTGTAAGTTTATGTTACATTCTTTCATATTATAACAATGCAAAATTTCAATAAGGAAATTTAGACGTTGGTGTTGCGGCAATGGATTTTTCTGACTTCAAACACAACTTGGAACGAGAATCGTCGATTTTAACAAGACTTCTAGCTGACTGATCTATCTATACAATTTAGTAAATGAGTATCAACCTGCGGGGAAACTGAAGATGTCGAGGCTTACACTAGATGCGTCGTTTGGCCTGTTTGCTATCAGTCTTTTTAAGAATTTGGGCGATGTTCCAATTTTAATGTTCGTGACGATAGGATTTTATAACATCCACCGCTAACGTCATCTCTAACATACTTCCCTTGAATGTTTTCGTCGCGAGCGCTTCTGTCATCTCTAAGTACATAGTTTACGGGAACCTTTCCGGCGTCAGGATGTGCAATACGTAGATAATGATCTTATCAGTTTAGCAATCAGCTCGACTATTAATTCACGCAATAATTTCATTAACGCTAAACGTTTTGACACGCTTAATTTTAATGTTATTCTTTTGTTACAGCGTACACTCACTGCACCATGCACGCTTAGCTTTTAAGCACACTCGTTCCCTGTCACTTTATAAACACTTGTTGAGTAAATATATTTGTCAAACCAACACCGTTGGTATATGCGATCCGTTGAAAAAAAAGATATATATATTACATTTTCGAGTTGCGTACGTAATTATGCACAACTTTATTATCGTGGCAAATTCACCGTTATACGCGTAAAGAAGTGTTACATTTTTTTTCTTATTCTGTTTGCTTATTTTAAATAGTTCTTTCTGTTCACAGTGTAAAATCTAATTATCGAAACGAGCAACAGTGGCTGCTAAATACCGGTCTAATATGTAGCAAATATCGTCGTGTCCGAGGTAGTTGGGCTAATTTTTGCGAACGAAAACCAAAATTATTTAAAGCCATCGTATCGGGCGTTACTCTAGCTACGAGGGAATGTCAGCACCAACTAAAATACAGACAATGGAATTGTAATGCGCTACCGAAAATTCTGGCCAAAATCATGTTCAATGGCAAGTGGTTTCCAATATAACAGCTACAGTAGAAACTATTTTTTATTTATAAAGTATTTTTTGCATAACCGGAAAATCGAAAATATTTTGATTTATAAAATAAATCCCTACATGACCGAAGTAGACAGACTGTCGGTTTATAAAATAATTTCCGTTAATAATACGATTAATAGTGAAGCAGTCATTCACTTTGTAAAATTGCTAGGAATTTGTGTACATATTGTATATATATATATATATTTATATATAATTATTCTTATTCTTTCAACTAATTTCAACAATAGAAAATTTACATATGTCGAAAAATAGTTGCAAGGTTTGAAAGCTAATAAAACCATGAATAATGAAAAATTACAACAAAAAGAGCATATGAATGTTTTACCAGATAAAATCGCACTTAAATTACTAATGAATGGGAAATTCAGCGGTAGAATAGATAAAAAAAAACTGGTAATGAAAATAACTGATAATTCGAGTCAGTCTAATGAAGAGTTTAGAATGAATGAATTAGACAAAAAAACCATCCGGAACAAATTAAACATTTAGGAAACCGACTTCTAAATATATTTAATAACTGTATTAACATGAATCGAATCCACAAAGAATGGTTAGAACCGCACGTAATTGCGTTACTTAAACCGGGAAAAACTTCTACACATTCTGAAAACTTTAGGGCTGTTTCACTACTGACTTATAAAATATAAAAAATAATACTAATTAGAATAAGTGAAAAATAAATTCAAAACTTCTTAAGCAGCAGACTGGATTCAGAACTAAGAAGTCATGCGCAACGAAAATCTTAAATCTGGTCCAAGAAATAGAAAATGAATATGAAAATAAAATGATAACATGGCTGGCGTTCATAGATTTAAGCGCTACATACGACACAATTAATCATAGAATACTAATTAAATATATACTGTACTAATCAAACCGAGCAATAAGAAAACCAAAGTAACGGCGTCCCACCTGAAAAATAGGAATGCGAAACGTAAATGAAATGTTAAACGGATGTAGCTGGAACACTACGACACCCCAAAGTACTTCGGTGTTAAGTCGAACCGAGCCTTAACGTATAAAATACATTACGAAGATACAAAAAAAAAAAAAAAAAAAAAAAGACGGTACAATGGTCTACTTAGAAAACTGATTAGTTCCACCTGGGGTACAGATCCAACCTATTAAAAACATCAGCTTTGGCTACTCTGCAGGTGAATATGCTAGCGCAGTGTACGGAATTCGGTAAATGTGTAAAAAGGATAGATGTAACACTATACAATAGAATAATTACAAAATAGTTTAATTTTTTTTGTCGTCATTTCAAGTGAACTTTATCACTTATGTGTATTAATTTCCATGTTGTATTTTAAATCGGCGCTCTTTCGGATTTTTTTGCATTTGTGTTTCCGTTTGCGCAATTATCACTTTATCATCCGCATAACTTATTACATTTATTATTTCTGCATTTATCTTCATTTCTATTTTATTAATTCGCGACTTTTTCACTATCTCATCTGCATATATGTTATATGCTGTTGGATACAGGGGCCATCCTTGCCTCACTCCGCTTTACATCTTTGTCTTTCGAATATTCCGTTCAGATTTCTATATTTGCGCGTTATATATAAAACACGTGTTTCGTGAGTAAATTCTCTTTTTTAGATTAACATTTTGAAAATATGGGTTTTCATTTTGAGTTGTAACATTTGAAAAAACGAATTAAAATGAAATATTTAAAAATTAAACTGTCAATGAAATTAGACACGCCGGAAGCTGGTTTCGTCGACGCTATAACCGCAGCCGCTGTCACGTACGCCGTAGCTGAAGCTTGTACAGAAGGTCGTATGGCCGCTTGTTTGCGCAATTCCAGAAGTGTTATCGTCACTAACCGTACCACCAATTCTAAAGGTATATCACTTTTTCGAATGATCGATTAATTAATTAATTAATTCAATATTCATTTATTTACTCATTTACTCATTTCATTAAGCGTTTATTATAATTAATCTATTATCATTATTAAAAAGAACTAATTTAAATTAGTTAAGCAGAAAGAATTGGAGGGAAAACTTTTTTTTTTAATTTTTTATTACTGCAAGCTGACCAACAAGATCATTTACCAGTATTTGGGAGGAGAGCATAACAGGAAGGGTATAGTACCCGCTGGTACACACCCGGCAACAACGACCTCAGGTTAGGTCCATGGGTTATCTACGTCTTAAGCGTCTGATATCGCCGGTTGTATCCAACAGTCCTAATGGAATCGTATTTTGGTGATTTTCCAGCCTCACAGCATGGCTCTGTGCATATTGCTTAATGACCTCGCACACATAAGGAATGTTCAAATCATTTTGTTATCAGCCGAAGGATTTTATTCCGGGCAGTCTGTATAGTTATTATATTTGTCGGCTTTACGCTACCCCCTAACTGCACCCCGTATGTCCAGACAGGTCTTAAAATCGCAGTATGAATAAGACGTTTGTTGTCAATAGGCAGGGGGCACTATTTGTGTGTATTAACCAAAATAGTTTTTTGATACATACATCCAGTTCTTTCCTCTTCACTTGGATATGATTTCTATATGTTAGTCGGCTATCCAAGTGTAAGCCGAGAAACTTAATAAATTGTTTCGAGGCAACACATAAATTTAAGGAAACATTATACAAAAACTTTTAATTAAAGAAGTATAAATAAATAACAAATTTTATAGCCGACTAAAAAATAAATAAATATTTATGGAATCCGCGTATATTTATTGTACGGTTAGCTTGGCCGTTTGACCATTACCGAAATAATTCTGTCAAATCGAGTGGAAAACGATTACGACTTAATAACGGATGTGTCGACAGTATCAAGTACGGTTATCAAGTATCAAAATTGTTTGTCAATACGTTACAACGTTCAGAAAAAGCAGGACTAGATATCAAGTCGTTAATCAAGTTACACAATACACGCGTTGGACGATTGGTATGTAAAATATTGAACTTTCCTCCTCTCATCATCTTCTATTTCATTGTATATATGCATATATATATATATATATATATATATATATATATATATATATATATATATATATATATGTATATATATATATATATAATGTATATATGTATGTATATAAACAGGGTCATATATAGCTGGAAATATTTATATATATGAGATTTTAGTTCGGTAGTTTATTCATGATAACCTATTCCGGTAGACAATTAAAAAATAAAAAACACACAAGAATAATAACTTTAACGAAACACAGACTAGTTTATATTTTAATTAAACAAATATTTTTTATTTCGATCAATGAAATTAAAAATTCCGAATACGAGTTCACATGTGTGTATTGTGGAAAAAAAACAGGAATGAATTTATTTTCGTGGCAGTCCTATGATTATTATTAAACGACATTATTACGATTAAATTAATTTTTTTTATTTTCACGTTTTGTTTTATTTTAAAATAGAATATTTTCCCTCGTTAAAACCGAGGAAAAATTTAATGCTCGTATATTTTTATATTTTCTTTAAACATGATTAAATTTCAAAGATATTAATCTGCGTTACGAACTGTATATAAAAATGATTTGTTCTTCGATAACTCTTTAACGAGAACACGTATTTATATTTCGATGTCGATGTGTATACGTGTGTGTGTGTGTGTTTATGCGTGTAGCTTTTATATAGTAAAACGTATAATATTAAGCCAATTAGTAACGTAATTAAATTCGCATTTACCGAGTTATGTGCTAACAACTTGTATATGCTAACCTTTTATGTTGCACGCATGCGCTTTTCCGTAATATTTTCTGACATACGGGAGGCGGAGCATTGACGATAATGATGACATACGTTGAACTTATTCATCATTTTCACGTAATCGAGATACATATGTGTGTGTGTGTGTGTGTAATATTTATAAATGATAATTATATATATATATATATATATATATATATATATATATATATATTTGTAAGCATGAATTTGGATTTCAAAGGGTGTAGGGGGATCGATATATAGGAAAACGTCGTTATATTAGGTACATAGTGAAAAAGGTTGTCTATAGTTACGAGAAACCTTATTAAATAAATGTATACATATGTATATATATATATATGTATACATATATATAATTATTTTTCCAACTGGAGGATTCCCGAAATACTCCAAATACCTGACCAGATACATTCCACTGCAATGCTGTACTAACAGTTAGATAAAACTCAGCGAAACCGCGATAAGCCACATTATACCAGATTCGTTTCTTTTAATTTTTTCAGTGAAACAATTCTTCAACTGGAATTGAACGTACAATCAAAAATAAAATAAAAGAACATTGTCTTGGCATACGTTATATCGTACGGTGGTAATGGTAGAAGGTATTAATATCGATATTAATACCTTCTAGTAGTAGTAATATGAGACGGTAACCGTTCATTTAAAGATTAGTGATAGTTAGCTGGTACTAGTGTTAGTAGGACTGGTGGTAGGCAGTAGAAATAAATTATAACGAAAAAAAGGGTTGAAAAATGCGACCGCCTTAATTAAATTCTACAAATAAAAATCTTGCCTGAATTTAAATCTTTTTATAATCATTTCGATATCTTCGCTAGAATATAAAAGATTAGAAGGACGCATAGTAGTTGCGTGCTGTTATAATTTTTCTTCGTAGTACTGCAACGCACACATGCATACACATACGTTACATATATGTATATATCTGTACGCATAAAACATAAATATTTATAAATACACGAATAATTATAAAACATTCCCCGTTATTCATTACGTTAGTTACGAATTATAAATTTCTACTTTGTTATGTTATTTGTTTTATTATTTTTTTATTTATTTAATTTGCTGAAATTAAATCGATTCGTCGTCGTGATAACAATTTCCTCGGTCATAGATCGCAACTCCGTCTGTGGAACGTTTAAAACGGCTACTTCAACTAAATCGAGAGAAATAAATTAATTTGCAACATTCGTGCAAAGTGAATAATTTTAACACATCTAGAGCTATAAACTTCGAAATAAATTTAATTGACACGAACCAATGAGCATCTGTAATCTGAAGTGAGATGTTCAATTCCATTGACTGTAAGCGCCGGATGTTAGCTGGCTTAACAGTGCCATATAGTTCAATACCATCAGTGACTGAGTTGTACAATAACAGTTTATTTTCAGCATAGCTTTCAGTGTTTTTGAAAATTCAATTAAGCAGACCATATCGCTTCCACATATCAATTTTATTACTAATATGTCGACTCCGGGACGTATTTAACATGATTAATCTGGATGGATCAGCCTTCACGCAGAGGAAAAGTAATTCCACTCGGCCAAATGAAAATATTTAGACGCGCACGATTTACCGACGAAATCAAACGACACCAAAATACAATCGAATTTACACTAGTTGGTCGGGAAACTGTAAACTTCTGACAAAAAAAAAACAGCCATACTGACACGTCTTTGGCAAATAATATCGAGAAAGGCACAAATTCCGCGTGTTAGTAAACTATATGTATGTTTATGCTATACACCTACAAACGCGTCTATGTTAGAATGTAAAGTATATATATATATATATATATATATATATATATATATATATATATACATATATGCATTTGAGTTGACCACATGTTTATATATATATAATAATGTATCTGCATATGTAATATTAATGTTTGTGTTATATCTATATATGTATGTGTTTATGTGAGGAGATATATAAATATAATTTTTATTTTATTAAATTGGATTGAGGTTAACGATATGTTCATATATATATATATATATATATATATATATATATATATATATATATATATATATATATATATATATATATATATATATATATATATATATAGAGAGAGAGAGAGAGAGAGAGAGAGAGAGAGAGAAAGAGAGTATGTGTTGTGTTTTTATGTGTATAGTTGTATATATGCTTATATTATATCTGTACGCTCGTTTATGTTAGGATATATTATTTTTATATATACATATATATATATATATATATATATATATATATATATATATATATATATATATAATATTTATTTTTTTATTATCGGATTTATGTTAAATATATGATCATACATATATATATATATATATATATATATATATGTGTGTGTGTGTGTGCATATGTCCCATTTATTCATTTATTAAGTGGGCTTGTAGTTAACCATACATACATATAAAAAGTATCTCCATTATTTGTGGTCGGTCCATATTTATATCTTTTTGGTTTTTAAACATCGTATTCTAGTTTACGTTATTTGAATGCATTTTTGATATGAATAAAAAGTTTTTTTGTCTTATTAATCTGTAGATTTTTTTCAATGATTAGATGTACCCACAGTCTTCTGATGAGCCTTTTTCAAGTTTTCATGTTCCTCATACGTTTGTCATTCGTTTTATTTAGAATTTCAGTTATAGTGATAATTCTGGTATGTTTTATTCATAAGCAGGTATATTGAATTTTTTGATATTTTTCCTACTCTTTGGGAGAAGTTTTCCTATTATGCGTCCTATTCCAGGTATTTTCCTAGGATTTAAATCAGTCCGTGATTTCTCGAATGCATTCCTTAATGTCACATTGGTCCTGAACTTCTTTTAATAGCAAGTTTTCTAGTTTTTCGGTATATTATTTTCGTATTTATGCGCTACCCACCTTCGAATTTTTTAATATTACTTAATTTCCTCCTCTTGTCTGAGAAACGGTTTCCTATTAATTTCAAAGGCTCTTTATTTCAGTCTTTCAAATTTATGTTTAATGTATCGCATTTTTTTTCGATGCACCTTTTTTTTGGGGGGCTTTCTCGCTTTTATATTTATCAATTTTTATTGTAGTTTGTTATGTTGTTTTCGGTTATATTCAATTTTATATTTTCTTCTGTTTATATCCTCCGTTATCCGTGTTTTGTATGCATTTTTTTCTTCTTTATCTATATGCTTTGTGCTATCTTTTCACTTCTTTTTTCGCGCATTTCTAGCGCTAGCTAATTTCGGTAAATATTTCATGGGTAATTCTTAGAGAACAGGATGCTCCTTTACAAAACCGTGTTGAGACCAGCTTTTACATGTGCCGCTCAATCTGGAGATGTTCAAAGAAATCTAACATCAACATTATGGCGCACTGCCGGGTAGATCGTCCGAAATGACGGTATACATTATTTTGCAAACTATAAAAATGTACAAACAACTAAGGATCGTAATTGTGGAACATAGTTTCTTTCCAATTATATAAAATCAATCTTCTTAACAATGTAAACATCTTCACTTTTGTAGATGACGTAGCAATTGTAATTGCTGACAAGAGTGAAGATGTATTGGGAAACAAACTTTGTCAGGTCTATACAATAGTTGCAAACTGGTTAAAAGAATATAATTTAAATATTAACGAATCCAGGGCAACTTACATGTTGTTTAACAAAAAATTAAACGATAAAGGGTTAAACTCAACGCAGTATGAATTAAATATTTGTATTATTAGTCAAACTAAATACTTAGTAATTCATAACAACTTAAAATTTTACAATCACTTTCACCAGATCACCGATAAAATAAATAAATTTTTAATTATATTTAACAAAGTGTATAACAATAATAACCGAATTAATTATAAGAAGGTCATAACATTATATAAAAGTGTAGTATTGCCCTATATATATGTTACGCAAGTCCATAGATATGTTAAAAATTAAAAGATTACAGAATATATTAAAAAGTTATCAGCGAACTATTACAATAAAAATGATTAAATCTTACCGAACTATTAGCTATATGACAATAATTGTTATTGCAGGCGTTAAACCATTAAGTTATGAAATACAAAAACATATTCATATATTTAAAATTAAAAACAATATAAATATATACCACGAATTTAATGATGTACGGTATAAACAACCTTATTTTATACACGAAGGAAAAGTATTAAAGAATAAACGGCTTGTTCTTGTCTTAGATAAGTATTGGTAATAATAAATTTCAAACACAATGGAATGAATATAACGGTATTGCTAAAAATTATTTCCCAAATATAGAAAACAGATTAAGTAACACAGCTTTCGTACCAAATTTTTTTAACGTACAATTCATTACTGGACATGGCCTGTTTAAATATTACTTATATAAATATAAAATTGCACTCTCTGAAAATTGCGTGACGTGTAACAGTATTGACGTTATTAAGCATACACTTGGCGGCTGTAATCATAGTAACACTGATTTCAGCGATATTAGTACTGATCAACTGGTAACTAAACTATTTATAATTTTTAACACTTTCGCGATTGCTGAACTAAGTCACCGTAAAAAACATGTACATTTAGCTTAAACTTATTTATGCGATTAAATATCATTACACCTATCCTAAACATATTTAAATATAATTGCACCTTGTTTTAGCTTATAAACTAATTATATAATCTCAACTAGTTTAAATTTTCATTGTAGTCGAGCGTTCTAAAATAAAAATAAAAAACAAATACTTTAAAATTTATGTATATAAATTATTATTATAATATTGCAAAACACAGTTTGTTCGGAATTCCATAAACTTAATTGGACGGGTTCTGAACAATCTGCTATTTCTCTACTGTATTTGTATTTCACTTACACAATATATTTACCCCGTCATCGTTTTTATGAATTGAGGGGTCGGTCAAAAAAAAACCATACTATAAAGATTCCAAAATAAAACGTTACATTTAATTTACCGAATGTCATGGTATGTTAGTAACCACGGTTCGGGAGACGATCGATAAACTGGCTACGAATCACGCATCACGTCTAACAGGTCACGAAAATGAATTGATTTCAGAACTAGGTGACAAATAGGCTGAAAAGGAGGAAACCAGCTCAAAATAAATTAGTAATAAACTCATCGTTCTATGAAAGTAATAGGAAGTACACAGGATGTAACTTCCACACATGCGAAAACATTGAACGTTCTTGTTAGATAACCCATCTACAAGTTAGCAGAAAAGGAACATATTTTCCGTTCTGAACTTATTCTATCAATTGTTTATGTTTATATATACTACAGTATAAACGGATAGTACTTCATGATAGCTTTTGTATATTTTAAGCGAATTTTAGAATCAGTTTCTAACTATGACATAATCAAGTTGGTATCTCTCATTACTCCCTGGAGCTGGAAAAGCATGTGTGTTCTGTTGTATATACTTATAATTACCAGATCGTGACTGACACCAAATTCCAAAAGGAGACTTCGTTTTTCGTTTCTTATTTCGAGTTCTAGTTTCCTTGTAGATTTTGTTACGAACTTCAATATTTCCAATGATTTCGCGTGATTTTTCATAAACCTCATCTGTTTATTCCTATTCGTCACTTATAGTTAACTTAAAAACTGTTATTTGCCGACAAATGTTTTAATACTGCTGACATTATAATCAAAATAATCCCAATGTCTACACGGTTTTGTTTTTATTTGTTATCATTTAGAAAGTGGATATAAAAGTGCTTTTCGTTTCATATATTTACGCTCATTTAACTTCACCTAATCCTAGAACGTCAATATCCTTTCTCATTATTTTCTGTTTCAAGTTTTCTAATTTCGCACGTCGTTTTAACAATCGCAAGTTCCTTGTTTTAATCCTGCACATTTTCCTTTTATGTGCGTGTGTGTGTATGTGTTATATATATACGTATAATAAACATACAAAAAATAAAGAAAAGGATTTTTTTTTTTAAATTTTCAAACTAGAAATTTTTTACGTCTAATTTATGAAAGTGTGAATTTACCCCATATATATATATATATATATATATATATATATATATATATATATATATATATATATATATATAAGTATATTTAGTTAAAATTTGAATTGATAATAAATGAAAAATAAAATTCTGAAACAAAATATATCAATAAAATAATGTACATAAGCTGTAGAAATTTCGTACGATACATAATTATAGTTAAATAACACTCATGTTGTAACCTACCGAAATAGCTCATAGTTTCCAGTAGCGATATTATTCGAATATATATATATATATATATATATGTATGTATGTTTAAAAATTTTAAGACTTCAACGGTGAAGTTTGAAAAGTGCTGCTAAAAAAAATTTATGAAACGACAATATTGTATCTAGCTATAAGATTCATATAGTTATTACACGAGGAAATTATGTAGTTCACAATTTCGATAATATTGTCGTTGCAATATCGGAGTCAATTATTTTTTGGCAATGCAAGAAATTTGTAATGACCTAATTAAAACGATCATACAGAGTTGAACAATTTTTAAACGATTAATTTACCATCCCGTATAACAATATAAGCACGCGCATCTGCAATGGATATAATTGCTGCCTCGATTGCTAGTCCATTTTGTACATAACAATGAATATGATTATGGCAAGTCACGATGTTTAATATATATATAATATACCTATATTTGGGGATAATACGTATACGTATTTTAATATAATAATATAACCTTTTTTATAGAGTAAACTACCAGCTTATTAAATAAAAAAAATATTCCTCTTCTATATATATATATATATATATATATATATGTGTGTGTGTGTGTGTGTGTGTGTGTGTGCGGACTAATAATGTAGGATATGTTTTTATTTTATTATCTAATTTTATTGACAACTTCAATCGCAGTTTGGTAATATTTAAATTTACTTTAATCTCGCGAATAATTTAGTCGGATCGATTAATTAATATATTAAAAAAAATATACACCGTGCGTTGACATATTTTCTTCTAGACCGTTTTGAAATCGGCCAAAATAGTTTGTAAATGTCACGGAATAACCGGTTCTTGTCTATTGAAAACCTGCCATAAGAAATTGCCGCCGTTCCGTGAAATTGGACGACGATTGAAGAAAAAATTGGATTTGCACGCGATTAAAGTCAGCTACGCCGATAACGAACGTTCCGTTCGCAAAGGCTACGATAATCATTTCCTAATCGAAAACGTCGTATCGCTCCAAGGATCATCGTTATCGTCGCACAAAGTCGATAACGTAGAACTGAAATCTAGTTTAATCTATATAGACGAATCGTACGATTATTGCAACGCTGATAACGTTCCGTACGGTTCTATTAGCGGACGATCTTGTCTCGTTAATACTTCGTCCGAAACGGAAACTTGTCGACGTGTTTGTTGCGATAAAAATTTTAAACGCGAAATTCGTCTACGTAAAACGCTTTGTCGCTGTAAATTCGTATGGTGTTGTAAGATTATCTGCGACTTTTGTTTAAAAACGGTCGACGATTATACGTGCCTTTGACCGCACTTGCGATATTAAGAAATGCTTATTATTATTATCATTATTATCACGATTTTTAAATATACGGCGCCTTGTTTTGGACTGTTACAGCACCGTGAAAAGTGTTAAATATATTTTGCCAGTACACACGATGATATATGTTAATATGTAAACATCGTTACGTGGAATGTGTACGTTTTAGACGCTATTGTATGGGATAGAAAACGTGTTAATTTTTTGTTAAGAATTTGATGTAGTTACGTAGAAGTTAATTTTTAGTCGCGAGATAAATCTAAAAGTGAACAAACCGCTTATATGATTAAGCCCTAAGTAAATCTACCCCTAAACAGATTTTTCGCAGCTGGTATGGTCCTATTAATTTATTGTTACAATTCTGGATATAGGCTATCGGTCTATGCTTTGTTTTGTTTTCATTCATATTAATTCGCCACTCTTTACACCGAATAGATATTTCGTTAATTGAATTTTGCCGGCTACGGTTATATTTAATAGAACAGTGATTATTGCATAATATCACTGTGTCATTCGCAAACGTTGCTGTCAGTGTTTCTTTTGGCACTGGCAGGTCCGCGGTCTATATTAGGTAAAGTAACATTAAATATTTTATTTAACAAATGGGGAAATATTTACCGAGAATACTATAACATTTAACTATATGTATATATATATATATATATATACATGTGTGTATATGTGTCTATACTTGTGTTTGATTTAATCGTAATGTATAACAACATGATTATTTACTGTAATCTTACTGTAGCCCGCTCTTCCCCACTATTTTTAACGCTCATCTTATCATTTATTCAGTTTTTTACGGAGTAAATTATATTTATCCATCTATCTATCTATGTATTAATACATATATATATGTGTGTGTGTGTGTGTGTATATTAGTAGTAGAATAATGCCCAATGATTAAGATGGGGTTTAGGAGACAGGCTATTAGCTCGTTAGCGACAGGACGTACTAAAAATAATAGTGATAAATCCGATACATTTACGTTATATGAGGGAAATAATAACTAGAAAACTGGGAAAGATTTTATAGACTACTCATTATATAAATATGTGTATATAATATATATGTATATAAATGTATATATATATATATATCTAGAGTTCCAGGTTAGCGGTTATCTTTTAATGGAGTATTATTAAAATTCTCATTGATAAGTAATAAATTATTTAAATTCATTATTTTGACCTATTTTTCCATTTTTGGATGTTTTTTATTTATAGAACTCTCTTCTTCTTCTTCTTTTTTCGTTGATAACCGTGCCGTGTACTGCTACTAAGGCCAGAGGCACGGGAGGAATTTATATTAACGGGTAGATTCTGGATAAATGAAGGAAGGCAAGGAGTCTAGATTCGGATGTAGGAGAATGCTGTAAAATATTTGGGAGAGAGTTTGGAAGGTTTGCGATTGTACGTTCGGAGGAATATAACGGACAGGTACTCTGTTTTGCTCGAAAGTGAAAAAATTGGTAAACTCTGTTTTCGTGGTTTCTTTCGATAATTTATACACACACACACATGTATATAGTACATAACATATATAGTAATAACGTACATACGCGTATATTGCTAGCAGCCATGTGTGACCTAACAAACAGTAACTACATTTATCAACGATAGTGTAATAATTTTTCAACTCGCGAGATATTTTACTACCGTATTTAAATATTTTTAGCTTAGCTGGTTTATAGAAATAAAAAAAAAAAAGATTTATCGAAAATGAAGATAAAAAGCCGAGCACATAAATGATGGAAACAAATTTTGTGAAAAAGTTAACACAATTCAAAGGTTTCATGGAAAATGTGAACAAGATGAACACCGGTGGTAACATAATATCGGACGGAGGAAAGAAAAATACAGCAGCACAGCTTGAAGATATAAGAAAAAAATCCCGTAATTATTGTTTTTTACGTGGTTTATATTTGGCCAAAAACTAAATAATAATAAAATAGTTTAAGTAAATGCCGAATTTATTCCCTTTCGTGCACATTCCTTCTGATATACACACAACGTGTATGTATGTATATATATATATATATATATATATATATATATATATATATAAAAATAATATGTGTGTGTGAGTGTGGAATTATTTTGTTAACTCGTAATGAATTATTAATTATAAAAAACATTTTTGTTTGTTTTAATTAATTTCTCCCCCCAAAATACATTAAAAAGTACTTGAAAAAGCCATTAATCGAGCTGAATTTTAATATACTAACAAAACGTTATAAAACTCTACGAAGGACGCTGTCCCGATGTAGATACATCCCATTCTTTAAGGGTGTTAAAAGAAGGTCCGAGCTATTAATTTACTATTAGGTATTAATAATACAACCTCCAGCCAGAATATCCGTGACGTTCAGTCGAAGACCACCCAAACTAAATAACTACGCATGTCGTAACCCGCTGCGGTTAGCGCTATTATAATTTAATATTATACTAATATCATTGTTACTATTATTATTATTTTCACACGCGTATCTAGCTAGTCGTTCTGGTCTTTTACCTGCTGCTGCTGCAATCGTCCTTTTTCGTGATCATTACGACTAGGATGATGATCGTTATTATTTTGATTATTATTACGCGTAGTGATGTTCGCCGCTTCTTCGGCATGACTCTATTCTCGGTATGTTCCCTGATTTCAAGTTTGCTCGCTCGCCGCTATATAAACTACCGTCTGATCGACGCGGTATTATTTACAAGGAAAACTTCGTTTATTTTGTCGTGCACAGTTCTGTAAATTTTCAGTGTTGTTTCTTCTCTAATGTAAAAAAAAAAAACACGCATTCCTATAGTTGGCGAGAATTATCCGATATCGACGACTCCCGTGTCCTAATAGCACTCGCGTCTCCGGATTGATACACACAAATATAGCTAGTGATATATTTATTAATTGTCGTAATACACGAATTCCGGCCGACAAATTTTTGCATGAAAAGTCCCACTAATTTGAAAAGAAACCGATAGGAACCGACTAAAAGAAGTATCCCGGGAAAGTTAATACAGCCGAAGGGTCTGGTTTGTTTTTTACCACATTGCTTTCTCAGACTTTACTTTCCAGTAAGCGTTACTTGAAGAGACGTGTTTTTCTCTATTGTTTTAAATAATAATAATAAATCATATATATATTTAACTAGCAACTTGGGCCATCGAGCAGTTGATATTTGATAGATGACACGTAAAGGGTAGCCTTTATTTCGCCTAAATAGTTAAAACATCAGTTGGTTTGACACGATCTAATCTACGCAACTCTTCCGAATTATCGAGCAAGTTTATGGCCGAAGGATTTTGATGATTTTCCAATCTTATAAAATAGCGTTGGGCATTTTTCTCGCATGAGAACAGTACTTACATGTAACTCACGGTGTATCGAAACGTTTGAGATATACACCAGGGTGCTGATGTTATTATATCTATGTTGCTAGGTTTCGCAACCCCCCTCAGAGATGAATATCGTACATCCACGCAGGGTTTAAAACTACGTCATACACCAGCGATTTATTATTGAGGCTAACATTAGACTTTCTACTAGCTAACCATACAATTCTCTCGATTATAAATGAAGCTCATTTCGTATGTGATTAAGTGATTTCTCCAAGTCGATCGCTTAACCAAATGCATGCCCAAATATCTAAGTTTCACCACCAACGAATAATGGGGGGAGGATACAAATCTATTTGTAAAGATCGTATGAACAGTTTTATCTTTATTCTCGTTACACTACTTTTCGACAATATTTAACCCTTGCTGTAACCTGTTTGACACTATTATCATGATGTGATGTTGAAATAGCACTGGGTAAACATCGGATAGTGAATTTCGTTATTTAACCTGAAAGTATCGGTGCTCGGCATACGATTTTAACAAACTGTAAATTGGGCGAAGTAGCGCGGATTTAATCTTATACAGCAGACCAGGGAGCCAAACCCCGGTCAAACGCGTGTTGAACATCGAGGAAGACAACAGCGCATATGCTTTTCTCCTCCAGACTATTCTCAATTAGCTTGACAACTCGATGAACCAGCTCCAGTGCTGCATGCTTAGGAATGAAACCAAACTGATAGCCTCTTCTTGGCTCGTCATCCTAGATAATATAAATCAAATCAAATCAAATTTATTCATTCAAATCCACAAATGCGCATTTATTTGCGCGAGTAGTGGAAACTTAAATAGATATACAAATACTTGGTTGGTTAGTATTGCATAAATAGTTTGAACAATTCTTAACACTTATGAATATGTAAGTGACAATAAACAATAAACATACAACCGCAATTTTTATGTATATATAATAATGTTAGTAATAATCAAAGTAAATTAAATCAAATTTATTTCTAATATATGCTCGTGAAATAACTCTGATTATAATATAAAAAGAGAAAAATTTAAGCGTAGGTTCGAAATACAGATGGACAGAATTTTATTAATGTAAAAATAAGACACAATAAACGAAGGCCGAATAAATGTTATTAACAATTTCCTGTCAAATAATTTCAATTGATCTCAATATGACACTTTTATATTGCAAAGTATACATAATAAACAAAACTGTTAGTCTAATATCCGACTAGGTGCATACCTACACGAACGTTTATATAATATTTTTTTTTTTTTTTTTTTATGCTCGCAATCTGCCTATCTGAGGCAATAAGCGGCCAAGATAGCATTTAACAAATATATTTATTTAGTGGAACGTGTCCCAGCGGCCACAGCTCCTTATTTTATAACAGAACTACTTTTTATGGGTGTTATAGCGTATTTACATTACGCCTTCTTTTTAAGCGTACGAATTCCGAACGATTTATTGTCAGGTTCTGCGCCAGATGGTTAATATGGTTTTCTAACCGTTGAATGTATCGTTCCTTGCGGTTGTAAATCGCAACTTTAATTGATGGTATTTGTAGATCTTTTCGTATATCCTCGTTTCTCACGAACCATCGCGCTCCGACTATTGTACGCAATATCTTATCTCGAGCTGACCGTATAATATCGATGCTCCAGTTGCTTGCTGAACTCCAAAGTTCTATTCCGAAAGACCAAATAGGTCTTAGGATCGCCTTATATAGCAAGACTTTACTTTCAATTGGAAGTCTGGAAGTTTTCCCAATTAACCAGTACGTGCTGGAAAATTTTATAAACAATTGTTTTTTTTGGCAGTAGTATGTTTTCTCCAGGTCAATTTGTTATCCAAATGCATACCAAGGTATTTCGCACTATCCGCGGAAGGGATTGTAACCCCATTGAGCGTTATTTCTGGATAATTCGTACAATTCCTTTTTAGTGTGAACGCAACATGCGAGCATTTCGTTTCATTGACTTTGACTTTCCAATAAGTAAGCCATGCTTCAAGTTCCTTTAGATGACTCTGTAATTGATTCGTTGCTGTCACGATGTCAAAGTCAGCAGACAATATAACGGTATCATCAGCAAACATGGCTGTAGTTGTGTTAGCATTTGTCGGCAAATCTGAAGCGAATATTTGACACAGTACCGGTCCAAGTACACTACCCTGGGGTACTCCAGATTTAATCGGATAGATGTTTGAAACTGCCTCGTTGATAGTAACATGAAAGTATCTTTCCGAGAGGTAAGATTTTATTAATAGATAATAAGGAACCGGTAATTTGCATTTTATTTTAAAAAGTAGGCCATCGTGCCACACTTTATCAAATGCTTTTTCAATGTCCAGAAACACCGCAGGACAAAATTTCTTTTCTTCAAAACTTCTGTGAATAAGATCAACAACCCTGTGAATCTATTCTATGGTACTGTGCTGATCTCTAAAACCGAATTGAAACTGCGGTATTATATTGTTAGCAGTCAAAATAGGTTTCAATCTTCTTAACAGTAATTTTTCAAAAATTTTTATGAAAATCGGGAGCAGACTTATGGGTCTATACGAAGCCACCTCTGTCGGTGGTTTACCCGGTTTCGGTATAACGATTATGTTCGCAAATTTCCATTGTACAGGAATGTAGCTTTGGCGAAGCATTGAGTTAAATATGTATACTAACAATGTAACAGCCTTTTTTGGTAATTTCTTAACCATCGGGGCAGTAATTAAATCATGTCCAGGAGATTTTTTTAAATTCGGGTGTTTTTGTATAAAATTATTTACCTCCATAGGCGACATAGATCTTATTGGAAGAGACATTTGATACGGAGTTTGCAGGCAGTTTTCTACTTCATTGTCTGCAGCACTTGCCGTATTTTGTTTGTATGGATTGAAGATCTGTGACAAGTACTTAGCGAATGCTTTTTCCTCGTCAGTTCTCATCCATTTATTATCAGTTTTTATTTTTGAACGGTGGTTCAACCTTAATTTTCGTATTAAGCAGAAATTCGATATTATATAATAAACAAAAAAAAAAAAAAATTATACCTACTTCGTCCTTACATAATATAATTTGTTTTAATATGAATATTATTTTTAATATCCAGTAATTATATGTAATATTTCCATCTCTCTTTATATTATTAACGCGCACTCGCAAACTCAATCATACACGCAAAGTTTATGCAATATATTCGTCCCTTTTTCATCCTATTTGAAGTTATTGCAGGGAACTACTTCACACCTATTTATCCCCTTTTGTATTGTACATATATGTTTTTTCTTTTTCACTTGCACAACACTTACACGCATTCATTATTAACCGCATTAGTTCCTGACACCTTTATAATAAATACAAATCTAACAAATACATTTGCCCCCTTGACTATATCCGGAATGGGGAACGATTTAAAAAAAAAAAAAATACTTGGTCCGAGTAAATATAACCGTAACCTAATGGAATGCACCATTTTAAATGATCAACATTTTTAGCGACAAATAATATTATAAATAAATAATGTGGTCATTTATGCTCAATTTATGTACATATACATAAATACACTTTACCAGTCGTGATACGGTGAACGCACAAAACTTTGTACATACGTAACTACTTTATTAAAAAATATATATAATCGTGATCAAGAGCGATAAACCGCGATATTAATAATAACAATATAAATAAATAAATAAATAATATAATATAAATAAATAAATAATAATAATTAAACAATAATTTTTGTGGGAAAAATTTATCGTTGAAAACAAACTAGAAGTTGCTAAATAGTGATAGAGAACTAATTTGCCGGTGGAAATAAACGGTCCATTACGAAATTTCGACCAGTTTTATTGTAATTTCCGATTTGTTTATTAGATGAAAAAAATAAAGCCGACCGGCCTTCCATTATTAATGGCGAGCTAATTAAAAACCCACAAGAAATAACCATAATAGACCTTTCATTACGTCTTTATTTAATTATCGATGATAATAATAATACACGTCTCGTATTTAATTTAACGGTGATGTCAACGCGGTAGTTCTAAAAGTGAATTAGCCCGAATACGTATTTACAATACCCACGCACATACACACACACGACACTGTTTTTTTGTTTTTCTCTATTCACAGTCTCTTTTCCACCAGTTGCTTATAGGTATAACACGGAATATATATATATTATAATGATAATAATAATAACAGAAGTATAAAAAGTAAAGGGAAGATCGTCAGAGCCGCTGCAGAAGTCGTAGCAGCCGCCTGAGAACACGAAACATGACTTGCAGCATGCGGCGCTTTAGCTCGCCTTCTAAAACTTGACAACTTCTTTTAGCTTATCGTCGCGGTGCAACGAGAATATATGTACAATTATTTATACACAGAAGGACCGTACAAAAGATTATCATCGTCCCATTACTTGTACATACAGGTAAATACTCTGTTCGTGTCCAGTGTGTATGCGTGTCGGTAATAATGTAAATAGTAGTAGTCGATTTTTAAGTCGCGTGTGCGGCAAATGAAAAAGAAGTATATTGCTTTACATTCGGGCCCGGTGTGGTCCTGAAACGATGGATTTCATCTGTATGGTTCTTCTTCAGCAAGAACGTTTCTAAAGTACTATATCTATACAATAAGCATCAGGCCTACCTGCCTAATGTCGAAAGGAATGAATAAAATAAAACTTTTTCAGCGCGTCAACGTGTGGTAGTAGTTACTTTCGATGTAGTAGAGCGCGACACTGTCTGTAACGTTCGAATTTCTAATACCTATAAAACGATAATATATACCGGCTGAAATATCTCACACATCGAATAACACAACCTTCTCAATTTACACAAAAGATCTCTTATACCTCATCCGCCGCTCTAGAAATTTTATTCTCGTTTTCTATTATCCTAATCCCGTCGATTTTTCGGTTGTTGCACTTTTTTTCCTCATATTAGATTTATATTTATATATATATATATATATATATATATATATATATATATTATATATATATATATATATATATATAAGTACTTTCCGCTCGAAGGGTTTAACTAATGAGTCTATCTTTTTATAATATCTGGACGATTCCGCTATTTGTCACATATACCCAGTTACGAAATTGCCGGAAGAACGCGGAACACGACTCGCACGACCTTTTATTATTCAACGATGTGCTTCTATACACGTTCGAACAATAGATATCAATTCGCATTTATACCCCCTGAAACAGTTATATTCACATTGGCCGAC
Organism: Coronaproctus castanopsis; assembly: GCA_032883995.1. NCBI lineage: Eukaryota > Metazoa > Arthropoda > Insecta > Hemiptera > Monophlebidae > Coronaproctus > Coronaproctus castanopsis. The sequence goes on from CM065053.1 coordinate 132,647,503, forward strand.
GAAGTTAATACGATGACCAACGGCTAACATCCGATTAACAATCGTTTATATCAAAGCTAATTTGGATTTTTGGATTTTTGGATTTTTAATTTTTTTCTAGATTATTCGTTTAGGTAATCCTAATAATTTAGGTATTTATACTATTTTTGAAAAATACCACATCACCGATAATTTTGACCAAGTTTAACGTTTACGACACACTAGGTGTTTTTTAAGAAATATTTTGCACTATCATTTTCTCTTTCATCATATTAATCACATTCGCTTGTTATAGCTAATCACTTCTTGTAATTAAATGACGCGGTAAAGATAAAAAATATTTAAAAAAATAGAAATAAAATTTTAAGAAACATTCTCGATTCGGAAAAAGAAGGACAAGCGTTCAGAAATAGGTCAAATGAAGAACTAAATAAAACAATGGGAAAACTAGCCCATCGTCTTATATCCGGAAGGAAAATGATTTATCGTCCAAGACTAACAGAAAGAATCTTCCGATAGTTTGATAAATCGACAACCAGCACGTGGTGGTTTTGAAAGATGAAAAACGATCTTTAATGAAGTAGCAAATAGAAATAAATCGATTATACACACTATTGAACGAAGCTTAGAAACGGAGTAAGAACCGGACGAAAATGGTCATAATCATTGAAATATGAAACGCGTAGTAAAGTAATGAAGAAATACTCGGAAAAAGGTAAAAGGAAAGCAAGATGACCAAATTCGAGAAAAATTAATAATAGAACTAACGCGTAAGTAATTAATAACAATGATGATAACAATAATAATCGAATCAAATCAAATTTATGTAAATTTTATTACAATACACCAGTACATTTAAAAGGGTGATGATGAAAAAAAAAGAATTGCAAAATAAAATAAAAAAATGAATAAATTTTAAAAAAATGTTCAAATAATCACTGAGAAAATAATTAAAACAATAATAATGTAGTGATTTTGAAAAAAATAAACGATAAAAAAATTGTTGAAATCACTATCTATTTCTTTTCTTAAATTTATATTGAAAGACCATAAAGCTTTTCGGCTATGAGGCCATTTTCTAGTGGACATAAATAATAATAAAAATATATTAAAAAATAAATAAAAATAAAATATATTTAAAATTAAATAAAAATAAAATATATTAAAAAATAAATAAAAAAAAATATATTAAAAAATAAATAAAAATAAAATGTAAGAAAATACTTAATCTAGATGTGCAATATTACAAAGAATGTAAAATAATAAAATCTGTCATTCTACATCACCTATTCTTTATAATATTGCACATCTAGATTAGAAATAAACTAATACCTTCAAGCGGAAAATATACAACCAGCGTATCCTGTCGGTACTTACGTATGGTACGGTTACGTAGATCATAATCGATGTTGGACCTAAAACTAATAGATGGTCAGCTGAAGTGGAACTTTGCAAGACGTGTAGCTAGAAGAACAGACAATATATGGCGACCAAACGTATTATAGAGTGTACCCCCTCCCCAGAGAATGGCGGATAAGTATTGGTAAGTCCTGTCCAAGGTGGAAAGACGATGTACGTAGAATAGCTGGCATCAAGTGGCTGGAACAAAACGGTATGCACGGGCGAATTGGAAGAAAGCTTACATCCGGCAGTTGATGGAAATAAGTAATTATTTAATTTTATGCCTAGATTAAGTATTTTCTAAAAATTTCTATTTTGTTGTTTTTTATATGAAAATGGCTTAATTGTGATCTTTTAATATAAATTTAATTTTTTTTTTATTGTTTAATAGTTTAATAATAATGAAATTGTCATTGTTCCTCGTCCTAATACTTAGAGATAAGAATCAAACTCTGTCCAGTAACATGTAGTCGTTTAACAGTTTGTGTTCTATTAACTGTAAAAAATTTAAAAATTTGATGTTGATGTGGAAATGGTTACATTTTAGAAAATAATAATTAATTCTAATTTTAATACCAGTTTAATAACGAAACAATATTATTATTACTATTATTATTGTGAGATTACTTTTATTATCATTCATAATCTCATGTTTAGAAAATTTCCCAAATTTTACAAATTTACCATCTTGTAAATTTCGAAACTTCTTCGATCCTGGGCGAGTAGTGCACTCTTCGTAAGACAAATTTACGAGATGAACTCGAACAATCGACAATTTTCGTAATTGTAACCGATACGTCACTTGGCGAAAGAGTGCAGCTCCATTAGCACCTAAACAACAGAGAGGTTTTATATATATATATATATATATATATATATATATATATATATATATATATATATATATATATATATGTTCTTGTTCACAAGCATATATGTGTGTGTTTGCGCGCTCCCACATTGTATATACATGTGTGTATTATGCATATAAATTTATATATGCTTGTGTATGAAGTATATATTGATAAATAAAATGGATAGTCGTGACATTATTGAAATATAGATTTAACGCGTAATATAACCCCTGAGATTAATTTCAGCCATTAAAGTGGGAGACGAAGGAATTTTCTTCCATTAGAATGATAACCGCTAAATGGTAGCACCAACGTAAGCATCTTAAATTCATTACAACTATTACCACTACTATTATTATTATTATTATTAATAATAATATTACTAACACATACGCGCTTAAACGATTATACTGTATACGTACACGTGCACATGAGTGCACATTCTGGCATTTATCTGACACGTACATTTCGTGTACATACCTATGCATTTTTATAGTTATAGTTATATATATATATATATATATATGTATATATATATATATATATATATATATATATGTATATATATATGTATATATATGTATGTGTGTAATAAAAATTTATACTTATAAAAACTCTCGCTTAGTTATAAGATTAAAAAAAGACTGCTACTGATTTATCTAATCCGCCAGACTCTAGAAAAGATAATATACACCAAGACTTGTCGTCCATCCTAAGAAGGGTTCCTAAAGGTATCCCCATCCTCCAGATAAGTTTACAGCTTCCATTATGCACACACGTTCCGTTAAGCAAATGCGATGAATCAACTTACAAGTTGTTTTTGTTGGTATTATTATTATGCATCTCACGTATTTCTAAGAAAATTATTCCTCCCCGCTCGTATCAATTCCGGTACGATACTCCTACAATCCCACAGACAACAGCCTCGCTACGGATATTTCAAATCTGATTTTATACTCGCGTTTTGTGTCATTTTTGTCGTTTTTATTTCTATCTAGCAAACGACAATTACCATTATTCAAAAATAATATATAGTCGTATTTCCACCGAATCATAAGTTGACTCATTTTACGTGTTTGTAATTTGCAATATATATATATATATATATATATATATATATACACGAAAATTTCGTTACTTTGTAACCTTTCGTAAATTAAATAAATTTTCAAACTGGGGTGGGGAATATAGAAATATTTTTTAGAGAACTTTTTATCTTTGGAAATAGTACACATTTGCTTTTCATTAGGTTTCATAACGTGACAAATTCGCCAATGCGATGTCATTCGGTTGAAGTCTGTTCTATATTCGTTTATTAAGGACATATTTATTCAAATGATAAATCAACAAAATAATATAATGAATGGGCTGATTCAAACAGTCATGTCTGTCTTAATAAATAAAAAATAAACTCTTTAAAAGTTGTTACTTGGAATGCTCATGGCATTCTGCAACGCAAATCAGAAATAGAGCTATACTTAAATCAAGAAAAAATAGATGCATTATTGATATCTGAATCACATCTTACAAATGTAAGTTATTTTTATATTAAAGGCTACTCGTTCTATAGTACTCCCATCCAGATGGTACTGCCCATGGATGAACGGCAATATTGGTTAAAAATAATATCGAACAGTATGAAATTGATAAGTGTCAAGAAAGCTAACTCCAGGTTACCAGTATAAAAGTTCAGTGTGTAAATAAAAATATTGTATTGTCTGCGGTGTACTGTCCATCAAAACATGAAATTCTCCACCATCAATTCAACTCTTCCTTTTGTTCTCTTGGTAATACTTATGTAGTTGGAGGTGTTTACAGTGCAAAAAACACTTGTTGGGGTTCGAACCTGACTACGCCAAGAGGAAGAGAACTTAAGAAATCAATAGATTCCAACGGATGTAGCGCTTCAACGAGCGGATCGCCAACATACTGGCCTGTAGCAGAAAAATTCCAACCTTGCTAGACTGTTATATAGTCAAGAGGTTGACCTCAAACTACATTCTAACAGAATCAGAGTTTGGTCTATCATCTGATCATTCCGCTGTAATTCTTATAATAAGTAATACTATAATAATAATAATAAAAAAAAATAAACCAAAACTACATAATAAACATGCAGACTGGGAATTGTTCAGAGAAAAGGTTGAACAAAATATCATTTTATAAGTATCAATACAGACTAAACTAGAGGTAGAAAACGTACTACAGCATTTTATTAAAACTATTCAGGAAGCAGCTTGGGATAGTACATCGCAAATTAGTCAAATTCTCCAACTATTTGTTACCCAATACAAATCTTGAATGAAATAAAATATAAGCAGAAGTTAAAAAGAAAGTTGCAAACAAGCCGACACCAAGGAGATAAAAATAAACTGAATAAACAAATGAAAGAAGTTAAACAGTTTCTACAAAAACTAAAAAATGATACTTTTAATCAATACGTCTCTTCCTTATCTCCCACAGCAAATGATTATTTACTATGGAAAGCAACGAGCAACCTAAAGAGGCCAAAAATCCGGTCCACCCTATAAGGAAATATGATGGTAGCTGGGCTCATAGTGATGGACAAAAGGCAGAGGAATTTGCTGAACATTTTGCCAACATCTTTACTCCAAATCCTGGTGATAATCTTTCACCATCAAATGAGAATAACTTTAATGTTTATCCTCCTATGAAACCGGTATCACCAGGGGAGGTTAAGAATGCAATTAAATTCATGAACCCTAAAAAAGCTTTTGGTTACGATTTAATAAGCTGTAGGACAAAGCCGAGGATTAAATAAGCGATCTTGATAAATATTACGTTGCTAACCGACTAAAACCGAATTTAACTCGGACACGCTCCTTTCACATCAGTAATCGTGAGGCTAAAAACGTCAACTGCGAATCACGCGATACGAAACTCAGGCGCATCGACGATTTCTAAGTACTTCGCAGTTAAATTAGACAGAACGTTAACATTTAGAATACGTTAACAACAATTTAAACAACGCGACAAGAAATAAAATATCATTCGGAAATTAATAAACGCTAAATCATTTGGAACTATTATAGCGTATGCAAATAAAGTAAATGTTGCTCAGAACGAAACATGTAGAATGATTACAGGCTGTTTAAAACGCTACACAAGTTGTACGAATATAGTGGCGTTGCACCACCTAACATTCGAGCGCTTGCTAACGGAAGATTAAAATCGAGAAGTAACCTTTTAGGAATGGTCGAACAGCTGAAAAACACGGTAAAGTCTGAAGAGACTAAAAGCTTGGAGAACTCGAAGCGCTAGTATTGTAACGAAACCACTTTTTCACCTGGAAATTATTTAAATTTTACACTATGTCGCACCTTAGAATAAAAAACGGAACACGAACCGAGTACAAGTTAAACAAATGGAAAAATCAATGTGCGAATGTTGCTTGGTGCCGAATAACGAACAGTTTTATTCAAACGCGACCTATTTGATACTTTTAATGCAGATAAATTATATTCCGATTGAATGAAGAAACATTAAAATTTCTGCTTATATCGGTCGCAGAAAGGGTTATGACCGGCTGATATATAATAATTCGTTTACATTAAAGGAAAATTATAATTTATACTGACAGAAAAATCCAGAAATGATCATACGATGACGAAGTAAGATTAGTGACTAATTAATGTTATTTAAAAAAAAAAGAACTAAGGCAAATCACTATGGAAATATGACAAAATAGAAGCTTTACCAAAGAGGTCAGTGTTCATTTGAAAAATAAGCAGACTTATTTAAATTTGTCATTATTATCACTATCAACTCCCTTAGTTGGGAGGGCTTTTAATAGTATAGGTGCCATCGCTTCAGGACGATTTCTTTGTGTTTCTAATTGCGTGCTCGATTTCTCACTTCAGTATTTCCGGTTCACATTGAAGCATATTTTTGATTTCCGTTATATTTACTTTAACAGTTTTATCTCCATATAATTGTTCGCAGTACGATTTCCAACTCTAAACCGCTTCTTTTCTTCCTCATAATTCGTGTCCTTTCCACGTTAATGCAATTCGATGATTTAAAGTGTCCAGGCAATACTTTTACCTTATGATAGACATCCCTACATTCATTTCTTTGTGATTGGTATTGAATTACCTATATTACGTGTATATATTCGTTCTTGTTGCTTTTCGGGTTTTCTTTCTCGTATCAGTGCCCGATAGTATTTGATAACTAGAATTTCCTTGCCGGTTTATTTAGATCTCGCCGTTTCATTTATAACTTTAAATGTAACCACGAATGTTTAGGATTTTCTTCTTTCAAATCATGCATTGGTCGTTGAAATTTCATCATAGACGAGCCTTGTTTTAAATTTCGGAGTTTTATTGTTCCGGAGAAAAGGGAATTCGACCGATTAATCGAAAGGAACTATTCGAATGTTAAAAAAAAAAACATCCAGTCGTCTGGTATATGAGAAAAAAGTTGCTCAATAATTATTTGAAAATGTTAAATATTTCCCAGGTCGGTAAACTCAATTGTTTTTGCTGAGTATTTTTAAACGAAGTTATTTTCTTTTGTTTTTCCTTCCAAATTAACTTTCTAAATTTTCGTTTTTCGATTGTTTAACATTCAGTTGCTACTGATTATTTTTCATATATACATATATATATATATATATATATATATATATATATATATATATATACACATACACACACGTATTTATATATTTTTTTAAAATAATTTTACTTCGTTCCGTACGAGTCAATGCGCGGCGATTGAACATCTCCAGGAAAGACACGAGCTTTTTCCCACGGTTACGGTGTATCTCGGTTTCGTGCACCCATTACTACTTTACTACTTGCCGCCACTATGTTTGCGTTTGCTGTATCTATGCAATCCAGTCTTCTGCTCTCCATTCTGTTCGTTATATCTTTCAGAATCCTTGTGTTTTCATATATATATATATATATATATATATATATATATATATATATATATATACATATATATATATATGTATATATCGAAATAAATAAACAAAAATACACGTACCTACTGGAATGTCACTAGCTGGAATTTCATCTCTATTTCTCGTCTTCTTAAACCATCTCGTTATTATTATTCCCATTATTATTATTATTATCATTATTAGGGTTTTCATCTCACTAATACTACAACCTTCTTGTTACGGCTACTTATCAACGTCACCGCCATTGGAAAAGTATAAAACTTACTGCAACTACCTGTTACTTATTAAGCCATACACAAACAATACATTTATGTGTATGTGTGTACGCGCTCGTGATTGCGCAGTCGTACGTACGCAGAAAATCGTTTTGATAGGCAACTTTTTATTATAGCCTGCAGCAGAAAACATCCATTATCGGTCAAATCACGACAATGAGAAATTCCCTAATTATTGAAGAAACATTCGATTGCAAAAATACTAGAAAGAGTAGACAAAGAACGACGTGTCGTAAGAAAATATTTCGAATTTAGCTCTACAAGTGAAAACGAACATTTTCGCGTATCACAACAACACGCCTCCGGAAACCGACATATTGCATTGGTAATACAGAGGTTAGATATACCTGCAATTTTAAGTTTAGAGTAGTATAGGAAATTTTTCATTGTTTCATCGGTTTAGCTAATAGAATTTAATTAAAAGCATTTCGTGCCTGTTTACGTCTCACACCGTGACGATAATAATACTTGAATACCCAAGGACGTGAAATTTTCATGGTAAACATCTTTCTAGTCAGTTCAGCTATCAAAATTGAACGGTGTAAATGAGTACCAGTTTGCCGAGAAAGTGAAGAAGTTTATCTCGTTGTCTGCTTTCAGGGATGCGTTAACAAGTTGATGCCGTATTAATCTTCAGGTTGGTGAGAAGCGTCAGGTAAATATGTACGCATAATTAGTTCCACTAAACACTAAAACGGCAGTTGATACATAACTAAAAATGGAACGACAAACTCAGTGTGTTTGAAATGATTACTTTTTGAAACATTGTAATACATAACCGGAATGTTTGTATATGTAATAGGAACTTTATATATATATATATATATATATATATTTGTATTGCCCAATAATCAATAATTGCGTTATTAGAATTGTTCTTTCGTGTCCCTATGTGTCACTGCAAGTTACTTAACGACATACTTCCTAAGACTCTTTGTTTCCGCTTCATGTGTGAGCACTGGGGAGGGTGCATCTTTCGTATATCTTATTTTTTAATCAATTAAGTATTAACAACATTTCTCATCTTAGGTATTCGTTGAATTGCTTCCTTATATATCTTTCACTAACATATTCTAATTTCGTCAATCTATTGTGATTTCTAACTGACGATGCGTATTTGTCACGACTTTCGTTTAACGCAAGTGATTGATTCTCTTCTGGCCGATATTAATGATTTTTGGAATTTAAATTTAAATTTTTGAACAGGCTTTCCAAGAATATTAAAAAATGTTTCAGTGCTATTTCGTCTCCTTGCCCGAACTTATTTTTTAATGAGTTTTACTATTTCTTTTGTATAACTTCCATGTGCAATTCCCGATTATATTTCTGCAAATAGACATTAACATCTTCATTGTCTGAATGTGATCTTTGCGTGGTAAGATCAAAGTTATACATATATGTTTTATTAACCCATCATTTATTCTTGAGTTTCCTTGTTTCTCGTTGTATCTCAGCTTTCAAAGACACAAATTTATTCCGTTTGTTATTTTTTCTACCATTTTGCCATTCTATAAAAGCCTGTTTTTTATATTTTATTTTTAATCGTATTTCTTCTGAACTATCAGTAAACCAGTCTTGCGAGCGTTTCTTTTTATAGCCTAAAACATTTTTACATGCTGAGTTTACGCTTTGCTTTATATGATCCCATAATTCTTCTGGAGATCTCATTTCATTTAGTATGTTCTTTTGTAAGTTATTTTTTAACTCCAACCCAAATTTTTTAAGCACATCTCTGTTCTTTAGGAAATTAGTATTATATGTTTTTTGTATTTTAACGGTTTTATTTGGGGGGGGGTGATATTTTATGACTGAAAATCTGAATTTCGATCTCAATAGTATATGATCTGTGTCTCCATCTGCTCCTCTCTTTGCCCGTATATTTAAGCAGTCAGCTCTATGTTTTTTCCGTATTATAACGTAATCGAGTTGATGCAGATAAGCTGATGTTGGGTGTATCTAGGTTCCTTTATACATATCATTCATCTGGAAAAAGGTATTAGTAATACTTAAGCCATTTTGTCAGCAAAACTGAAGTAAACGCTCACCATTACTATTTTCTTTACCTAATCCATGTGCACCAATCGTTCCTTTCCATATGTTACAATTATTTCCAACCCGAGCATTGAAGTCTCCGAGTATTATAAGCCGCTCATCTAGTGGAATTTTATTAATCACTTGCTGTAAATCAAAAACCTATCCTTAATTACATCACTATTTTGTAATTTTTGCGCATACGCACTAATTATGGATACAATAGAACTTGATGGAAACTTTATTTTCATTACCATAAGTCTATCACTTATTCCGTATGGCCACACTATAATATAGGGCATTACAGTCGTTTATCTACTGCTTTAGCACCTTTCCAGTAAATTGTGTAGCCTGTACTTTGTTCATTTACTAGTCCTTCTTCTGAAAGTATTGTTTTCGATAATGCCGCTATATCAATGTTATACTCTTCAATTCTTGGGTAATTAGTGCTGATCTTCGTATTGGTCTTTCTTGTTTATCCTACAACGTTCTAACATTCCATTCACCTATATTCCATGTGTTTAAATCGATTCATAGTTCCATATTTCTTACCACATTGTATAGGTTCCCGCCAGCTAGGTTCACATGGGAAGAGCTATGTTTAGGACACTTTTCTAGTCCCCTCCACTACTGTGGTAGGCAGAGCGGATCCTAAATAGGATTGCCTAGTCGTATAACCTGATGCCGAGCTTCAGTATCTTCCCATCCTTTTGAAAAGCGACCATTTAGGTTATACCGTCTTCCGTGCAGAATCAATGGCTAAAAGCTTCAAGTCAAACCAAACCTGCTCTCGTCACCACGATTCTATCGTCGTAGGACTTTTTAATAAAAGACAGAAGGAAAATAATATTGGATAACAAAATAAAAGACTGTAGCTGCGCATATTTTAGAAACATGGAAGCCGGTGCTCTAACGACAACTATGTCGCCAATCCAACTACACCAGTTGACCCAATGGCAAGGATGAAACCAGGACAATTGGACTGGAAGTCAGTGCAGTAAATTGCAAGCAGGAATAAGAAATGTCCAGAAAAAAAAATGGTTAAGAGAGAGAGAGAATTAGAAAAGGAAAGGAAGGTTTGTGAGAAGTATGTACATACAAACTAATCGCGTATTTTTGCGCAAGCAACGTGTATAATGATATGAAACGAATGATTCAGTAACTTTAATCGAAAGCCAAAACATAAAATCTTTAAACTGATTGATAGAACAGATTAAATCTTAATTAATTGAATAAAATTTTTCGAACGCAAATTAAAAGTATTTTAATTATGAAAGAAGTAGAATTTTCTTTATGAAACTCTATAAATTAAATTCCGAAGGTGAAGGTCATTTATGTAAATTATATACTAAAAAAGTACACCGGTTTTATCAAATAAATAGTACAATAATAATAATAATAATAATAATATAATTATTAAGAATAATAATAATTCAATTAAATTTATTTCAATTTCAATACAATATACAAGTACTTTTCAAAAGATGTTGAAAAGGAAAAATATAAAATAACAACTAATCGAAATATAAATAAATAAATAAATAAACATGGATAAATAATCGTTGAAAAAATAATTAAAATTATTAATATAACAGTCAAATAATATTTAACACATTTGTTTTTTAATTATGTATACGAAATTAAAATAAAAGGAATAAATATGAACAACATTGTACGAGCGGCGGCTGGATTATTATTAGTATAATTTTAACTTATACCAATCTAAATATTCATCTAGACTTAATTATTAGAAATTCATTGGCCTTTATATAAACGAACACGTACAATAACCCCGTAAATGCTCAATTAATCGCGCAGCACCTGCGGAGAAGTGAACATTATAAATTCTAATCTATAATACAAAACACGCTAGATATTGACGAATATAAAGTTTCATATTTTGGTAATTAATTAATTTAAACCGTCATCATTTAACATTTTTCTTTTGTTTGCAACAGATCTAATGATAATAATAATAATAATAATAATTTTTTTCAGATAATATGTTAGAATTAGCATCATATCATGTATGACATATATATATATATATATATATATATATATATATATATATATATATAATATATATATATATATTCATTTAGTTCTGCAATGAGAGACTCAACCTTAATTGTTACATTATATGTCATGGTATTTTCCTTTTCAATCTACGTGTCTGTTGAAGATTATCATTTAGGCCTGTTGCTAGCGGATTCGGGTGCGGTGCGATCTTAGACGTTGTCTATATGTTTCACCATATAATTCTTATTACATCTTTCGCAGTTTCTATTTTTAGGGCTCTATATATGTCATCATTTCTAATATACCAAGATGAGCATGATATAGATTTTGATTGAAACCTTTCAATTTAGGAAATAATTGAATTAGATGCCGTTACCGCACTCGGATGTATGTATCTTTCGTGAAAATATGATTTCATGAGAGTGTACACAGGTGAATATGGGAGGTGTTGTTTAAGTTTGTATAATAATCCTATAACGCCTGACTGATGTCCAGAAACAATGCAGCGCAATAACTTTTTCCTTCAAACGTTTTTTTTTTATGGTATTGACTGTGGACTTGCTCTATCGTTTAGTGTTAAAACCAAATTAGTGGTCTGAGATAAAATCTTTTTTCCTCAGTTACATCCATTAATCGTTTTAATAATATATTTTCTAGTATAATAATAATGATGACGTAATAGATAAATAATATCGAACAAATATATTTTTTAATTGTACATATGAAATTAAAATAATGTAAATAATAATAATAAAAATGATGAGGTAACAGTTAAATGATATCGAACAAATGCTGCTTTTAATTACCTATATATAAAATTAAAATAATACAATAATAGTAGTAGAGTAGTGAGGTAGTGTATCGGTCGGACGTATTTTGTGCGTTATTGCGTTTTGATCGTTTCCTGCTAGGACGAACTATTGTTACACGTGGTAGTAGCGTTACGTTAGTTTAATGATAAATATATAGGCGTGTTTATCCAGCAGTGACGTCTCTATTCGGTTATTACGCGATGGATAAGAGATGCGCGGAGTGTAAATTACAATTCCCAAAGGACGGACAATACGTAATATGAAAATCGGGATGCAGAGCAGGGTATCATTTCGACTGCACTACAATATCACAATCAACGTATCGAACAAGAAGTAAAATTGATAAGGACGCTTGGCGCTGCCATCATTGTTGAAAAAATAATAGAAAAAAAACAGCGACGATAATGATAATGATGATGTCGAGATAAATGCCCGTATTGATGACGTAAATAACGGTTTTATGTTACGTGAAATATTAGGGAAAATTGAAGATATTAAATCGGAAATGAGAAATAATTATCAGTTGCTTAAAAATGAAAATGAACAAATAAAGAATAAGATGAACGTTCTTATTAAACAAGGTAAGGAAAAGGACATTATTATTGCACAAATGAGCGCACGAATAAATGAATTAGAACAATACAGTCGACGTGACTCAGTTGAAATATATAGGGTGCAAGAACAACAAGATGAAGTGTACTAGAAGATATAATTGTCAAAATAGGTGAAAAAATTAGTGTAAAAATTGAAAAAAGGGACATAGAGGTTGTACACAGAATTCGAGGAAAAAATAATAATACGAGACCGATTATTCTAAAAACGAATAGAAAGAAAGCGGATGAAATAATTACGGCGAAAAAGAAAATAACAAATAAAGATATTGGAATTGGTAATGACATCAATTCAAAAATATACATTAACGAAGTATTATCACCGCATTACAAGATATTGATGTGGAAAACTAAGAACAAGGCACGTGAAGCAGGATTCAGATACGTTTGGTTTAAGAGGGGAAAGCTACTTGTAAGAAAGGAAGATAATTCAAAAGCATATCGTATATCTAGAGAGGAAGATATTGAAAAATATATACAATAAGGTGTTATTATTTAATTTGTGTATATGTATAGGTTTGTATATATATATAAAGTAAATTAGAATAAATGGAGTACGAATGTGTGAATGAAATAATTCAACAATGGAACTAAAAATAAACATTGCATATGTTAATATAAGATCCTTAGGAAAAAGTGGGGAGAAATACTAATACAGAGTACATTAAGGAGTATAGATATATTAATACTTGCGGAGGTGAATGTATCCCAATATGAAATAAATAATTATACAATAAATGATTTTGAAAAAATTCATAATCTCGATGGGAAGTTTTAATAAACGAGGTTTGGTAATGTTTATAAAATCTGAATTGAATGCTGAAATTGAAGTGAGAGTGAATATGAATAATTCAGAAACCTTATTGATGGAAGTGCGAATTAATAAATATAAGTTCTATATATGGGCTATTTATAGATCACCGCCGAAAAATATAAAAGAATATATGGAAGAAATTAAATCAACAAGAATTAAATAACAAAACACTAATCTATATAGGAGATATAAATATTGATACTGTATGTAATAGCTCTAATGTTGATCATTATGAAATGCTAATGGCAGAAATGGGATATGTGACTGGTTTAGTGGGTTATACAAGAGAAGAATGGAAAGGTAATATATTCACAAGAACCAGAGTTGATCATATATATACTCAAAACAAAGTTGTAAGCGTATAGATCTAAAGCATATAAATACTGGGGTAAAGATAGCAGATCATAATATAATTTGTTGCGAAATGAATATAGGCTTAAAACAGCACAAAAAAGTGATAATGGGAATACAAATTTAATGAATATAAATTATTACGTAAGTTAAGTATTATAAACAATAAAGAACCAAATCAGATTTATAATAAAAAATACGTTTCAGGAAATATATGAGGAATGTCGTATTAAGTTAAATAAACAATGTCGAAAGTATAAAACAATGGATGACTAGAGATATACTGAATATTATTGAAGAGCGGGATACAATGCACAAAAAAAGTAAAAAAGATTCACTAAATCAAACATTTAGGAAACAGTATGAAAGTTTGAGAAATAAAGTAAACACGATGATAAGAACTCAAAAAGATGAATTTGTGAGAAAACGTTTTCAACAAGCACAGGGAGATATTAGAAAAATATGGGAAAACATAAATAATATTATGGGGAAAGAAAAAGCATTAAGTATAGATGAAATTATAAGGAAGTATATGTGCGAAAATAATAATATAAGGGAAGTAATAAGTAATTTTGGCTGAGAATATAAGAATTCAGTAATGGAATTAGAACACATTTGTGGCAGGCAATTGATAAAAAAGAAAATTGCGTCATGAAGTACATATGTACATACCGAAGGCAACAAAATCTTGAAAATAATAGATGGATTAGTGGAACACAAAGCATAATGATGGAATAAGAATAAAAGATGTGAAAAATATAAAGGAAAAACTATAAGTAGGCTAATTAATCAAACGACAGAGAAAGGTGAAGTACCGATAGGATTGAAAATATCATTAATTAGACCCGTGTATAAAAGTGGAAATCACAGAAATTATGCAAATTATAGACCCATCGCCATAAATACAGTTATAGCTAAAATTGTAGAACAATATAGAAGATAATAACATCACTGATAATGAGCAGTACGGATTCTAGAAAAATAAGTCAACGTCATTGGCATTGGGTGATTTTGTAGATGAAATAAGAACCAATTTTGAAAAAGGAAACAGAGTTACAGTGACTTTTATAGACTTTAAAAAAGCATTTGATACTGTAAGGAATGATAAACTACTGCACACACTGGAAGAAATTGGAATAAAAAACGAATTTAAGGAGTGGTACTTACCTTACGGATAGGAAAACAGTGATCAGGATAGACAATATACTAGGTGAGTTTATACCGTTGAATATAGGAATATCACAAGGAAGTAATTTGGCGCCCCTCCTATATATTATATTTACAGATGGATTACAGAAAATAGTGTATAATAGTAAGTTGTTCGCTTTTGCAGATGATATTGCAATTATGGCAGTACATAAACATGTAAAAGTAGCAGAAAGATTCATGAATCGTGATCTAATAGAAGTAAGTAAATGGGCGCTTGACCATAATCTCACAGTTAGTACTAATAAAACTAAATGCATGTTGCTCAAACCAGTGGGCGATCTAGAATTATATAAACCTAAAATAATAATGCACACAAAAGAGTGCTCATTAATATTGATTGTTCAAATAAAGGGTGTAATACATTAAAAATGGTAAGTGAGCACAGATATCTGGGGATAATAATTGATAATCGTTTGAGGTGGAACAAACAAACAGAAAATATAGAAAAGAAACTGCGGTCGATAATACCAATTTTTTTTACACACTACGTAATTATGTTAGTCAGGAAACAATGCGAATGGCTTACTTTGAATTAGTAGAGTCGAGATTAAGATATGGAATACAAGCTTGGGGGTTAGCTTCCAAGTGTTATATGGAAAAAATAAATAGACTACAAAGAAGAAGCATGAAACTGATAAGCAAACGTAAAGATAAAAATGAAAAAAAGTTGAAAGAGCTTCTATAGGAACATAATGTATTGAACGTAGCTGGACTTTATTTGTTTATAAAAATTTAGAACTATTTAGTGAAAAAGAAAAATGTAAAAATTGAAGAAAATATACGGATGAAATATGAATTAAGAAAAGTACCGAAATATAGATTGACTGTAATGAGAACAAAATATGGATAACAGTCAGATAGGTATATAATTACAAAAATGTTAAACAAGATACCGGAAAGCATATTGCAAAAAAAAGAAGATAGGGGAACTAAAGAAGGAATTAAAACAAGAGCATATAGATTAAGTATATTAAATATAAATTATGTGGGAGTGTGAATGTGTGTAGTGATTGTATGCTATGTATTATCGTATAACGGTGTTTTCATGTATTATATGATTATACGAATATACGATATTTTAAACAAAAAAAAAGTAGTGGTAGTAATAATAATAATAATAATAATAATAATTATTATTATTATAAAAATTATCTCGTAATAGGAATGGGGTATATCAACGTTTTATATCGCGAGAATAATATCAACTCCGAAAGAAGTCTAGGCTATTACGTTATAAATTAACGATGTAGTTTTACAAGATTACCAACCAACCTTATAACCGTTCAACGATAAATAAAATATAACGATCGAATTCAAATGTAACATATATAGGATAACGCTCGATGCGTGTATGAGAAACGGGACAAAAAAAAAAAACCCAGACGACAATTTTAAACGGGCTCCATTGAAGAATTCGTTGACGTATATACTCGTCCTGTTTACCGGTGACGACGGCACGACATTCCTAGTTATCGGTAACCGATATAGACGGTAAAAAGTCGATGATAGAAAATCCTTACAGCGGACAACAGACCGAAATGATAAAATATGGGAAGGTAGTTGAGTATATTATATAAATAGTACTAGGCTATTGTACGCGGTATGAGACTTTGCAAAATAATATACCGGAAGACTTCAAAACAGCCGAACAATTTTGCTCAAGTGTCCGCTGTCAACTTTTAGCAAGGCAAAATTTTTTCCCATCGTCTGGGAAATACGTTTCGAGGTTATTCATTGATATATATCACGGTATTTCTTTTTTTTAGCTCTAATTAAACTTTTTTCCACCTTCATTTACTAACGTACGATTGTTATTAGTAGCCATCAACATCGTCATCATTATTACTATTATCATTATCATTATCATCATCATCATTATTATTATTATTATTACATAGCGTAGTAGTAGTAATACTAATATTAGTTGCAGCAGGCCGTAAGCAACTTGGATGATGTAGATCCAGATTTTTACACTCTCGTTTTTCTACTTTGATATGAGAGTAATTATCTACCGCTGTTACATTCTGTCGAACCTTCCGATCTAAACGTAATTCGTTAACAAGATGGAAAAAAAAATTACTCGTTCGTTAATTTCTACACGTCGTACAACTTCCAAACAGAATTTTAAACGGAAAAAATGTTTAGCAATTTCCTAGTCGATTGCTTTTTTACAAATAATTAATTTTAAAGGGCATTTTTTATCGATATATTTAGTTTTTAATAGTTCGAATGAAAGACTTTTGATCACTAATGATAATAATAGTTTTATTGATTTTTCGTTGTTTTTTTTTTTTTTTTTTTTTTTAATATAAATACTAAAATCATAACTGGCCTGGTGGCCATTTAGCAATTGTACTAAAACACGAAATAACTTGTTAAAGGTTAACATCCAACGATGAACTATACTGTATTATGGTAAACCTAGGCTAGATCAGACAACCGAGTACGTTTTAGTCTACGAAGATCGAAACTCGTCAAGTAGATTAATTTCCAATGTGTTTTCACGGGTCTCCAAACTATTTATATACAGAGCTGTTGATATCGTCTATTACATATGGGATATTCAAGTCTCGATGCAAACTATGGTTAGATACGTACCAGAGTAACGAGGCTCTTATGGCCTTATTCTGAAATCGTTCGATCCTATTTATGTGTATACCTTTTGTACAACCCTGTAACGTTAAACCGTATGTACGAACGGGCTTTATAACTATTTTATATACTAGCAGCTTGTTTTCTAATGACAAACTAGAGTACCTACCAAGAAGCCAATTTAGTTATTGTAGTTTTATGTCTAAATGTTTATTTTTTTTTAATAACTTGCTTATGCCATGTTAACTTGAATTAATGCCTAGATTACCTACCTTATTTATTTTCAACGGTAGATTTGTAAAATTTCGCAATGTAAAATCAACTTGCCTACATTTATTTTCGTCTATCCTTATACGCCAACGTCTTAGCTAGTTTTCAACATTTAAACAAGGATATTTGCAATTTTTTTGAAGTTTCTTTGGTATCTTTTGCAGTAGCTAACAACGCTGTATCATCTGCAAACGTAGTTGTTATCAGATTATTATAAACTCAAAAATCGTCAGAGTGTATTAAGTAAAGCACCAAACCTAAAACACTTCCTTCAGGCACGCCAGCTGTTACAGGGTAGGTATCGGAATATTGATTTAGAATTTTAACCTGGCACGATCCTCAAGATAGAATTTGAGGAGATAATAGGTGTGCTTGTTCTATAATTGAAGGAACAATATGTTCCGATTTTAAAATAGGACTCAACCGCTTCAATATAATTTTTTCCAAAGAGTTTTGAAAATATTCGGAGTAGGGAAATAGGTCTATAGGATGAAAAGAGGCTGTAATTTGTTGTCTCCGTAGGTGAAACATACTGTGCGTTTCTACATACTCGAATTAAGAAAATATAGATCACATATTTCAATTGTTTATTTTTACATAATACATGTTCCTTATCAACGAGCCTCAAAAATATGCAATAACACTTCGTAATACTGAAGCCAAGACTTCGGATTCCTTTAGAATAAATTATATCAATATTCTGCTCCGGCGACGTTTACAGTTTAGTAAATCAATATTTAGTGCTTCAGACAAACTGTTGTTATATATTTAGGCTCTCGTATGATGTACCTTCCTTGTATTCTAATACGAGTTTTATTGAAGAATGGATTTTCTACTTTGAGTATTCCTTTTGACCCAGTTTAAGATTTGTAACTCTGATACCTAGCGCACCAGTAAAAAAAAAAAAAAAAAAAAAAAAACTTGCCATTTATTACCGATTATAGAAATATGTGAAATGTGTTGTAATTTTTATTCAAAAAAATTAACGACAAAAAAGGAGTTAAAATCGCTAAATTTTTTTATGAAACATATTAATTTAGATATTTACAAAAATTAGAGAAGCCAGATAACCGTATTTATAAAATAATCCGATAATGAATCGTCACTTAGATAATTTTTGTAAATCGTTTATCTAAATTAATATTTTTTATAAATTGTATATATTTTTATGTTATTTTTTACGTTTACTTTAGAATGGCTTAACAGCCGAAAAGTTTTGTAATTGTTCTTCTCAGAGGAAATCAAGTCGGACTATTTTCTTTTAAGCGACGGTAACACTCAATCGTCTATATAGAACGGTATTAACCGTGGCCGTGACAGTAATTTTCAACTCGCGGGGGTCTTTAAAAACGCATGGCTTTAAAGCCGCTTTCTTATCATCGTTATTACGATCGATGTTATTAGCTTTTTTTTTTTTTTTACTACCGACTGTTGCCTTTCGTCCGAACTTTATCCCTATCCTGTCCGATGTATCGGACCGGAGGGAAACCCAATATATATATCGATCTCGGGGTTTTTCGCGTTCTTCGTTTTTCCGGCATTTAAAGCTCCGTTGATATTAATCCTACAGTGTTAGCGTACATAATATTTTTTAAAGCGGCATTCGTGAACTTTCTAACGACATCGAGATCTTCTAGTTCCGATCGAAGGTCACGAAAAAAATCAATGTTTGAATAACTTTCCCAATTTGCAAAATTCCTATTTAGACCTATATTGGACGCGTTGTTCGCCAACGTCTAAGAGCTAGTTCAGTTTCTGAATTCGGATATTAATTTCATTTACTTTTTAACTATACGATGACGCCTTGTCAGTCGACTGTCCACGTGCATATATTCTGAATTGGCATTATTATATTGTTGATTTTAACAGACGAGACTATAAAACTTTCCTATTAATAAACTGCACGTTGACGATTTGTTCTCGTTAGCACATATGTTCTACATTTTAAACCATTTATCCACTTTATTTAATGCTTTCTGCATTTAGCATCTGTTTCAAACGCGAGTAGTGCTTCGTTTGTAGATTGTTTTTTAAACGTTGTTTTTTAAAGGCCAATTGATGAACTGGTATTATATTATTCGAACGTAAATAAAGACGTAATCTATTCGATATTTCGATAGGAGACCTCGTCTACCTACTTCAGATTCAGATCTGCATGCAGATTTCTTCGATACCAGCCCGTATTGATAATTGCACGATTAACCTTATTTCGATTAACCTAAATAACCATTCGATTTTTGCGCATAGTTCAATCCCATAGGTCCGGATTGGTTTGATGATCGACTGGTAGATTAGTTGTTTACTGTAGAGATCTGTTATCAATTGCTTCTCACAAACATACTGCAGTATCATCGGTTAACATTGCTGTAGTAGTGGTTTGATCGGTTAATGGAGTATCAGCCGTATACAACAGGTACAACCGTGTAAGTCCTAGAACACTACCCACTCCGGTGATACTTTAGCTTGTATAGGAATAAAAAGTTGACGTTGTTTCTTCATATACGTCTCTGAACTTTTCTGTCAGCAAGATACGACTCCAACAGTTGCTTGGCTAATTTTTATTTTTCAACGACCGCATTAAATATTAAAAATACTAAAGTATAAATTTTAAATCGCAACTATTTTATTAATCGACTTTAAAGATAATAAAATCAGTTCATTATATCGTCGGAAGAACCGGTTTTCATTATCGTTTCTCACACGCTCAGTGGAAAGCCGCCAGTTTAAGATTACGTACAACTGATGAGGAGCATAGCGATACAATTCGCGAGCTGTAGTACTGCGCGCAAAATGTGTTCCCTTTTTCAGTCGGAACGAAAAGACTTTTTAATGAAGTTTTAGAGAGCGCGTATTGGAAATTTTATACAATTTTATTCTACGAAAAATCTGAAACGAAATTTCGTTGATTTGGTTAGTTCTTCCACGTCCAATTTCATAAATAGAATATTAGTTTTTTTATTTTTTATCGGACTAGTAGTTCATTATTTTTTTTTTGTTTAAATTCGTCTAAAAATAAATTACTCGAATTTTGGCAAAACAAAAATTTGATAAAAAAATTTAGCTCGTAAACGAAATTTCGAAACGAATAAATCCTAGTCGAAATTTAATTAATATACGTACGAAGAGAACTTTAATTGTTCAATTTTTATACTTGGAATATATCTTTTTTATTTTTTTTTTTAAATTTATAACGTCATACAGTCAACGCGATAGTATTTTCCGTTTTGGCGTATCGTTTATTAAAACTCCTATTCAAGCCGTTGCTTCCAGGCTAATATGTAGTTAATTAATTACTTTTCATAATAGACCTGTTGCGATTAATATATTCCTTTTTCTTATTTATACAAACGGGCTATTTAGTAAATCGCGAAGAAATTATTTATAAAAACAATTTTAATCGGTAACATTGAGCTTATTGAGATATTCGAGGTAGAATATCTGCGTAAAGTATACATCGAGCGTGAAAGAGTTAAACGAAATACACGTTCACGTGCTTTAAAATTACGTACGGCCGATCGTAGTCTCGATACATTCGTACGATAACAAGTTTGGACTTTAAATTAATAAGTAATATATACTTTTAAACATTTTCGATTTAATTTTATTACATATTTCTCGATAATAAAGATATAGCTGTTGAAGCTTACAACGAATATATATACAACGTTAATATCGTTTACCGAATGTAGAAGAATTGAATATGTGGTAAATCCTAAATTTCTGCAGCACCATCCTCCGCAGTATCGTTGATATTATTCGTCGAAAATTTAACATCACAATCTACTGGACAACAGTCTCCATATTTAAGACGTAGACGACTGTTTGATCTAGCTAAAAGACTTTTTTTACTAAATATAGCCAATCGCTAGATGATGAACAAGTTATTTCGTGTTCCAGTCTAACTGTTAGAGATAGCCGCTCGATTAATCACAGGATACAGTGGCAAACTAGTAGTAAAAATCTCTACGGAAGTGATCATTTCGATCAAATTATAAATACTTCATTCGATACAATATGAAAGATATCCAAATTGAATAAGCCTCAAAGCTCGTTGGATTAATAATTTTATCAACCTAACAGAAACAGAAAAAAAAAAACAGTACGAACACAAATGAAATAAATACCATCGTAAAAAATAAAATTCTCTCCCCGGCTGATTCATATATACCTAAAACTCATTCCAAACCAAAAAAGAAACATGTCCCATGGTGGAACGAAAACTGTAAATGAAGCAAAAATAAATTACTAAACCGGTTTAAACGATGTCACACATACGAAAACCTCTTACGATTACTGTGACAGAAAGTAAGAAAAAATCCCGGCATAATTTTATATCCGGTATAAATTCAAACGCCTCGATGACACTATGAAATCAGATCGGGAAAATATTAAATAAGGGAAGAAAAACTAGTTACATATCTGCCGTCGAAAATCTATCCGATGAACTAGTTTGTAAAAACAACAAAATTACGGATGCCAGAGTACCAGCGGAACACGACGAAATTACCATAACATAGATCATACGTTTAACCTTGAATGAACTATGAACCCTATAAAACGGAAATTTCATACCAGGAAGTATTTAGTTCGATAAAACGGTTAAGATCGTCAACAGTCGGACCTGATCAGATACATCTTGAGGCGGTAAAACAACTACGAGGCCATAATATCGATTCAATTTGCCACTTAATATAATTCCATTATATCGTATCGGATGCTCAAATCAAATAAAAACCAGTATAGCTAGTTATAGACCGATATCTCCGACCTGTGCTCTAGATAAATAGAAATTAATTTGGATCACCGAAAGAGATGGCTTAATAGACAACCAGCAAAGCGGCTTTAGAAAAGGACGGTCTTCTGTTGACGATTTAATACGGCTACAACAAGATCAACGTGTTATTTGCGTTTTTATCGATTATATATCTAAAACTAATCTACGGTCTTCGAGGCAACAAATTCGTCCGTTCATTCCTACAGGTCAGGAAATTTACATTAACTTATTAGAAAGCCCCCTCTAATATTTATACTCGCACTATCCGACTTATTAAGGGAAACTGTAAAATATCCCATTTATGCTAACGAGCTGATTGTATATACCGGAGAAAACAATATCGCATAACAAAATATCGAACTACTAGAAGAACGGGAATATATCAGTTTCTCTTCGCAAAAGACACGTGTGGTACATTTCATCTTGTCCAACTAAAATTAAGGATAAAAAAAAAAATTAAAATTAGAAGGAGCACCTGAATTAGATAAAAGCTAAATGTACAAGGGCTGTTAATTGACCGAAAACTCTACAACGCAAATCGTGCAGCTGCGACAAAAGAATATCGCGTTCATACGTTAGTTAATATTCGATTACGGTACTTGCCCGAAACAAAAAATCGAAAATTCGTTTAGAATAAATTTATTATCGCGTAATGAAGACGGTTTAAATTAGAAGTTAATCGATCGTTTCTCACAACTGTTTCTAAAAGTACAAAATTATAACCTGTCGTTATTTAGTTTACATACAATATAATACATTTATTATATTACACGCTTACCTGATAAATTCCGATTTAATTATTAAATAACGTAAAAATAAAAAAGTGAAAAAAAAATTAATCACAAATTACTTATTTACCTAGTTTATCCGGTGAAATAAATAAATTTTCATCGGGATTAAACTTAAATAATTAAGTATCATCTTATATACGATAAATCAGGAACTATTAAAAAATTATTTCATAATACTTTAAAAGTAATTATTTCTTATACGAAAAACGAAGCATTATCATTATATATATATATATATATTAATATATAACACGTGTGTCTATACAATATTTATGGATGATATAAAATATTTTAAATTATCTCGTAAAAAACTTCGACAAACTGACGACGAGGTAAATTCTCATTTATTATTACACGGAAAAAGAAAAGAAAAAATTCTTCGAAAAACTCGATATATTATTTTATATTTATTTATTTTTTTGGGTGGGGGTATTTCTTTTTCTTCTAGCGCAATCATCTTTAATTAAGCTTTAAGAAATTATTAATAAGATTTTAGCATCGTAAATTTTTCCAAAAATTTCGTCCTTAAAAATGATGCAATTTTTATATTCGCATTATTCCAATTTTTATCGTCATAATAAAACGGAATATAACGCGTATAATGATAAACGGTGTAAAAATTATTTAATTATTTTTTCGAAATTTAATAAATATCGCGTAAATTTTGTCGTTATTATTTTCCGCGTGTCCGTGGTTTAATATTATAATTAAATGAAATTATGTATTAATTAAATTCAGTCGATAATAATAATCTATATTAGATGTGCTCGTCTCGAAACATCGTTTATATTTTACACGCACACATATATATATATATGTGTGTGTGTGTGTGTATGGATATAAAAAAATTATACGTATATAAAAAAAGAAGGACAATAAAAGTCCGTAAAGATATTAACAGAAAAATAGACGTCGCAGTTAATTAAAAGTGCACCATTTCTAAAGAAAAATAACATTTATATTTTATATTTATTAAAAAAAAAAATATATATATATATACACAAAAAATTATTATATATATATATATATATATATATATATATATATATATATAATAAAAGAATTAATAAAAAGTAAAACGGTATAATAATAAATGTATCAATCAAGACTAGCCATGGCAGAAACTCTTAATATGTGGCAATGCCAGCAGCGCCGCCGCGTTAGTTTTATATAAATGCGCGAGCGGTACGTGAGTGTGTGTGTGTATGGTAGGGTATATATTCGTACATGTATGTGTGTGTGTGTGTGTGTCCGATTAATACGATAACAACGTAACAAATATAATAATACTAAATTAATTACTAAACTAGTTATTATTAAAGGCACGTGTGTATATTCTTTTTAATTCGACAGATATTGCATTTAACTTCGCAACACCATTGGAATGTGCAACCGCATCTTTCGACTACGACTACTTCTTGCGTTTTATATCCTCGACCGCAGCACATGATATCGCAACCGTCTACGCCTATGGACGATTCGTTACATTGTCGACCGCTCGTACCTAATATACCGAGTCTGGAATTTTTTTCGCAAAACTGAGGCGACGGTTCGACGTAGACTAAATCCAGCGGACTGGGCGGTTTATGCTCCGGATTGTACGGTTGCAAATGAGATCGATATTTATTACGTTTTCTTCGGAACGATGATGATAAACCTCTTCGCGGTTCGCTTTCGCTATTCGTTACCATCACTCTGGACGCTCCGTCGAATTTATCTTTTAAATTATCGCCGATCGTTCGAAAAGCCGGCAGTCTCATCCAACACGTTCGAGTGGTACACGAACCGGACATACCGTGACATTTACATTCTTGCCTCATTTCAGCGGCTACGTGCTGCAAAAAAAAATAATAATTAAAATTATTTATTTATAAATTAAAAATTAAACATCAACTCGAATTATCGACTTAGGTGGTTTGCCATTCTACTAATTTGTTACTACTCGGAAAATTATTTAAAATATTTAAATCGAGTATCTCGTAATAACACAACCGAAATAGTTAATTTCATTTATCATTATAACACTTTATTCGCTCGATTCGATAGTGTGTATACCTGGAAGGACCTTCCTAATGTAAATGTTCGAAAACACGGATACTCGATAACGCCTAAACCTTCAATGACTTTATTTTAGGTCGACGCCGTCGGAGATAGTAGGTATAATTTCTTCAATCCGCTATGTAGTTATTATTATTCTTATTATTATTAAATTAAATTAACGCGGTTACTAATAGAGGCACGAGAGAAAAAATGTATTAGACTGAATAGTGTAGAGGAATGTTTTTACGTAGGAAAAGAACTAAGGTTGGAGAGGGCGTTAATATATCGTCAGTGAGGATAATTAGAAAGGAATTCAATAAGGATCTCCGGGAGGAATATTGGGGACAAATGAACAAAGCACATTGAGGTGGATGATTCCGTTGCATAAACACGTCTCGTCTTTGTACGAACCAGTCGATCGTATATTTAAATTCCACGGTGGTACGGAACGCGAGTAATTTTGGTCGAAGGTAACGTCATTTTTCGCATAGATGCAATGATTGCTTATCGATGTGTCCGGCAAAATCTGATGGAGGAACTGCGACGATGTAGTCGGAGCAATCGATATCGACGATGTTGAAAAATATCCAACATACGAGAACTCGTTTAAATACGTTCTACCAGCCACGTTTATTCGGAAAATAGGATTTTTCTTTAAATATAGTATCACCCTATTCGTGATATACGGCCGCGTATACGAAGATAGATGAAAATCCTCCTGGTATTATTTTTTTATTTTTCTTTACTTTCGCAGATTTTTCTGGCTAAATTTCTCCGACCCCCCCCCCGGCCATTCTATTACTAACGAATATCAAAATTTTGAAGGATTCACCGATCTGATTTTCCGTCTCGTACGGTCGCTTTAGATACGTACGTCGTAAATGAGAAAAAGTTAAGTATAAATCGATGACGAGCGTGAAAAAGTTGAAGCGCGGATACATTTAATACGTGGATAATATTTTTTTATTTTACAATATACTACCAAACACAGGATAAGTTTGCGTCGTCATATAAGTAGGTGACGTAATCACTGAAAATGTTGCCGAAATCGATAGGGTATTTTTAAGTAGGGACAGATGGACGAATTTTTCTAATAACCTCGGCCTTAACATATGTTCGAAGAAAAACTCTAAACAGCATTTTGGCTAATAATAACGCGAATGATGTTTTTGAAATTTCAAAGCGCGAGACCGATCAATTTTTAGCAAATTTCGAAAATTTTTATACCTTTCATCCCTAATTATTCTAACGTATCGAGATGAATATAACAATAAGTACATTTGGAACAATTAGAAAATTCGTGTAAGTTTTCCAAGACACACGCATACAAAAATATTATGTATATATATATATATATATATATATATATATATATATATATATATACATATAACGCGGATATATACGATATTTAAAATGAAAACACTAAAAAGCAACGGATCACGTAACGATATTAAAGTTATAGGAGAAGTATTAGGAAAATATCTTCTTTCCTGAATCCGTAGATTGATCGATTATGACTCATAGTGAGTTCAAATAAAATTGTCCTCCTTCTATCCTTCTTTTATGATTTGCATAACTTGTTGCTCACGTGCCTTCTCTTTCTTCGAATCGGTCAGCTATGGACTACGTGGTAAAATATCTTCATGATGGCTTGTTCCTCTTCTTTACACTGCAGGATTTCTTCATTTACTTCCTTTCATCTGTTCCTTTAATAACAGTTTTCTTCTTCACGTTTTCTTCAAAGCTCTGGAAATTATTAGCTACTGAACCTGCTCCTATTCATAATGTACGTGTCTTCTATTATTTCATATATATATCTTGGCCTTCCTCTGTATCGTTTTCCTTCAATTTTCCATTCAATTAGTTGTACGAAACTAGAATTGTGTCGATATAAGTGGCCTATCGATTTAATTCTTCTATTTTTTAGCTTCTGAATTAAGCTTCTCGATTCGTTTATGTTTCTAAAAACTTTTCCGTTTTTGTAACTTTTTTCTGTCCAACTTAGAAAAAGATAAAATTAAGAATTAAAAATACATACGGACGACCAACGTTGTATGTGTAAACACATGTCTTTCATTAATATAATTTTCTTTTTACTGATATCTCTAGCTATATAATTCTTTTTTACGATATATTTTTAATTCGATCTTCAGGATCGGGAAAAGAAATGAACGAATCGAATAAGAAAAGTTTTATATACAATAATAAATAATAATAATAATAATGACAAAAACCTGCGGTGTATCGTAATAAGAAAAAAACATTTATAATTGAAATCGTGAAGAATAATTTGTACTTTTAATTTATTTTTATGTATATATATATATATACGTACGTAGTCGGCAGTAGTGAACGGAATAATTAGCGATAGAAAAGCAGAACGAGATGATGTCACGAACACACAAATCGACTTTCACGTAAAGTGTGTACAATACGATAATGGTGAAATGATGATGATGATGATAATGATAAAATGGCGTAACTACTAGGAGGTCTTTAATCACCTCTGGAACTGATAGAATTATTCCGCTTCCAGGTGCTTGTTCTTAGTCAACCCCCTTCTTCGCGAGTCTAAAACAAATTGGAATAAATATACCGAACGTTGTTCGGACGTTGACGTGTATAGCTTGAAATTCTACCTTGTATACGTGCATGCATACACGCGAGAGAACTACCATTAGAAAAATAGAACAAGACACGAAAGAAAATCTAATCTTGGCTTGTTTAACATCTCGCCAGTATATCGGAAGGTAGAAACAAAGAAAGCGAAAATTATTTCGTACGCAGTGTTGTTGAACTTTTCAACGAACACCAAGACGATAATGATGATGATAATAATGCGATTTTCATTAGGAAAATACGTTTCACGTTCATTTTTTTTCTTGTACGTTTATATTTGTAATAAACAATAAACAATCGCCACTAAAAAGAGAGCAAAAGAAGAAAAAGAATCGGCTAAAACGAAATAGATATATAAACCACCGTCCTTTTGAAATAGTCGAACCACCCACGCGACAATACACTAATTCCGAGTAGTAGAAGCAATATATATATATATATATATATATAGGTAAAATGTAAAATAAAATAATCAAGCCTTGACCACCAAAACGGACGATCGTTGCCCGGTAAAGCACGTCCACCGACTAAACCAACCGGTTTTTTCTCTTCAATATCAATTGCACCGTCATCATCACCATCGGACACATCACATTGTCATCATCATGGACATCATTTTATACCCAATGAAAAAGATATTTATGACGAGGTATTTTTAGAATATCAGAAGAGGGAAGTAACTGACTGAATATGAAAGAAGTACTAACACTAATACTACTACTACTACTACTAAAATACTCTGTAACAACAAGGAAGACGAAGAAAATGTTCTGGATACAAAAGGGATTCTCGTTGTTGGCTAATGTTGATTTGTCACGATTCCAGTGGTATGCACTGTAAAACGCGATAAGAAATAAGACGAGAATATACACAATAAATGAAACGATCGATTGACTAATGAACATCTTCGTAGTACAAATATAAAAGAAAGTTATGTTTAGTGTATATATACATATATATGTGTATATATGTATATAATGTAATAAGGATTTAAGAAGACGGTAACTTACGAACGTGATAAATACATCTCGGCGGTTTTACTACGATCCAAGGAGTGGGAAAAATAAGCGGGAAAGTACTTCCCGTCTCGGTGTGGTCCATGTGGAAAGTATTATCAAATTACGCGGCCTCATCAACACGTATATACACACATTAACACACACACTCGGTTATGCGCGCGTGCAAACAATGCTGAGATACGGTCATACGTACATTTTACAAGTGTGAAGGTGTGTATACACATTCAACTACATTTTTATTGGAAGATCATTTCCACCAATGAACGTTTTCCTAATGCTGACAAAGACGCCGATACCGATATCCATTACCGGTCGCTGCTGCTATTATTATAATATATATATATATTATATACGTCGATTAAAAAGTCGATCTTTCGATTCCGGTGTACGACGTATCGTCTTTTTCTACCACCATTTTGCGAAATATAAACTTGTGTATACGAAGCCGTTTAGACTTTACGTCGTAATTGCGGGACAGTCCCGATGCTGATACAAAAGAAGCTATTTTCTTACGTACACCCTAGACGTGTACACGTTAATTAATAGTAGTAGATAAATAACGCATTGACGCATTTCGAATGTGAATATGTCGACGAATGAATATCGGTGGACTGAAAGAAGAACAAATCTCTCGTACAGAAGTAAGCCGATAGAAGTACACACGAATGACGGATCCATCAATTTTTTAGACATATTGTATGAGGTCTAAAAAAAAATAATATCGCTCGGTAAGGCGCCCGATGCAAAAGTAAGATGCAGTGCCTACTCGCAGGACTGATGACTCGCGGAATGAATTTCATACGGTAGCAACAGCAATCGCTATAGCTCAAAACCGGAATTTACGGAGAGCACTCGCTGGTCATAAGAATTGACCGAATATAAAGTGGACGGATACAACGCAAAAATTGTTACCGTTAATCATATCGGTTCTAGAATTCTTAGCGCACCGCTATAAACGTTAATTATCTACATCATTCCGATAATAGTATATTAGAACTTATATTTAGGTTAGTGACATATACGCTTAGGTCTTGCCACTTGCGATTGCAGCAGCAGTTGCAAATGCAGACAGGTGATAGAACGATTCTAGTCGATAACGCTGATATATCGAATAAACGGGTGGAGCGAGCCAACTCGTTCTTCCGAATTTTTGTCGGCATTGCTCCAGATTGCTGAAACTACTTTCTTCTCTCCCTAACTTTCGCAGTCGATTATTATTCGATTTGAAACGCCGATAAAGCATCTTACATATAGATATAAACTACATATTGTAAAAGCGGTCAACTTGGGACCATTTAAACAATTACCGTGAAAGAAGGAAAAAAATCTGGCGCGCAAAATTGTCAGAGTCTATCTAAAAGCATCGCCGGATAACCAAAAATAAAACTAGTTCATACGATTGGATCACGTTTTTATATGGAAGCTAGAACCATAAACAAATACGATAATTTCAGATGTGGACGTGGTCTTAAAAATTGTACGAACGTCGACAAAATATATCGATTTTACAAGCGCTAAACATTAATCGACCTGTCGTCGAATCGTGTGAAGCAAAGATTCTGAAGTATGATGCGCATTATCGCACGCAAGAATGATCATAGTTGCGAAAAATGCCTATTAATCGGACATATCGAACGGAAAAGAAGTAAAGGGGTGGACTACCGACTCGATGAATGGATATTGTTACGCGCCCGATTGGACCTAGCAAGAACTCAAGTGATACGAAGTAGCCGCAACAAGAATAGATGAAGGTAAATCATATCAGACGTAATAAAACTCGGTAATCGAGTTACTGATTACGAAGACGTATATAATATCTAATTGTAATCCCATTTTAAAAGGCTAATAAACAATTTTAAACGGGTATAATATATATATATATATATATATATATATATATATATATATATATATATATATATATATATATTATAATAATATTTATTTAGCATAACTAAATTAAAAATTTATAAATATCGGTTACAGCTAAAATCAATTTCTAAAATTAATTTCGAATGTAGTCATACTAGGCCCTTTCGAGCGAAATTTTTCTCAGTTGCGTTCGATGTGTGCCAATCTATACAGAGCGTTCCTGGATCCCAGGAATTTTTTGAAGTCCTCATTCCAACGTGTAAACGGCCGTGACTTTTTTCTCTTGCGGTACACCAGGAACCACCCCGTTACTTTCTTCGTCCACCGCTGATCTCTGCATCTTATGAAATGTCCTCCCTACTTCTCATTGCTGTTGTTCGATAAGTTATCGAAAATCGGACACGGTCGTCTAGTCTACGTAGATAACTTAATTATTTAAAGATCCTCTGTAGGGTTAAGTACGTACGAGGTGAATAAGGTCGCTATTTGGAATACTTTCGATCAGGCTAATGTTGTCTCAGACGACGACGTACCGACGGACTCTAAGATGTCCACTGCTTATAATATTCTCGAATTTAAAAAAAACAAAACAAAAAAAATCCTTATCGCTATACCCGGAAAATATAATATAGCGATATAATTCGTTTAATTAAACTGATCGATTAATAAATGAAGTCGATTACGCGAATCATTCGGTATCTACTAAGCGAAGGCCAGACGTCATTAAAATTTCCAGATAGTCATCTACTGATGACGATAGTTGAACCCGTAAAAAATAACCGTTTACTTTTATTTATTCCTTTATTTCGATATACGTAATAATCATAATGATAATAATGATAATAATTTAATTCAATTTATACACTTGAATTTATAAAACCATAAAATATCCTATTCGAAATATAACATACGACGTTCATAAAAAATAAATAAATAAAAAAATAAAAAAATAAAAAATAATGCGAACGTATATTTAAATAAAACTTATATATATATATATATATATATATATATATATATATATATATATATATATGTATATTATATATAACTTAATTAATAATTGATAATCAAAGTATATTTCTGTACTGAACGTATAACCGGATTCACAAATATTATGCGACTGCCTCCGTTAAATAAATTATTAAGTTTTATAATTCCACTCGTACAATGTACACATATTTGTCGATAAACGTTCAAACATTCACACATCCACTATCACTCGGCTTCTTCAATATTTAAAAATGTTTACGCACGTTGAAATTGCAACTAATTCGTCGAAAATTTGAAACATAAAATAATACTACTGAAAATAAAAATGCTACCTTATTATGTAGTACATTTTTTATTTAAAAAAAAAAAACAATTAAAAATATATTAGATATATTAGGGGTACGCACACGAGCTATACGAAATCTGACTGTTAGTATTGCATTATATTACAATTAAGTGAGCATTAATAGTTTTTAATAATAATGACATAATAATAATAATCGTAATAACGATAACGATAACGATGATGATAATAAAACGACGGCTACATAATATTAAAACAACGACCAGGTGTGTAAGTAATAAGTATTAATTTTTAATATCGGATCCATTTCGATTTCCGTATCGAAAATCACCCGCGAATGATAAATTAAGGATAAGTAAAAAAAGTACAAAATATCCAGCGATTCGGGTCGATCACGTGATAACGTTTTTTAACGTTAAGATTTTTCGCATAAAATGCTTTAGAAAAAAATTCTGCAAAATTTCGCGAAATTTTAAAATTAATTAGTCCCGAGAAAAGTAAAACACGATAAAAACACGTTTTCACCGATAGTCACACCGGGCGTTATTTAAATGTAGCCGGTAGATAATACCTTTAAAACGGAGAAGCTGGTTTATAGCTTCTTCGGTGGTTAATTATTAGCTAAAATATCAGCTTTACAACTTGTCTCCCTCTTTCTCACCTTTTCTATGTACCATATATATATATATATATATACATACAAACGTGTATATATATAAAATTTTTAATTATTTCGAGGCCAATTATAAAAATATGTTTACGCATTGACTCAAATCAGGAAAATTCCGAACGTTCAGTTTTTAGCACCAAGTAGTTTAATTAGTGTATATATATATGCGCGTGTAGTATCAGTTTTGGTTAATTAACTGATTAATTAAATAGCTAGCAGAAAAAAATGTCTGCAGATGAACATTTTTATAAAAATATTAATCTACGGAAAAAGAAAAAAAAACCGCGATTCAATGGAACAACAATTTTAATATAAACGGATCAAAATAATTTTCCTTTTAATCATCTAATATACATAACATACATATATATATATATATATATATATATATATATATATATATATATAATTTATAGCTTTAAAGCGGAAATGTATGAAATCAATTGATGCAAATCGCATCTGATTTTATATATATATATATATATATATATATATATATATATATATATATATATATATAAATAAAAGTGCAGTTAAATATTATATACCAGCAAAGGTATAATGGGTATTAAAACAGGTCGCCCGCATGCAACTCGAAGTATAATAAATTGCTATAATATTTCATGTTTAGTAGAGGGCTCTATTTTATCTGCGAACGATTTACATGTTTATTCAACAATAAACTTTAACGATATTTAATTTCCAAAAAATTATTAACTACAACGTTTTAGCGCGCCAAAATTCTTTCACGATAAAATTGGTGCAGACGGAAATCTAGACGATAATAAAATCACATTGACCGTACATATTTATAGTATATTGAAATGGGAAAAAATGAAATACCCATCTTAATTAGGTGTAACATTTGGAAAACACACGTTATAGAAATATAAGTAATTATTTATTAAAATGATAATTTTTCCAGGTGTCTTCAAAATTACGGAACAGTATATTTTAAGGTAATTATTTTCGAAAATAAATTCGTAACTTCTGTCATTTTCTATGTTCAGATGAAAATAAATGTGTGCAAATTTGATAATTTAATATGTTGTACGTTTATTAAGAGATATTTGTATGCATCTATGTAGATGTACATGTAATATTATACGTAATATATTCACATGTTACTATGTGCATTATCCATACATATATACATATATATATATATATATATATATATATATACATACAAAAGTAAACGTGCTTTCAAATCTATAGCTATTCAAATATGATTATTATTTTCGATAGTAACCTATAATTTTGCATTTTTAAATTAAAAATAAATTTTATAGTTGCATACATCGTATATTTATTAAAACTAACGAAACAATATATGTGTGTGTGTGTGTATGTATATATGAAATATTTGATTTTAATGCTTAAGACACATTATCACTGAATCCATTTATTTCTAACGATAAATACATAATTTTGTATGTTGAAATAAATAATTTATTTTACAATTTAATATATAGTGTATTAATTAAATCACAGTTCACGGACACGATAGAATACCCCCGAAGCATCGTCTGTCACGTTTTCGTGCAGTCTAACTGTTTACCCGAGTGCTAAGCGAGACAACTCTGACAGAAAACAAGCCGCTGCCTTTTAATGAATATTCTTACGTAAAGAAAGGTGTAAACTCTGTAAGAAAATCCGCTGCATGGCAATGGAAAACCGTCGGTCTATGAAAAATTATGGAATATTTATAAAATTTTTTTTACGCGATCCGACTAGCAACGAACACTGTTCAAGGCCCAGATCTGGGAGAGCAAAATTAGTTACGGACCATAGTAAGCATTGTACAAACATTAGGCTAGTGATATCAAAACATGTAAAACCGTGCGCATCGATGACAACGTAGTTTAAATGAAGCCGGGAAGATAGGAAATTTCCGATTTTTAACAGTAGAAATATCAGAAAGCCACTGTAAGCGAAAATGATACTTTGTCAATAATAGTAATAATAATGCAGTATACTCTTCTGGACACGATACGCTGCAAATTGATTATAATAAAAAGTGATTGTATATGAGTAAACGTTGGAATAATAATTATCGAGATACAAAATAAAAGTATCGTACGAAAAAGTTTACAATGAGAAATCCATAAATGAATTTTACACCATGCTAGGATAAACTATGCGGAACATACTTTGCTAGAAATGACAGCCGTGAATTGTGATTTTAATGCAAAAATTAGACACGTAACACTTACCAACCATCACAGCTGCGTATACGAGGAATGAACAGGGCGAGTAACTAGTTAACTTCTGCATTAATACAAGGCGAAGCGATCTTCAAACACCATGCGAGGCGGCTTTTATGCATAGAAATCTCTCGAAACATATTAACTAATAGGAACTCGAAATAATTTCTTCGGGATAAGCTGATATGTAGACAATAGCGCTTAGAAAAATATAGCGACAAAGGTTATATACAAAACGATTGTAAAATTGATCGGTCCAATAAAGGAAACCAATGCAAGTAGAAACTGTAACACTACTTCTAACAACAATGAGCGAACAATGGAACACATATGCAGAAAAAGTGCGCGCAAAAGATATAGATATGAAAGATTTAAACGAAGAATCAGAAGTACATAGATACCGCGATATAAATATACAAATCGGGGAAAAATACTAAAAGGTTAAAAAGTAAATTTCTAAATGACACGTGTAAAAATGTTGAACAGAAGAAAATTGCGAGGTACGTGTTTCGAATTATTAAGAACATAAAATAATGTACAGATAGAAAAAATACGGTAAAGATCTGAAACTGGATGAACGTTAAAGAAAAATAACGGTAAATTTTTCATACGGCAGTTGAAACAGAACTTGCATTATTAAAAGATGAAGGTATGCGTAGATTTGCAGACATTAAAGTCTTCGAAAACAACAAGAGAAGACATCGTAGCGGAAATGTTCGCATATCTATGAGAAGCAACGGTAGATATCGTTGATAATATTTGTCGAAATATACGCAATACAATCAAATGTCCAAAGGACTGGACAGTATCGGTGTATATCCCAATTCGCAAAAAAAGTGAATCGCGACATATGTACGAAAGTTACAGGACGATTGTACTTATAAAGGTTATGTTGTGCAACACGTTACTACCGCGTATAGCAGAAGAACAATGCTAAATAAAGGTACGCCAGAACAGATTCTAAACGGACGAAGAATAATATAAAAATGGCGAGAATTCAACATTACACAACGCAAAACCCTTTGATTGCGTAAATGAAATGGAACAGCACCTATTAAAGCTTCGATATTAACAATTGTTCGAAAAGGAAAAATCAACAACAAACTAACTAATGATTATAAATTGAAGAAGCATTTCGTCAGGGTTGAGCCCCGTACTATTATTAATATTCGATTTTTCCCATAAATATACTCAATAAACCCTGCGATGGTATTCGAGGTTAAGGCAGTTTAGAGAAAGAACATATGTTTCTAATATATATATATATATATATAAAACAATATACAAGGCTGGTACATATTAAAGAAGTTCCCATCAATAAAGTTGATGGTGACGTCAATTAAGCGATCATTGTCAATTCGATTATTAACAGAGAACCGGCCAACCGACAAACTTAAACACAACATACGCATGCATATGTATGTATATATACATATTTGTATATATATATATATATAAAATGTTCATGTATATAATTTTAATGAATCAGAGAGCGGACGTTTAACTCCGTGATGATCACAAAATTATCTTGTTCAATCGATTACACTCATGCCAAATTATAACTGACCCGTAAGAAGCCCCGCAACGCGAAAAAAATTTCGAATACTTTTTAAATCGTTTTATTTATTCGATTTAGTTCAAATAACATCGTTAACCTCACCCATCGCGTATTACTCTCTGTACGTAAACCTTCTAAATAATGGAAACTAATCCAGGCCAATAACTTATTACTACTACGAAAAATATAAATTAAGTAATTCGTATTTTTTCAGTTTAATATTTTTCAATATTAATACTCTAAACTAAAATATGTACTTAACAAAAAAGAGTCGAACAGTTGCGAAAGTCGCATTATCGGAACAGCTGCACGATGTAATTTTATTCATCAGTAATATTTTTAACGCAGTCTTTTCGTCTGCAATAATTTTCTACACGTAGTAGAAACTTGCACAAATAGTTCTAATACCTAAAGCAAATAACCGGATAACGTATCCTATCTATCTATCTATTATCTATATTATCCTGAGCTACGCGCCTGATCGAAACAGCGTCGGATTCGCGAATTCATTTTCGTTAATATTGCTATTATTTTATTCCGTTCTTTATTTCGATTATTTTAAATGTTACACTAGTGTTATTAATTTATGAGTTATTTTCAGATGGGCAAACTTAGAAAAAATCTATAACGATTGAATTTTAGTAAAATTTCTAGACGGTCTCTCAGTTGTAATTTAGAAAATATTACCGAAAAAAACAACCCGACTTAAAGAAGAATTTTCGAAATTTATTTAACGCTATACTGCGGATAATTAAATTTACTTTCGCCACTATCGATATAAATAAATTAAAATTATTCGTTAAAATAATGTCGATATAAAATTTTCAACAAAAATCCGGCTTTTTCGACTCGGCGAAATTTGTTTATTTTTTAGTAATTAACGTCCAAAGAAAAGTAATAATTTCACGATTAATAATAATAGTAATTAAATTTTTAAAAAAAATAAATAAATAAACTAACACGATCTCGGCGATGAAAACCAGACTATTCCAATTTAAATCAGCCGATAGTTAAAAATAAAAATACGATAAAATATATGAAATCAAAATTTACGAATTTTATCGTTATGTTTGTTTTTTTCTTAAAATATAAACTAAATCCGAATGCATAGCGAACATCCGGGACACCCCGAAAATGGACAAAAAATAATTTTATTACTAACAAAACAATAATGCGTGACATTATGCACACGTCGAAATAAATTCCGGTTATATCGCTACTGTGTACATGGAAGTATATTATGTATATATACATATATATATATATGTATATATATATATATGTTATATATATATATACATATATAAATAAATACGTATATGTTTTATTCGCGTGCGTTTGTGTTAACTTTCAGTACATGCTGTAAACGACATAAACATTCTTAAAAAATAAATACAAAATCGACTACACATTAACGCTATTTTGGAAAAAGACAAGGATGTTTGAAATTAACGTAAAATGAATAAGAAATCTGAGGGTAATTAGCCTGTGAGCTGGTATATATATATCATATATATATTATATATATATATATATATTACATATATATCATATATATATATATATATATGTATGTATGTATAAAATAAGCTCGTTGAAAAAATTAATAAAAATAAATGTAGTTAATTTTTTCTGACCAAACTACAGTTATATGTAAGTTTAATTCCGTTCCAACTTTACAACTGACATCGTCCTCACATAACGTCGTCTATCTTATTCTAACTCTCTATGATATACGACGTTACGATAAGGTAAGAAGTGGTAGAGTGGATGCCATTATAAGGTTTTTTAAACTGTTTAAATCCGAGTATATTTGTGGTTTTTAATTACCCGGGCACACTGTAACAACAAGGTATCACGTTTGAAAATTCGGTTGTTCGAACATTCCTATGTTAATTTCTATCAAACACGCCATCTATGTTTTTATATATATATATATATATATATATATATATATATATATATATGTATATATAAATGTATATATTTGAAGAAAGAAAAAGAAAGAGCGATAAATAGATATAGATATGAATTGATATCATATATGTGCCTGAGTGTGTACCTTTATATACATATATATATATGTTCGAACACCTAAGGATTATTTTTATTAATCTCAAAACTTTGAAGAGAATTTCTTCACATAAATTAAAATGTCCCATTATAAGAACGGTTAATACCTCTTTCGCTCTTACATTCCGATTTTGTTAGAATAATATGTAACGTAAGGAAACGTTTTTAATTGTATCGGTTTTATACCCACACACAAACATACAAACACACACATATATATATATATATATATACGAACACTCATATACTAACACACACACAATAAATATGTATAATTTTTTTTAAATTAAAATTTGCGTGCTTTATAATTTTGCTCTTAATGTACGTCGTTATTCCTACTACATAATTCGCATAATAACCGGAATACTTTATCCTGCGGCATATATGACGCGAATTAATGCGATTCGATTTTAATTAGATCGGTTCTAAATCACGTGTGAACATCACTTTATACCACGTATATAAACATGCACGCGTATGTAGATGTAAATGTTGTATATATGTGTGTGTGTGTATGTATAAAAATTGAACATTGCGAATCGCGTAATAAATATCGCAAAAGGAAAAAATCAATTACAAGAAGTAAACGAATAACGATTTTATCCATTACGAATCGGAAATGAGATGCTGAAATGGTACAAGGAGCGCTAATAAAATTACAAGTGTTCAAAATCCGGAGCAGCTGATGGCGGAAAATGAGAAAAGAAATTATTTACGGTCGTGCTCGAAAATATTGAGCACGAAACTGTCGTTTAATTAACGCGGTAAGCGTGAAAGAAGATGCAACAGAATAGGACACGTAATAAGGAATAATCGATATGTAAAGGATGATAAACGCGGAGAAAACGCCGAAAAGACGAGTACGTACTACGAATACACGAGGAACAATTACCAGCGAATAATGAAAGAGTAAACTATAAATAGAAAGATGAGAAAGAAAAAATATATACAAATTTATATAAACATATATTATATATACATGTATTCAGTTATGCGTACGTAGCGTGTGCGGAATTCTTTAAATATATATTTGAAATATTATAATGTTTTTATATCGATGAAAAATCATTTTTTTTTTTTAAAGAAATTATTATTAATTTTATTTAATTCTTTTCAACAAACAACCGCGTATTCGATCGGTTACGATCAAATCGAGAATAACTTTCTAATTAAATCTCGTTGTTCTTTTTTAAGTCGATGACATTAGATACTGAAAAATCGCTAATTATCGATCGATTAGTAGTACGATCAGGTTTATAGGCGTTCGATTTAAATGCTCACTGATTTTATTTTACAATGTTTCACGGCGATACTAGCGCTAAAAATTGATTAACGACAAATACGGAAGGCGTTTTTCATTTGATTTTTTTTATAACTGAGAGTAACTAAAGCATTTTGCTCTGGAAACAATAAAATATTATTTTCTTCTTACATTCTTTTCCATTAATGTCGTAGTATTATCGTTGTAACTAAAGCATTTTGCTCTGGAAACAATAAAATATTATTTTCTTCTTACATTCTTTTCCATTAATGTTGTAGTATTATCGTTATTCGGTAGTTTATATCGGATTTTAGATAGCGTATCTTTAAAACTTTGTAGTACAGATTTTTTTTTTCGCTTTATAGTACCGTATTCTCGGGCGATATTTACTCTGTTCATTTTCCGAAAAAAATATCTTTATGTTTGTCGAATATTCTTTAAATTAATTACATCGAAATACGGTTAAAATTTCATATATTCGTTCGACTTGTAACTTTATTTTTTAATTTCCTTTACCACAAACTTTTCCTAAACTTTTATATTTTTTTCCGTATAATTACGAAATTCGCATCATCGATATATTTTTAATCACAATCTATAAAATATCCGGAATTTTATCAGCATCGCCGTTATTCTGTGAATTCGAGACGTCGAGATTATCCTAAATTACGGTGTTATTTAAATTACAATTTCGTCATTTTCGTATATAGCCGAAATAAGTATAGTAAAAAATTCGTAAATAATAAAAAAAATTAAATTACAAATAACGTAATATAATAATATTACATATATATATATATATATATATATATATATATATATATATATATATAAAAGAATGGATGGTTGTTTGGCTTACCGTTCTACCGGCTTCATTATTGTGCAAATTCATTCTTTCGCGAACGTTACGACCTTTTTCGCCGGCGTCTACGAACTCCCTGGAAAATTTATAACCGAATCCGATGTTATCCGAACATCCGCCCCATTCCCAATCGCGGATTCCGCTAATCGCGTTCGCAGCTAAATGATGCAGACTACGTCCTTGATGAGTGTAATCGCAAGTACAAGATTCGATACTGCCTTCAGCGCACGCTCGAGCTACCGCGTGCGTAACGGCAGCGCTTGTAATTGCGTAAATAAATGCAGTTTCCCGACAACCTGCCGACAAAGGAAATTATTCGTTTTTCCACATATACGTATTATCTATATATATATATATATATAACATATGTGTGTATACGTGCATATGTAATCATTAAAGCAGCTGATGAATTCAGGGGGTTCATAATACACTAATAAACACATACACGCACATATATATCTCACATAAGGTATACATATATATATATATAAATATTCGTATAAATGTGTACGTGCGTTTGTGTATCAGTAAAATTGCAAATATAATTCCTATTTTAACACTTCTGTAATGTACTTGTTTCGCATAATTCGTCAGAATTATTAATGAGAACGTATAAAACCTCAATTACATTTGTATACTTGGTTTATACCCCTGTAACAAGTTTATAAATTACACAACATCTCTATAGACTTAATTATAATATATTCGTATATTAACAATAGAAATGAAATAATTGAAATTACAAATATTTTAAAATTGGAAATTAAATGAAAGTTTATAACGGGAAAATAATTAAAAATGAACACAAGCATTTATTATATATTTTCCCCCTTGGGGGCACGTGTACTTTGTACAGGTGCTCTCAAGGATCCGGGGCTGCAACGGGAACGGGGTGCGTCCACAGATGGCGGATAGTGGAACGACCTGCAGATGTGTAAGTTAGCTGCGAATAAAACGTCAGTCGAATAAACAGTCGCAGACCAATAGCGGCTACTAGTGGTCTCGTGTAGGTAATTCCAGCAGGTGACAGGGTAAGGAGACGCGAGGTTGCAGATGGACAGCTTGAGGAACTGTATACTAAAAGTTTGCATAAATCCTATGACTGTCTCTCCCTCGGCGAGTTCGGGTCGCCGTAAAAAGCCTACATCGTTACCTCCTCAGTGACAAACCGCTGCCTTGCGGGTAGCATATTGATCCGAAGGCTAGTAGTATTCCTTTTCCTTACTTCCTTCTTTCTTCTTATCACTTTTTCTTTTGATTGCCTCTCCTTATTTCTCGGCATAAGCCACATTATGTTTCTGGTCGTCTTCTTGCCACTGGATCAAAATATATATGGTTGCTGAAATGTGGTTGCTCAGTTTTGTGCTCCTGCTTCTACATTATCAATTAACGCACAACTTTCCGCATATTTCTATTCTTTCTATTCTTTCCTTTCTCTTTCCCCTCCTTCTCTTTTCTTTATTCTTATGCAGACGACGTAACTCGGATACGAGTGTCGGTATTATTATATATATATATATATATATAAAACAAACAAATACATGTATACATGTGTGTATATATATTTATTTTTTTCTAACCCGTTAGCAACATCACTCAAATAAATGCACCTCATCAGGAAACTATATGTCCAAATAATTTAAATTCCTGCATCATTTTTTTATCCGCTGTGTTATTCTCTAAACTTCAGTTTTCTTGCTTTCTTCCTCCTTCTCATATATATAAATAGATATAATCACTCTTTCCAGCTTTGAACGCTATTCATAATGTATCTAACAACAATAGACATCCTATAGCGGAAATAATTATAAAATTAATTACTAAAAATAGTGATACTAGATTTTCTGAAAATGAACTAGGTGCTGGGGCAGCAAAGGAAGCAGCAACTGCATTACCTGTGCCTAATTTACCAGTTCCATTCGGAAACCTCGAGATGTTCGTGAGATCAAATAATTATTATGACAATCCATACCAACATCAAACAAACTACGATTTATCAAACATAAATTAACACCTTGGGAGACACACTTACAACATAGGAGAGATGATGTCACTACACTAACATATGCTTATCTTCTCAATAGATCAGAAGCTCCATTGTGCACGGCCTGCAACGTTGTTCTATCTGTCCAATATATACTAACAGAATTTCCACCAGTACAGCCTACAGAAATCATACTACGATCTTTCATCTTCATTTCAGCTACTCCTCGATGACAACGTTTCTACGCTCTCCAGGCTCATCCTGTTCCTGCATGATACTGGATTGTATTGTTTAATTTAATACTTCTTTTCCTCTGTGCCTCTAGCGATTAGTTGCTCTATATGGCACATTAATTTAAATAATAAAAATAATTAGATATAATATTATTCGCTGACGAATTGTACGTAATTTTTTTATATACAAAATTGACCCCCGTTCGAAACATTACTTAGCAATTATATGCCCGCCGAAGTGTATCATTTTCAATCACATTAGCTGAAAATTATGCAGATAAATTAAACCCTTTGGCTCAACAATGATGCGAAGAAATAACTGAATTTTAATCGGTTTAATTTAATTGATAAGTCTACGTATTAACTTTCAAAGTAACTTCTACCTATTAGACGGCGCAGTTTCCGGAGAATTTAATTTATTTTTCGTCTTTTATACCTAAATTTAATTATTACCATTTTTCTTACTTGTGCAACCTTCTTCATCGTTTTCTTTGTCCTAGTCAATATGACCGTTGTGACCCGTGACATATACGTCTAGATCGTGTTCGGTCGTGTGCCACCAATATGGCTCTTTTTATTATGTCCAATCGATCTTTTATCATGTCTATCAATCGTGTTTCTCTACCTAAATGCGTGCACTCTTTATAGTTGACCGATCGATTTACACTTCGTGAGAACATTTTTAGACCAAAACGAACTAAACCCAATGAAACATTTATTAATGTTACCGTAAATATGGACTTAACACACACATTCATTTTCGATACTCTGCCCTCTCGTCATTGTACGTAG
Source organism: Coronaproctus castanopsis (assembly GCA_032883995.1). NCBI lineage: Eukaryota > Metazoa > Arthropoda > Insecta > Hemiptera > Monophlebidae > Coronaproctus > Coronaproctus castanopsis. The sequence continues at coordinate 132,691,712 of CM065053.1, forward strand.
TTAATTATACAGCCTCATTAGTTAGAAAAGAATGCGAGAGAAACGCAATTAACCTTAGTCCTGCATACGTATACTTCGGTTTAATAGGAGAGGTAACATTTTTTCACCCATGTATTATCATACTAACCCCATTAATACAACGACTACCATATATTATATTACATACATACATGTATATATATATATATATATATATATATATATATATATATATATATATATATGTATAAAATCTGCATATTTTTAAAATAAACATGAAAACATACGTAATACGTGCAGTCTCATAACCCATAATTAATATTATCACGTTTTTTTTATTTTAATTTTATTTATTTTGTTTTTTTAATTGCAAACAAAAATGTAAAATGCCACATTATAAATATATTTATTTATTTATATCTTTAAGTAGAATATATATATATATATATATATATATATATATATATATATATATATATATATATATATAAGGTATGTATATAGATATCGACAATAAATGAGCGCCCGTAGATTATACATATGTATTGCGGATATATTTAAATGTTTGTGGTGTGTATGTAGTGGTTTTAAAAATAATTCGATTTAATTTTTCTCGAAAACCGAACAACTACCACCTAGTATGAATCGGCATTACTAGCCAACAAACGACTGTATTTAATATTCAACGGGAGACCGAGCCATATCGTCGGGCTAATTTATTGGATCTTATCGTATAATTTGTAAACAGTAGAAATGGACTCGGCTGACTAGCGTAAGATTCTTAACTACAGTGGAAACCTGTTCTATTCATATCTGTCCTCATAATGTTACCGACATCTCCATACCATTCTTATGTACAACTTCTCTTTTCTTTACACCACTTTATTTCTAATTAGTACACATACCTGGTAAAACGTAGGAAGATTAAATATGTGTATATATATATATATATATATATTAATATTATAACTTCGTGTGAGGCCGGTTTATTTGATAAAATGGCCAATCGGTAGTAGATTTGAACCGGTGGTAAATTTCGCGGAATTAACTTGGTTGAAAAAATGTCGATAACGATTTTCTTATCATTTATTAGCTTTTAATGAAATTATCAAATTGTATACCCCCTTCTCTTCGTCCTACTGGATCTGTTTAAAACGTTAAATTTACCATCCAGTTTGGAATTTTCCTATTTACTACCTACTTAATACTTAATATCGTAACTTAATGAAGCGCTATAACTAACCTTTACACGAATGTGTACACACACACACATAGACAGACAGACACAGAAACGTTGGTTTAAGCAGACTAACAAATTGGTTGACTTTCGTTAGAATAAAACTATTCAAGTCATAATCTGGTACTAGGCATTGTAAAATTCCATTAAAAGAAGTTTTAAACGTTATAACTAGTAGGTCGATTCGTACGCAATAATTTACAACGTACACGCATATACATACACACACGTGTTTGTTTTATATATATATAACATTTGTAAAAAAATGCATTTTTCACTAAAAAACCAGTACTGATGTTAGTATAATAATAATTCTATATAACTATTTTAATTGTATATTAATGATAAATCTGTCAACAAGCCAATCGAAGAGGATGGAAATACGCTTATAAGTGGTCTACGATGTTCTAACCAAAAAGCTGTAGAGCTATGAAACCGAGAAAAAAAACGTAAGCAACTTCGGCAAAACTGGATTTTCTTTAAATGTGGCGTATATAGAGCGAAGCGTGTGCTGTGAAAAAGTGGCAACTCAGTTACCTAATGACGCATCAATTATACTTGGACAACGAGTGGTCAAATGATCATTTGTAAATATAAACAAATGCACATTTAAAAAAAAAAAAAAAAAACATGGGAGTAACAATTGATGAAAACTTATTACAAAAGAAATTTTATGAAGAAACAGTTAATTATACGGTGATAGACTGAGATTAAGATTAAGATGCGCAAGCGTGAGATTTGGCTAAGAAATCCTATACGGTACATATTGATCGATGGCAGAAAAAATATCTGAAATTAATGACGAGAAAAGATGGCACGACGCTACACAAATTATTTACAGTAGACGATATCGTCAATATAAAAATATTTGCTTATTAATTAGGATGATGAAGTATGTGGAAAATGTAAAACAGCGAATACACAGTAGAAGTACCCGAAATGCCCGAAAACGAAGTATACAGAAATCAAACAGACAGCTACGTACTAATACAAATGCGAATAAATTAAAATAATAGATGTTGAGAAAAATATTATGGACAAAATGATGCGAAATTATCGGACAAAATGAGGACGGTTATAAAAAAGTAGGAAAATACTCAACACTAATACCTGAACGTTACCTACAGAATGGAACCAAAAAAAAAGCTTAATGATGCGAGAGGGATCATAAAATTGCATTAATATTTGAAATGTATGTACATAAAGTAATAAAAAATTGTATGTAAAAGTATTTGTTGAGAAATAAAAGCTTCACGTGGTAAAGTCATTTAAAAAAGAACATCCTCGCTTTTTCAATATACGCGTAATCGTGTGCGTGCTCCAGTGTGAATATGTAATACGTTCTATTGTAAATTGTTTTACTATATATAAAAAAATTTTAGTACACAGATAACAACGGTAATAGGAACAAATTGTTGAAGAGAATATTCTAGATATAAGAGAATTGTACGTAATCATCTGAAAAAACAAATGAGTAAACGTGAAAAAAATGAAAATCGGAAAAATCATGATAATCATAACCGCATTATTCGTTGTCGAACATCGGCTTATTTTTGGGCACAAAATGGGCTAGTATTCAGGGCACTAATACACAGTGGTCAAAACACGAAGCATAGATCTAAAACTGTAAGTACATTTTAGAATACAAACGTTACCTAATGATGTAATAAATGAAAATACACATTCATTTAAGTTGCACGAAAATGTTATAATAAAGGAAATATAAAAGAAACAAGAACTTTTAAAGGCAAATGAAAATGGGTGTTATAAATAGGAAAATGAACAATACTTAACGTTACAAAGAAACCTAGAAGTAAAATTGTATATATATATATGTGTGTGTGTGTGAGCATATAAAGTGTGTTTCTTTTTTTTATATACGTGTAATTAGATTATAATTGTAGTTTTAATATTGGTATATTATATATTCGCATTATATATATATATATATATATATATATATATATATATATATATATATAGTGGCGTAGTCAGACTTATTTGAAGAATGGGGTTCAAATAAAACTAAATTATAACAGTAAACCCATAGAGCCCTACATGTATATTTTTCTCTTTTTTCAACAGGGGAAGGGGGTTTTTTAGTGGGTAAAAATCCCACACGCTGATTTCTTTGGAATCCAGCAGCACTTGTTGAGTGCATGTGCTGCTCCCAAAAATATATATGGTACTTATAAATATATTAGTGTCTTTTGAAGATTTTTCCCCCTCCCCCTTCAAAAAAAAAACAAACAAAAAACAGTAAACCCAAGTTAAATTGAACTTTAAATGAATAACCAAAACTGAAGTAGGTTAAACCCCAAGCCCTAAGCAATCCAACTCACCTGAGTTATTTTTATACTTATTAGACGCCAGCTAAAATAAAACAGCGTCAGCCAGGCCTGTTTTTTACTATCAATATAACGAAAACGAAATCAACACATGAACAGGGTCACATATAATATAAAAATTATTATTTGTAATATATTACAAAACTATTTATTTACTTCAAAAACAACGAAATTTAAATTAAATAAATGAAAAAAAAAAAATGATAGGTTTAACAAATGCAAAACTGCATTTAACAAGGAGTATATATTTTCTTATTATCAGATTGATTCCAAGGGGGTTCAGGACCCCCCGGCTACACCGTTATATATATAATATATGTATATATATATATATAAAATATATGTTATATAAATATTTTAAAAAAGAGAAAAAAACGACTAATACAGTAGTACTAGTAATAGTAGCAGTAGCAACGATACATTAGTTTACAATTTCATCAGCAATGTGGGTTAAATTTCGCATAAATCTCATAGGCACGAACAAAATAGCAGAACCCAAAATCGAAAACAAAGGTGTAAAAATTGAATTATAATATCGCGTACGTAACCAAGTTATGATGCAATTTTACCTACAAAACAATGATAATAATAATAATAAAATAAGGATTTTGAAAATCATTTTACTATAAAATATTCATGACGCACTTATTTTAATTACAAAAATCACGGCCCGTAAACTACTTTAAATATTATTTTTTTTGTTAATATAGTTATATATTCAAGATCTACTTAAAAAGCCTATAAAATTACTCGTACTAATTTTTTCCCGTATCCTACACGTTAACGTATAAGAATTGTTACTTAGTCTCTATCGTAGGAAAATGTTCTATTTAATGCGTAATAGTATCAATACACTCGCGTTCACTTTCACGCAGTATAGTACAAAATCGTACAAAAGGGAGGATTTTGAAAATTAGTAAACATTTAATACTTAAAAAAAAAATTTTTCTATACTTTAAACATTCGTTATTCTTAAATATTCGAATAAAATAATTCACCGATAGCGAACATTTTAATACGAAAGTATTTTGGAAATTAGGTAACAAACATTTCTCAATCGTACCTTGAAAAATTTCTGTAAACTTTATACCATCGTAATTAATCGAACGTATTTATAATTATACTAAATATTCCAATAAAATAAGTAATTAACGCTGTTTCACGCGTAAAAAACTATTAATTCTCGCTATAAAAGTTTCGTGCAATTTTGTAAGGTTACAAGTAAAAATTCGATGCTTAATACCAAACAATACGCACTAAACTACTAACAAATAAATAACTCTCGGATGGATATAATAATATACGTATCGATACGTTAGTTCTGCAAATGTGTAGATGGCGTTAGTAGACAACGTGTAACCGATTATATTTTCGTTATTTATTTTTTCTCTAAATTTTTAATATGAGAATTAATATCTCGGCGATAGGTGAAACACACGTCTAGAAGTAATTCTAAATCATTATGTTAAATTTCAAGTATAGGTATGCAATAGTTTTAATTTAAAATTATTGCATAGTATATATATATAGGCCTCGTTATGTTCGCCGTAATAATAAATAAATAAATATCGTAATAATTAGAACAGACTGTTTTATCTATTTAAAGAAAGTTACGAATAAAAGACGAATTTAATAAAATTATAAAATAATTTAAAAATCAAATTAAAAATTAATTAATTAATTAATAATACATACGCAATCGAACTGAACTGATTTATTCGTAGGTAATATAATTCGAGAGGTAGAAAAATATAATTAATTTGAATATATATATATATATATATATATATATATATATATATATATATATATATATATATATATATATATATATATAACTGATTCGTATATAAATTACTATACCGTACGCTTTGACGACCACCGTGGAATTAATGATTTATGGTAAATAGATAAAGGCGGTTATACATTTTATATTATATTATATATTTTATATATATATATATATATATATATATGGACAATTTAACGTAGGCTTGTAACAAGCTCGTATCAAAATATTCCGGAATCTGATAAAAGAAGGTGCGTAATTTTATTATATATATATTTATATTTATATATCTTGCACTGGGTTTTCAGATAGAAAAAAATTCATAACGTAATTAAAGACGTGGTGATATCAGCCATGTTGCCGTTATCGTAATACAATCATCGTGTTTCGAATACTCTTTTAATTAACTTGAAAGAAAAATGCGGTCTATACTCCCCGTGCATATATTACCACATATACTAAATAGAACTTGTGTGCGTGTATTCGGACGTGTATATAAGAGTATATAAGTCATGATTAGTGTGTTACATGGTACATTATCAATTTATGTGGACATTCGGTTGAGTCCGAACATTTACTACGACGAATGCCAAACGTGCCTCAAGTGATATCCTTATGCGACCTGTTTCTCCGTTTTCGACTTCACAAAACCAGAACTCCTCAGAAACAACAGCGGATCATCATTCTGACTGTAGTCGTGTTAGTAAAAAAACATTATTCGTCTTTTTCTCCTTCATTAATTAGCGTTCATCGTTGATGAGATGACCAGGTTAAATTGCTTCTGGTAGAAAAAAAACAAACCGTATATAATACATATACATACATATATATATATATATATATATATATAATCTAAGAATCATTTTTCAGTCGGGTAAACTTTCACCTCAGACGGTATAGTATAGATAGAACATAATCAGTCAGTTAGACATGAAACGCGAAAGTCATAGAATATCTTAAGCGATGTGTTTCCCCCGTAATTAAAATAATGATAATAGTAGTAGTAATAATAACGATAATAATAATAATAAATTCATTCTCTATATAACTTAAATCTATAAAAAAAAAAAAACATAACCAAAAAAATCTGACCAGTATTAGAATAATGATGACGAAATTTAAGCCCGGCAATTAATTAGATCGATAATCGATTTTTCGGTGAACAAGTTTTATCTGCAGAGTCCAAGAAGAAACGATGACAGATGGACAAAACTAATAACAGAATGGCTTAGAGAAGAACACAGAAGTCGCGCTCGTTCGGATACAAGGTGGCAGGACGATATACAGAGATCAGCCGGCGTGAAATGGATAAACGAGACCCGTGATCGCTACCTAAGGAAAGAAAAGGGGAACAGCAGTGGATTGATATAAGCGCATCGTGATCGTATGATGGTGAAGTTTTATCTCGGTTTAAATTTAATCATATTATATATTTTCTCCCCTCCTCCCGAATTTAGGTTTTTAAATGTTTTTCTTTATACGCGGTTTTTAAATAAATAATAAACGAGAAAATTAATCGAAACATTAAAAAAAATAAATGAAAAAATTAACCAATTATTAATTAAATCGAGGACGCGCTGGTAAAATGTCCGTTATTTAGAAAAATACACTTCTAACATAATAATGGGATAATTTCAATATTTTTTTTTTTTTTTGTAAAATTAGAAGCCAATTAGCGATTTTCAAAAAAAAATGAATAAATTCGTATTGTGAAAAATTTCGATTATCTTACCGGAGCAAATACAAAAGTCGATAATTTAGTCCGGCTAATGCGAATTTAGGACGAAGTCGGACAAAAATTATAAAAAAAAGGATAAGGAATCCTTTTTTTAAAATCATCAAACGAAAATTATTAACCGGCTTATTCGATGAAATACACGACGCTGTAAATAAGAGAAAAATAACATAAAAATCTAAAAACCTAATCGGCTTTAATGATACGAAATTAGAGTTAAAAATAAAAAGAGTTGAACCGACAGAATTCTTATTAGTCGAATACAAAAGTAAACGATCTCGCTAAAACGCAAATACACGATAACGGAATATATAAATAAAATTTAAAAATTCGACATATGATTTTAAGAAACCGTAAGTAGTAAGAGAATCGGGTAAAAGTTTATGTTTTTCACGCAGATGTCTAAATTCGAACGGCAGAATAAGAAGAATAAATGATTATTTATCGTCATCGATGAATTGTAAATGAAATATATAAGAAAATGAATAGGGCGATACAGACGAAAAGCTAGCAATATCAACTGGTCTCACGATATTAGACCAGTCGAACAAGTTAAGGCTATCATCGTGGGGACACTATCGATTATCCGGTAATAGTCGCGTTAATCGTACACTGTATAAATTTCTCCCGATATTTAAATCCCATTTTTCGATTGGTTGTTTAGTTCTATGGTTCGTATTCCACTGTCCATACTTCTCGTTTTAGGGTGTCCGTTAGTGTTAGCATCGGTCTGACTTTCGATCTTTTCCCCGCTATTATGCCATTGCACCGACTAGCGTTCGTCTTTTTTCTCAGTATATGCTCCATTGCAACCTCCTTTTTCTTACGCTTTGTAGGACGGAACGTCGTTCTTAGTCAAAAATACTTTGGTTTGTTACTTTATCACGAGATTTCAGCAGACGACGCCAACACCAACCCAGGTTTCCGCTCCATAAAGTCGTTAATATTTGTCTATTTAAGAACATGTTTCGCAGTGTGATCAAAGATTGGTTTTTCCTTTTTCGTGGATGCTGATTTTGCCATTGCAATTCTGGCTGCTATTACCTTGGGACATGATACATCCTCCGTAATCCATTGTCGCAAGTATTATTTCATCTGAAGTTCGTTTGCGAACAAAATTATCTTATACAATTCCGATTCTATTCGGGTTATACCTTGTTCGGGTTTCGGTTTCCAACAATCCTTACAGGAAATTACATAGCCAATATAGAATCATCGCTGTACGTAAAATATCGCTGGATACGTCAAAATAAAAGTAAAAATCTTTCGTAATAATAAATTAATTTGAGTCATCTACGTAATCGATATTATAAGCGTAGTCGACTAAAATACCGGTTTTTAATTGTGATATATATATATATTTTTTTTTAATAAAGTTTTATATTTTATAAGATCGAATAATATACTTTTTACCACAAATTATATAACCGCATGCACCCTGTTGCTCGTTTCCGTTTTTAATTTTTTTTTTCAAATTTAACTTAAAAATTAAATGAAACAAAAATACTTTTATACCGTATGTATATATATATATATAAAATCAAAACAGTCGACTAGTTTGGATAATTTTATCGGTTTTTCATTCAGTCCTGATGATGCTGTAGTGAAACTTCTAAACTGTTTTAATTTTACATCTATACTGCGATACGGTATATTTTTATCGTATTATTTTTTTCAAAAATTTTCCTTTGTAATGGTGTTTTTAATATTACATTAGTTGGCTAAGGCAAATTATAGTCGGCATTTGTTAAAAGTTGTGATCGCCAAGACTCGCTAAAAAAATCGTCCAGACGTCATTTTAAAATATAAATAATTAAAATCTACTTTAAAAAAAAGTATTTTCAAAATGACTAGCTCTTTTAGCGCGTATCTTACTCGATATATATTTTCCTAGTTAAGCTATAGACAGTATTACTATATAATTCTATAGATGTTTAGCGGACTTATCTTAGTCGATATATAATTTACCTATATAAACTATAGACAGTATTTATTACATAATTCTAGTTGAACATTTTGCAGACTTATTTATTATTCGTTTCTAATTTGTCCGTGATATTATTATTATTATTATTATTATTAATTTTCAGAATTCTCCTTTGTCAGTTTTTGCCTTTCTTTTCTATTGTCTTTTTTCTTTTTTTTAGTTTGTTTCTTTTAATTGAATACAACCCAAATTAAAGTGGACGTAATTTTATTATTTTGAACAGGATCTAATTTCGAATATATATATATATATATATATATATATATATATATATATATATATATAATTCTTATCTAGCAATATATTCACCGACAGTATTCATCTCCTTCCGATTTTTCACGGGAATAATTACGTATAATATTAAAATTTTTCCGAAGACGTTAAAGAAAAAAATTAATATTTAAAATTAATATGGCATTCCCCAGGTGATTATGGATAATGAATACACAATGGTAAAAATAATTTGAATATGTAAGTAGGCGAAATGCAAATACACGCGCACACATATATATGTATATATAGATATAGATATATATAGATAATATATATATATATACTGGACAGAATGCAATAATATAAGACTTCCCGCAGTTAACAGTTGACTATTAGTCTCGGTAATAACATCATCAACCGTGTACCTCCCACAGATTGACTCTTGGCAGGATTTACTCCTTATAGCCACCAGCGCTGCGCCATCTCATCCTCTTCAAATTTATCCGTAACCATAAGCTTACACTTTGAACTTCATCTCTTTACTTTTTTCATTTCTTCTTCTTATATACCTATTATATAAAAATATACCTGTATACAAAATGCAGGTTATACATAAACGTTTCATTTCTACCTATAAGCTGGAGTGCCACGTTCTACAAGCATCATCTTCTATTCTAAAGTTTACGACGTGCGTGAATTTATGTGATTAAAAACACACATAGTATAATAAACGAACAGATTATCCGCCTGTTATATATATTGTCTTCAATACGTGCACACCTTAATATAGCGACCAACTGTTATAACTCTATATAAACTTTTAACCCTTTTTCCGAAACCTCTGTTGCTTTTACTACTACATTAAATATCTTTAAACTATTTCCTCGTCTACACTACCGATACATATATATATATATATATATATAGATGTGTATATATATATAATACATAGTCAGTTTTTGTTTCATCGAATAGCACTATATATATTCCGGGTCCCTACGATCTCTTTGTTTCCCTTAACCGGCGAGAGTACCTACACCGTAGATGTCCGTTAGTAATCGTTGTTGGTCGTGTTCATTCGCCTTTATGAATTATTACATTCATTCGTGCGGCTCAAAGTTGTTATAATAATCTTTTTTAGTCTATGCGTCTTCATCGCTGACGTATCCACACGACCTCGATCGAACTAAGTAAAATAACGAACCTATTAAAATTTTCTTCAATCGGCCTTTCCAGTATTAACTTTCTGTCATCCGATATAATCTCTTTCGAAGTAGTTGTTGCTGCTGCTGCAGCAACACCGTGTCTTCGCTATTTCTCGGCAATCATAGCTCGCGCTCATCAGTTCGTCCAATACGCAGCGAGTGGAATTGTATACATATCCATTTTTATATGTTTAACGATTTCCTAGGTGAACACTTTTCTATCGTAAACACTTTTTTTTTCATTTTACATCAACCATTTCCCCGCCTATATATACGTAATATGTACTTTCACTGCTTTCTAAAACGTTCAAATCGATCGTCAACGTAAGATCATAAATGGATATAACGATAATTGATAATAATCATAATAATGAAATCAAATATAAACGTAATCAATTAAAAAATTCGTTTTTGAGACGAAAATACTTGTCTAATACTTATAACAGATGGGAAAATTCGGATTTTCATCATATAAATGAACATAACGTATGTACTAGTTAAAACATAATGATATAAATATTTATATATATATATATATATATATATATATATATATATATATATATATATATATTTACATATGTATTAACATCGCACAAGTTCACGCATAGTACAGGCGAGTAATTTAAATAATACAAATGTAGTACAGCGTACTGTCCGAATTAATAAAATTCAAACTTTACCTTCTATCGCCTTAAACTGTAAAATAAAATTAAAAAATAATCTAACACGAATTAAAAAATCAAAAATAATAAAAATAAAAAAATAAATAAAAAATATATTTGCGCAGTTTGAGGTTCGAATGTTTATTAATATTGTTTTTATAAAACAATCATAGTAATCGAGTTAAATTTATTAACGTAACGTTATAATAATATAATATTCAATCGATCGGAATATTTCAGGAAAATAAAGCTACAAAAATGAACATTTACGTTCATGGTGCTTGCAAAAATTGTACACGAGTTGCGGGCTAAATTTTTTTGTTTATATATATATATATATATATATATATATATATATATATATATGTATATATATGTATATATATATATATATATATATATATAAATTACAATCTGGCTGATGTAGCCAATAAGCAACTGGTATGTGAGTTATGACAGGATGGGAGATGAACTTCCTATCCAATCATTTAAACCGGTGTTGAAGATCTAGAGGTGTGCGATAGTTCAATCTGCGAGGCCCATTGGCATGATTTAATAAATCTACCGCCAGCTGGTTAGAGTGATGCAAGTAATCTCTTGTGCAATCCCGAACTACTTCGTGACATTTGGTATTTTTAAGTCTGGATATAAATTAAAATTAGAGCCACAATTGTATAGATTAAGTAGCGATATTTCGAATATTATGAGTTATTTTAACGTTTTCTAGAGGTTAATTAAATTTAACAATAAAAAGGTCGTATATATTAGGTGTGCAAATTAATGCATATAAAAGTCAGTCTACTAACGAACACGAGTATTTGAAGTATATCGCGATATCGAGAATTCTAATTAGCGTAGGCGTAAGTAAATATGAAATAATCAGGATAACGATCGGGAACGTCAAAAATTAATAAACAAGTTACTGATATAAATAAATTATAAATAAATTATAAATAAATTATAAATACATTATAAATACATTATAAATAGTAACGATAAGAAACTAATATTAAATGACTACGTTTATCAACGGTGACCTACAATCATCTTATATTTGTAGACTTTAAAACTAATTCATCGTCAGATGTTATTAAAGCGTTTAATAAATTATTTTTATTTCTTAACTTTCTCGTAATTTAGTTTTTTGTTTTTTTAACGTTTTTCTTTTTTCAATATGTAAATTATTTCAATTTTGGTTAACATTATACGATGATCGTAAAAGTGTTGCACTTAACAAGAATGCAATGTATGTTCCACAGAAAAATTATAAATCTATACTGCGGCTAAATGAAATCAGAACTTTACTAATCAGACCATTCCGAAAGATGTTTAATAATGCTTACAAATCGTTAAGGGTTTAATAACGTGGTTTCATCTAAGTGATAATATTACGCGCGTGTGTATTTCACAGTGTATTCGATATTGCATATATATATATATATGTATATATATATATATATATATATATATATATATATATTTATTACGTTTTCCTATCAGTGTGAAAGAGCAGAATTATTTGTATGTGTACTTGATAGAATTTACATTTACGTGTGCATATGTATTTAGGTTTGTATGCGTATGTATCACATGAGTGTGTGATCTTTTAAGTAAATAAGTATTCGTTTTTTCTCATACTGTGCTGTGCAACAATTGGCGAAAGCTGTTGTAACTGGTATATTGTAAAACTTTAAACAAATAAATAAATAAATAAATAAATAAATAATAATTTCGAGCATAACCGAAATTAATGTACGCGTGTTATAGATGTAAATAATTTAATTTACGTATGATTATGTTTATAAATCGTTGATTTATTTCGATATATAGCTTGGCTGTAAAGTGAATAATTATATTTTTATAAAATTTCGGTTCAGCTTTCTCATTAACGAGCAAGCAACATTGCGTTTCAGTTAATTACTTCCCCGTATTTAACTGAATATTTTGAACAATCGCGATAGATGATTTTTTATCTAATTTATCAGAATGAATCAGATTGTGCCGTAAATTCGTACGGAATTCGCCCCTCAGGATTTCACGTTTAAATTCTTTACAATGTTTAGCGTATCTTTGTTTTTATATAAATTTAAATGCTCGTTAAATCCAAGTTTAAATCGTCTACCTGTTTCTTCTATAGGTTCTATCAATTATTAAAATTTAACTTATTCAGATAGAGGTAATAATAAACTCATCTCTTAACAGCAAGGCGATAGAAAAAATTAAATATTAAAAAATTCGTTTATTCGTGAATTAAATTGTTAATAATAATAATGGTAAATTATAATTATAATCATAAATTATAAGGATAATAATACGGTCATACTAGCGAAAAATCGGTTAGAAAAACGGATCAACGTAATATCTAACATAAAATAATTCGGAATACTATCTGTTGTTTGCACCGCGCGTGCCACTTTTATTTCCATAAAAATTGCTAAATTGATGCGAAGTTGAACTAGTCATCAAACAATATCTAGGCTTTCGGATCCGTGTGATCCTTTATGGATATCCTGCAATATGTCTGGACAATCGCAAACGATGTGCTCGATGGTCTGACGTTGGTAACCATAGTCACAGACAGCGTCGTTCTTAACTGTTTTCATTTAATTGCACTCGGTACTTCCTCGGTAAATCGACGGTACTTATCACAGCGTCAGGATGGATATGATTTGATTTACACTGTTCACACCAGCTTCGTTCGTTTTGTTTTCTTTTTGCTCTGATTACATCTTCACCAGGTGCATATGCCGGTTTTCGTGATTTCAATCTGCGCACGAGGCGTATACTTATTTATTAGGAGTTCCGGTAGAGCTTTGTAGTTTTGCCCATTCCCGTGCATTTGCACCCTTTTCTACGTATGTGAGGTGGCATAATATTGCCGAGTACTAGCAGTCAATTGATTTGAAATTAAGCGCATAATTACATTTAGTTTCGTACCTACCTTTGCGGTCTGAAAACTGATTAGACAACTGGGGCATTTTCACAAGTATATATTCTCCAAACGCTTGCAGTATGTTAGCTACCTACATTACTGTATTTTAAGTTTCATATTGCACAGCTCTGAGAAGTTAGGTAATAGCAGGACGTTACAGTTTTAGAACCGTTCAGAATCGCCAGGTCATTCCGGCGAAATAAATCCTATCCAAATTAGCAACAACGGAACTGTTTCTCTGAATTTTTTAGGAGGGGTTATTTTTTGTTCTTCGAAAGAAGATAGTAATACACCTAAGGGTACGGTAAATGAGGAATGTCAACCTCTGTGGCAAATTAATTTCTCTTTCCACTATCGCTGCTGGAAGGGGAAACTAACTAAACTAGAAGAAAATCTTGAAGAAAGACAGCGATGGTAATCTACATTATAATATAGAGGAGGCTACCTTAGAAAAAGAGAGAGAAGAACCGTAACTAATAAGGATTTTGAAAGATGCGAAATAGATTCACACCGATTACAAACTACCGAGACA